>RAIA01000006.1:0-408636 GCA_003664395.1 Leishmania lainsoni | reverse complement strand
GACACAAAGAGGCTCTTTTCCAACGGGTCGACTCTCTGTCGCACAAAACGAGTCATACTCCACTCTTCCCCACAGCCTGTCACACGCCCATCTCCCGGTGCGAAGCGGCACTAGATGTGCGTTACAGCAAGGGCCAACTCAACCATATCAGAATCGTCCCTGCGTCAAGCTCTACCCACCAGCATCCGCTCTGCAGGTACCTCACAGCCGCTCCCACTATTCTGGTCCCCACGTGGTACACCTATCGGGATGGGGCTGGCTCCACACATCACTAGGCTGTGAAGGCTGAGTGAAATACGCTCGAGTCACGCAAACATCTCGCCCATCATACGGGTGGTATAGACATAGTCGTTGTCGCAGGTCGCTCCGACGCAACGCCATCCAGGACCTGACTGCCGGCATCAGAGCCGATACACTGCTTTGGCCTCCTTCGTGTCGTAGGTGCTTAAGTTTGTCACCAGAAGTAGTTTAGCACTGGCAGGGAGAGAGGAGCTGCTCGGCACTCCCACAGAGTCGGGGCGCTGGGCCCTGGATACTACGCTGTGAGGGGTCCCCTCGTCATCAGGGGCCAAGACACCGCGCGTGAACGATAAAAAAAAAAGAAAAAGAGCGTTCGATGGACCCTTTGCTTGTAGATGGCGGCGGTCACTGAAAAGGAGGTGGGCCGCCGACAATGAACACACACACGGACTTTGAAGATACATTGATTCGAGGCAGCGCAGATTCAACTCCAAAAGCCAGGTGAAAGAGAGGAGAGAGATCGGTCTCTGTCAGTAAAGCCTCCGTTTGCCTTGGTGCGGGGGCGGTGTGTGTGGAGAGGTGGTGCACAACCTAAGCAAACGAAGAGATGAGTTTCAAAAAAAAGGACACACATTGACGCACACGCAAACGTACGCGCATGCGTATGACCTGCATACTCGCTTATCCACTCTGGAAGAGCGGAGGGCTGCCTCTGAGCGAAGGGAGGGGAGAGAGATGGTGAGATTGTCTCACATCTCAGCTAAATATATATATGAAAATGCTGATTAAAACGACCCTGGCTCATCTGTATAGTCGATTCGGCACACGAGAGAGCTGCCGGGTATATTGTAGCCGGCGTAGTCATTCAGGGGCACCTTGCGGAATCCTTTGCGAAGCACACGCAGAGGAATGACGGCATCTGCGAGAAGCTCAGATGGGCTGTACTTATTGCGGTCGTGGATCTGGAGCACAAGGGTTGTCATGGACCACCGGTGCACCGTCCATGTCCGTTCCGTTTGCCCCGCACCTCGCCAGACGGGGTGAAAACCGTTGTTGTGGATCGTGTGCGTGCTCACTGGTGTGCAGTCCACGCCAGGGCCCTCGAGAAACATTGTCACAAACGGATCAGAAATGTCTGACTTGCTTGCCTTCGGTGGCTTCGGAAGCGAGAAGCCCGAAATTACCTCCACTGTTAGCGGCCGCGAGGTCTCCGCCACCGATGCATTGGAGCTGCTCAGGGGCCGCAGGTAGTCCGGCTTCAGGAGGTACCCGCAGAGGCCGTTGTCGAGGAAAAAGCCGCGGTTGAGGCGCCAGCCGAAGGTGGTAGTGGACTGCCAGTTAATAGACACCATATGGCACCCATACTCCCAGTAAAGCTGCGGGTTGTAGTTGCTGCTGTCGAAGCGCGAGCCAGCGGGATAGGTTCGGCTGAGGTACGTGTCGTTGATGCGCACCAGTGCGTCACGGTTCTCACGCGCGATGGCCTCCACTTTTCCCTCTGAGTACGAGGAGCAGTGGTACGGCTGCTTGTCTAACAGGTATGATAAGTCCTTGACGCCCTTGTACCCACTGGCCTCGATGGAGACAATGGCGGACAGCCTCTCCGACACCTTGATCACATCCTTCTTGGCTTCATACGAGCCGCCTTCATCGCTAGGTAGTCAATGTTGCCTGTGGTCGCCACCGAGTCCGTCTCAGTGTCGTCGTCTTTGTCGATGCCCAACTCACCAGGAGAGAAATCGCCGCGCTTTGTCTTTACGAGGATTTTGTATTTCAAGTTGTTGGGCGAGAAGAGCATGGTGGGCTTCACACCGGCGCCCCACGAAGGTTGAAAGAGCAGCGAGCCCAGTTCTTTTTTGAGAATCTCCGCCATCCTATCCTGCTGAGCCACCGAAGCGTGCACCTCCAGCGAGAGTATCACGGGGTATGGCGAAGTGGTGAAGGCGTGCTGGCGAATCACTGTAATGCAATCTCTGAAGGGGATGCGAGAAGTGGGGGTGTAGCCGTGGTGCACAATCGGCTCACCATGAGGGCCGTTCCAGCAATCGAGCTCCACGCACCGGCACCCGTCGAGAAGCACCCTTTTATACATCTCTGGAGAAGACTTGCTCGTGAGCTGGTCGCCAGTGAGGTATGTGTTGTGTGAAGTGTTGATGAAGTAGCAGGAGATCGCCTGGTCCATGTCGTGGTAGACTTCCTCTAGCTTCTTCTGTTCCATCGCGGAGTCAAAGTGGGGGCTCATAAGATACGCAACGAAGTTCTTCTCAGTGATGCCGTCTGTGTCGACGCAGCCCATGAGAGCGAGCTTCTCGTTGAGCGTTTCGGCATCCCAGTTCTCACCTTGGACATCGAAGAGAAACCTGGCGAAAGTATCGCGCGAGATGGTCTCCCGGTCGCCTGCTAAACCCTTGAAGACGTAGCCAAGCTCCTTGAAGCTCACGGCGTCCGAGTACACTCTCGTAAAATCGGCGAAGGTGATCGTATGGCGCTTGTCGTCCTTGAAGGGTTTCAGGATTTCTTCAGTCAAACCCTTCGAGAAGTTGAGTCCTCCCACCAGGCGCTTCATCTCCGAGTAGCTCAAGTCGCCGCTGTTGTCTTTGTCGTACGCCATCCACACCTGCATGATCTTGGCAGTCGTGGGATCCGGTGCCACCTTGAACGTGTTCCTGGACAGATACCTATCAAGCGCAGCACTTGTGCTCGCGCTGCAGCTGCACGAAGCGATTAAGACATCGTTCACTTCTTCCTTGCTGCAGTGTAGCATGCTTTGGAGCGCCACTCGCAGCGAGGCGAAAAAGAGGGCAGACTCATTCTCGTTGGGTTGTGGATGGAGAAGTAGTTGTCTGTAAGCGCCGTGAGTGCCGGAATGTGCTTGGTGGCGCGCTTGTCGAAAGTGTCCACTTTGCTGCAGAGGGCTCCCATGGCTAATGAAGAGAGAGGCAAACGCGAAAGCGAGCGAGCTGAAGAAGAAAAGGAAAACAGCGAAAAGAAGGGTGAGATGCATACAGGAAGTAGAACAGCAGCGAGAAGTACACAGTGGAGAGGAACGTGCACACAACGTGCACCCTGCGTATGTGCGAAGCGGGTTTGCTAAGTGGTGCCGCTGTGCTGCTGTGTGGGAAGTGATGGCTGCTGCTCTGATATAGAGTGTAGGCGGGAAGGGGGAAGAGAGAGGTAAGAAATAGGCACGGTGTAGGAAGGAGACATGGGAGAAGAGCAGGACGGAGCGCACGTAGCTGGGCCACGCGCACGACTCAGTGCACGGGAGGAGCACCACTGGTGGCACCCAGTTATGGGCAGAAGAACTAGAAAAAGAACGTCGGCGCACGAGGCAGGCACACAGCAGGCAGACTGAAAAGGCAGCGCCGCTACTGTTCATGTGCCCACGCGCACCATGGCGATGAACATCCTCACCAGTGGGAGCACATGTGCGCCCACACGCCTAGACACATACCAAGCGGCATCTGTCCTCAAGCTCTGACGAAGGGCAAAGAAAAGGGGCGTCAACGCAGAGACAGAGGACGCACGCGTCTTCCCCCGATGTTTCACCACACTCCACCAGACCGTGCGCCTTGTGCTGAGGTGGAGAAAGGGCGCGGGGAGCTGCATTTTCGGAGATGCGGCAGTACGCCCTCAAAGGAGCACGCGACAGGCGTAGGACAAGTGCGGCAGTCCACACGTAGAGCACGCTAGCACAGGCTGAAGCCCTGTCTTGCAGTGAAAGCAAAAGAGAACGTCGATAGGTCGATTTGGCTTCCCGCACGTTTCACACGTCCACATCTGTGCCTTGGCACGGCACTCGCAGGCCGAGTCAGGACGCCCCCTCCCGCAAGAGAGACAGTGCGCGCACCAGCCGTAGTTCCATTGGCCACACGGTGCAGCGTCCTCTGCCTCATGAAGGCAGCGCCAGACGTGGTTAAGTGGTGCGGCACCAGCCTCATCCCGCAGCAGCGCTTCCATCTCTGGACGAGGGAAATGGCACCGCTGGCAGTGGTACCCTGTCTGCAGCCCCGTGTGGTCGCAGTGGCTGCAACGGAACACGTAGTGCTCATTCATGCGCTGCACTGCATTACAGTGGAAAAAGGAGCCGCTCGTAGAGATGCTGGAGGGCTTCACCGTGTGCGCGCACAGCATGCAGTGGCGGGAAAAAGACGGCGAGTAGAGCACGAGATCGTCGCGGGGGTGGGGGCACTGGCACTTCGGGCAGAGGTGCAGGGAAAGCGCTCTCCCATCCACGGTGAGCAAAACACGATGCAGTGAATGAAGGGAGATGCGTGCATCGCAGCCGGCACATGTGTACTTGTGGTGGTGTGCCCCAGTGCCGCACCTCCCGCATGTAAGGCGGCACGGGTGGTTAAGGGCGCTGCAGCCGCATTTCCACGGCACAAACGATACCCACAGCGCACCGGTCCGCCTTGGCGTTTTGCAGGAGCGACATGAAGACCAAATGGAGTAGTTGAAGTCGTCGCAGTCCACGCAGTGCCACAGGTACAGCGGCTTGTCCGGGTTGAGCGTAAAGCACTGAGGGCAATGCAGCCCGTTGCCGCTGTATGTGGCGTGGCAGTGGGCGCACGTGACTGTGTTCTCACCTTCCTGACGCTGCTGCTTGCAACGGGCGCAGACACAGCCTTCGTCCGTGACGAGTCCGCACTTGGCGCAGATGGAAACGTTAGCGTTGATGGAGGCGGCCAGGCGGGGGTTAGGCCAGCCGCACGAGCAGGACTGCGCTTTGCACGGTGTGTGGTGTATGGCGCAGCACTTCTGGCAAATCCACGATGCTGCTGACTGCCGTAGACACGATGTGCAGCGCTTGGAAGTGCAAGGAATCACCTCCCCACAGCCGCATATCCACCAGTAGGCGGGTGCGCTGCCGAGTTGGAAATGGTCCAGAGCGCGAGCAATGACGGGATTGCTTTGCAGCTGGACCCCACTCACATGCCGCTCGCGCAGTATCGTCTTCATCACGCGCAGCAGCTGCTCCGCTTCTCCTTGTGCTTCTAGTCGGTGCTGCCGCCAGAGCTCCATCAGTACCGTTCCGACCCCGTCCAGAAGCCACAGAAAACTAACGGACGTCTGTTCCTGCATGAAAGTACAGAAGTCGCCCACCAACTGAGTAACTTCGGGGTGAGGCAATGCGCTCACCGCGGTGGCTACATGTCGGATTACCTGCAGAAAACTCTGTCGATCCACCGCCGCTGCATGGCCACGCTGGGCGCACAGGTGATAGGCCTCGAGAAGGCGTCGATGATCCTCCTGCGCAGGAGGAAGTGTCAGTGCTCCTTTCAGAAGCAACACCCAAACAGCGCGCAGATCCTCCGGGTTGCGCCCAAAGAGGCGGAGGGCGTCGCTGGCCACCGACTTCATTCGCTCCCAACCGGCTTTTGTCACCTGCTGGGACTCCGCGGCCGCTGTTGCATCGAGGACAGCGCCGAGCAGTCGTACGTAGAACGAGACAGGTAACTTTATCTCGGCAGCAGGCACAGCCTGCAGGAGCGCCTCTAGGCAATCGTGAAGGTCAAAGCCCCGCCCGGACTTCGCGTACACGCGAGACCACTTGTTCATTAGCGTCGTCCAGCGCACAGAGACAAAGTCGAAGGAGCCATTGCGGGCAGCGCCACCACGCAAGGACGGCAACAAGACGTCGTGAAGCAGGCTGTGCATAACGGCAAAAGTTCGCTCGCTGAAGAAGTTGTCGTTACTGAGCAATGCGTGCGCACACCGCTGAAAGTGCTGCGCGTCAACAGTGCCCGTGTGCGTGTGGAGTGTGCAGACTAAAATAGCACGAAGGACGTCAGGTGCGCAAGGGACGGAAAGCAACGTGCACGCCACGTCGAGAGACAATTCGCGGCCGTTTGCCAGCTCCTTGGAAACCAGAAAACCAGCGTTGGGGCTCGCAGAGGTGACAAGGTGCACGAGGCGGATGTCATCGAGGAGATGGTGGTGCTTCAAGGGAAGCTCGAGTACCAGCTGCATATCCGCTCGATAGTAGCGAACAAGGTGCCAAGCAGCATCGACGCACCGCCCCTGCACCTCGACGAGACGCCCCCTGCACGGATTCAGCATTGTGCGCTGCTGTTGTAGGTCGGCGCTCGCAGACAGTGCGTCAAGCAGTAGTGCGTGGCCCGTCTCGGGAGAGAGCAGCGCAGGATGAGTGGCGTACCCGAGCAGCAAAGCCCGAAACGGCACTTGCAAAGGGTCCCCAGAGACCGTGTTGCCGATGAAGGAGCTGGGGCTCACTGGCACACGCGTGTACTCTGTCAGCTCTCGACTCCACAGAGGCCAGTCACCGCTGTGCAGTGCTTTGGCGCATCGGGGGTGGTGCGACAGCGAATGGCAGCGGGAGTTAACAAAGAAGTGCCTCGAACGTGGCAATGTGGGAGGCGCGCGCATGAGCGTAGTTGAGGGAAAACGCGTCAAGAAGCCATCAGCCAAATACGGATATAAACGAGAAGAACGCAACTGTAAATAAGAAGTAACGCCACACACACTCTCTCTGTAGACGTGCGAGTCTGCGAACAAAGGGGAGGGCACAGGAGAAGGAGGTCGAGCAGAGTTTCCTCCCTCTACTCGCGCGACCCGGCACTGACAGGGAATGACCCGGTAGAGAGCATGCGCAAAGCTGGTAAGGCGCGCTCGGCGGCGCACACCTCAACCCTCACCACACCCGAGGATGAAAGCGATAAAAAGAAGTGAAGACTCGCAGCTGAGCCGCACTCGAGACAGCGCAGAAACGTGTGGTAATGAGGGTAAAGGAAGCAGTGGGAGGAGAGAAAGAGGAAGCGGACGCGCACGAGCACCGGCAGAAAAGCACACTCCAGTAGCACCAGTAGACGCGGCAGCTGAAATATTGATCGCCGGTACGGTGCGTACGGCAGGTATTGACTGCCTGTATGGGGCAGAAAACGAGAAATGCGCAATGTCCTCGCAGCGGCCTACCCGCGCAGAGTGGGGAACGTACGGCTGCTACACTCAGGGAGAGCATTTCAGCTGAGAGAAGGCAGGAAAGAAGCATCTCCCACACACGCGCGCACTCGAAAATGGGCATATCCGCGTGCTACGAGCGGGAACACACAAGCGTACTCGCACGCCTATTTGCGCGAGGGTGGTAAAGGTGGAATGAGAGGGCCAGAGCATTGAGCTGTTTGGCGAAGACGTGTTGCAGCAGTCTCACGCAGACTCAGCGAAGCCGTCGCATCGTAGGGGGTAACACAGAAAGAAGACAAAGACAACGAACTGCGCCTACAAGCGCCCACTCCAAGAACCGGGCGACGACGTCGTGATGGGGGGGGGGGGGGGGGTGGAAGCGGGTGCAAGAGGGAAAACACGCTGACACACGCGCAGGAGCCACAACGCGCTCCCAAGAATGGAGCCACGCACAGCAGAGTGAGAAACGTGAGTGCGGGCGCAAGTCGACCAGTAGATGCAGAGGTGCCGATCAAGGGAAACGCATCCGCCAGCATTGGTACAGTCACGAAGAGAGGAAAGATGTCATCGCACCTGCACACCCCGACGCTGACTTACACCGGGCGAAGTCAAGATCAGCTGTGTGCGTAACGAGTCGCCTATAGGGAACACTGCATCCAGCGACGTTGTGGCACCGCGGGACAGACGTGATAAGGTACATCTCTGCGGTATCGCCTCTCCTCCACGGCCTCTGTCAGCCCGGGGAAATCCATCGCTCCGCCTCCTCGTCGCTTTCATTTCGTTGCGCCTACATAAGGAAGGAGAAACCGACAATCACAACCAACTCAAACGCCTACGCCGTCACCATGAGCCCAAACGACGCTGCATGGTCGTAGCTGCGGCTGACACTTTGGTGAGCAGCGTGACGCACGTTCCCTGATTGTGCGCACTCGCGACACAGCCTCAGAAAACGAGAATGGCGAGGCACGCCACGCCGTCGGCAATGCGCACCATTATCAGCTTCGTGAAGGTGTCAACGCAGCACTAAGAACAAGCCAGATGAACGCAACGATGACAACATAGATGAAGAGGACGCGGCGAGGGCACCGGCGACGCTCATACTCGCCTTGATGCCGCCAGCCTAAGCCAGACGTCACGGCATGGGTTCCCCACCTTTCCCAGCCGAGCATAGACGCACACCTCACGAAGCCGGAGCGTTTGCATAGCTTGAACGCGTCACGTGGCGCCGGCACAGGCACAAAAAGGGCGGTGAGAAAGTGCAGCACCGCCAGCACGAGGAACGCGTGCTAGAGCTAAGTCGGGGAGTTGAGTCGGGCACTCGTGCGCCGGTACATGGCGCCCCCTGGTTTCGCCGCTCGCTTGTACCTTGCTGAAGAATAGGAGGCTGTGGAAAGCTCGTGGGAATGAAAATGGAAAAGGGTGCGGCACACAAGGCGCCTCGGCACGTATCCGCACAGCCGACTGTGCCTCTCTCGAGATAAGTGCCTGTCGAGTGTACCTTCTGCCCCCGTAGTCACTCGCGCAGGGACAGAAAGCCGGGGATGGGGGGATAGTGTTGACAGTGTAAGGTGAAGTGTGCGTGCGTGTGTGGGTGTGTGAACCCAGCCATGCACAACACTGAACTGTTCGCTAAATGTTTCGATCGCCGCTAGTCGCTGCGGCAAAGGCGCAGGAGAGACTGCTAAAGAAGACTAGGGAGGGGCGACGGAGGTCAGCTGAGTGGTTCACTCCAAAACAGCGCGGTCAAGCGATGACCGAGATGGCAAGCAAGGATGGCACCACGACTTCGCACCCGCCAACCCAGCTCCTCAAGATACGCACTTGCAAATACGATGATCTGCGGACCAGAATGAGTAAAGAAGAGAGTTGGCGGGAGGAAGTCAGGGTGGGAAAGCCAAAGTCTCGGCGCCACCGAAGCTCTCCTCCCTATGTCCTTTCCATTCCAGTACGGCCTCAAGCTCGGCCAGGGCACCGGCACATAAAAGAGTCCTGCCACACTGCGAAATGCTCTTCGTATTCGCACCCCTCGCTTGATTTGAATGTCGAGCACGGGTAAACACCGCAGATCCGTCATCGAGCCACAGTACTCCGCTGACGGCAGCACTGATATACACACTACACACAGTCCTCCAACTCGTCCTCCGTAGTGTTGTCCCAACTCCACCCGCCCTGTGCAAGAGAAGAAGCGGCAACGCCACAGCTGTGAGGAGAGAAGGGCGCAGTGCGCACAAAAACGCGTGTGTCTGCAAAGAGAGAGGGAGAGAAGCGACGAGGGCGCCCACGTCACGCCCGTACAAAGGCCTTCATCTACCTTGGCGTAGTGCCGGAGAGGACTCACGCGTCCAGTAGCTGAGCAACGTACTGAAGTCCACACCTCTTTGCGTATGAAAGCAGATCCGCTTTGTGCTCCGGTGAAAAATCCTTCTGCAGGATGCCTCGGATCACATCCTGTACAATATAGCGAGTCGAGGTACCATCGGGCAGTGTCCCCATGCGCTTGAGTAACTCTTCGGCACCGTGCAGCACCCGTGCAGCCTGCACGGCGTCCTCAGGTTGGTGCGTGCAGAGCTGCCGTGTGAGGTGCTGAGCTTGCTCGGCCGAGCAGCGAGAAAGCTGATCGCGAAAGAGGATCAGCCTATCAAGTGTCTCTGACTTACTGAGGGAAGAGGATGAGGTGGCACGGCTGACCGTGGCAGCGCTGCTTTCCCGTAGCATCCCGAGCCAGTCCTCTGCCGCGGCCGCCACAACCTGCACACTCGCAACACACCACTGAAGAGACAGGACAGACTCCCAGGAAGTCGCGGCTGCGTCTTCCACCATAGGGAGCGCCTCTTTCTCCACAATACCGAGAAAGACCAAAAGCGCCGGTTCTACACTCCTGCGCCACACCAATTCCGCCCATGGGCCTTCCAGAAGGAGCAACGAATTGAGAAGGCGCCGCTGAAAGGCCTCGAGCGACCGCACCAGGTGCAAACCGCACGTGTAAAGAGGGAACGATGCGTGACACCTCCCCTCGGTCAGGAACGACCGCCTCCACAGACGCGCAGTGCCATCGCGCAGTGCCGCCACCGCCATGTCCGCACCGCATTGGGTGTAGAGCTGGAGCACTTCCTCCGTTAGCAGGTACTCCACGAGCAGCTGCACCGCGTCTCTGCACAAGCGCCCCTCCGCGGACGCTACAAAATCCAGCACGGCGTTAACGGTGACCACGACGTAGTCCTTGTGACGCGACAACCCCAAAGAAGGACGCCAGCCGTAGCTCTCCTGGAACACGACTACAGCTGTGGCACTGAGCACCACCTGACTCAGGGACTCTAGAACGCGGAGAGTAGCATCGACCTCACTGCCTTGCAGCGCCGACGGCGCCCACTGCTCTGCCGCGATGCGCTGCTGCCGCTGGAAGCACTCCATTAAGAAAGAGAAGAAGTGCTGCGGCTCATGCACAGCTGCCGTGTCACACCCGACGTTAAAGTGGAAGCGCAGCTCCTTCTCCAGCTGCCCTACGACAGAGCTCATGTACGGGGAGAGCAGGTCACGGACAGCGCTGTCACTGGTGTGCACCGCATACCAGGGCAGCATCGACTCGGACCCACCGCATGCGGCGACTGCTACGGTGGTAGAAGAGGTGGCAGGGGAGAAAGATGCGGTACAGCATCTAGACGGAGGAGCTGCCACAGCAAGGATGTACGGAAGAAGATGAACATACGCGCTGTACAGCGCACTCCCCACGTGATCATCACCGACGTGCGAGCCGGTGAGGGCCGCAGTGAGAGGTGACAACGCCTCGGCAGCAAGTCTTGTAGATGCACGTAACGGAGGCAGTTCCAAAGAGCCTGACGCACCTGGCAACGATACAATACTCTCGCGATCTGCGGCGCGAGCGAGGTTGGCCAAGTACGTCGAGGAACTGAGAACAAGAGCCTCCAGTGATTTGGAACCCTCCAAACCATCTCTTGGCGCCGCCCTCTGATCCCTCGTCGCTGATGCCCACTCGTCCCGCAGGCGGATCGCATGCTCCTCCTGCTGCTCCACTCTGCGCTGCTTCATTAGCTCCACGTTTGATTCCACCGCCTGCGCACGCTCCACACGCTCAACCGCCGCGGGGAGGTCGCTGTACGGATTCACCGTGAGCTCATCAAGAAGGGCATCCAAGAAACTGTCTCCATCCCAAGAGAAATCGCGCAGCATGAGGTAAAGCAAGTGAGGGAGTAGAAGACAGGAGTCGTGAGACAAGAATGGCCAAGTACGAGCTTGTGAAGTGGAGCAGGCGAAACCTCGTTACGCAGCTGGTCGGGCTATGTTCAAAGCCGTCGTTCACAGTGGCAACGAGGAGGAAGGGGAGGAGTCCGTGCGGTGTAGAACGGAGAGGGTGGAAGGGGAAATGGTGCAGCGTTTGCTCCCGTGCCTCTGCAGGTCGTTTTTCCATTTCACTCACACACGCGCGTTCACACGTCATTGCGCCCATGCTAAGAGGTGCGAGCGTACGTGCCTGTGCTAGGGGGTTCTCTGCGGCGCACAACGGAACACGGCAAGGAGAACGAGAGGAATGCAGAAAAGACGGTGCGCGTATGTGGGGGGACCACGAGGGGAGAAGTGCACCACTCACAACTGCAGCCGAATGGCCCGGAGAGATGCAACGGTCAAAGGTGTAGGGGCAGAGCTGCCGAGTGCGGATGCATAAGGTATCGAGGCGATACAACAGTATGACGGTGTGCACTATTACAAGCAAAAGTGCGCGCGCGAAATGGGGGGAGACGTTGCCGGATGAGGCGTGCTGAGGAGTCACTTATCGTGGTTAGCGCGCGTGCGTGGAAAGCAGTGGAAAGAGGTGAAAGAGGGGCGCGACTACGTGCGCGCAGCGCCGGGGACAAAGGGAGAAAACGGGAGAGGGGAGGGGGAGAGGCATCGGGCACCATGCGACGCCACCGAGGAAAAAAATTCGGCTGCCTGCTGGGTCTTAGCGCTGACGTCGAAATCGCCGATAAAGATAATTCGGCAGCAAAGAGACGCACCGGTCTCTCGAGCGGCCAGCGGCACGTACGGCGGCAACACCTCGCCGTAGTCGACCTTGCGACCCACTGTCTGCCAACGGAATTGAAGCTCTTTGGTCGAGCACAAACCGCCACTGCCCTCGTCGTCAACGGCACTAAAGTAGCCCTTGCTGCGCCACACATTCTTGAGCAGCTGCCGGGCTGCAGGACTGAATAAAGTCCGGCGCAGCTGCTTTGTCGAGAAGACCATCCCTCTCAGCTCGAGTGTGAAAAGCTGCAAGCCCAGCTTCTTCATCTCGCCCGCCTCCTCGTCAGCAGCTGCCTTGCCACCAAAGGCACCGATCACCTTACCCGAGTCAGCGTAGGCGCTAAGGAAGAAGGCGGCAACACCGTCGGCGGCAAAGAGACCCTGGCGGTACACGAGCGAGTCGAAGGCGAAAACCCCCGAGTTCGTGCAGTACACGCGTACGTGCGGGTTTGACTCGCGGGCGAACTCCTTGATGCGCCGCACCCAGAGCCGTAGCATCGCCGCATCGATGCGATCCGTGTACTCCCAGTTGTTAATGAGGACGACGTTGGCGCCTTTGATCGGATCGCCGCGCAACACGTCCAACGAGTGGAGAGCGACTTGATCACCTGCCGTAACCGAGAGCAAGGAGGGCGCAGCGACGACAACCACAACCGCATCGACCTCTACGCACGCACGGAGTTCGGGGAGCGCATGCAGAGTAGCTACAACAGGAATGGGGTCCGCAACGCCGGTGCACTCTATAAAGGCGTACTTACATCCCTGCGCGTGAGCCAAGTGCAACTCAGCGGTGAGGTCGGAGAGCAGATTGCAGCACACACATCCACCGGAGAGCGCCACCACATCATTGCTGTGAGGAAACGTGGAGTGCGTTGCGCTGGATGGCTGAAAAGCGTGAACGTCGATGTTATCACGGCTGATATCATTCACGATGATGCGCACCTTCTCTTCACGGGGAAGGGTAGGGAGAAGGCACTGAAGAATAGTGGTCTTCCCAGAGCCCAAGAAGCCTACGAAGACGCACACCTTCAGAATGTCATGACTCATGGCTTCCCTGTGGAGTAACGGCAAGAGGACAGTGCCACTACACACCAGACACGCACCTGCAGCGGAGAGCACAGGGGTGAAGAAGAGGCGGAGGGAGCGAGTGGGGGGATGTGACGTAGTCATTAAGCTCATCCCCTCGTGTCTCCCACCACACACACACGCACACACGCATACAAGAAGTAGTGCAGAAGTACAGGCAGAGAGGAGCACACCAGCGTGGCATCCAACACTCACGCAGCCCTTCCATCTGCACCTTCGCTTCCTCCGTGTGTGTGTGTGGTGTGTGTGTGTGTGTGTAGTAGCAGGCAAACAGAGCAGAACTGAGAGGTCGGCATCAAGTCGCATTCTCGCCATCGCAGAAGTGGAAAGCCTTTTCGCGACAGCATATTTGCAAGCAACATCGCGCGGCATCGGCGTACACGCCATCCGGGACGAGACCACGAGGGAGGAGAAGTCTGTGAGGAAGAAGGTCAACAAGCTCACTTCACAGAAGCACGTGCTGCCATCGCGCACCGTCCCCCCCACCGTCTTCATTGTCGGCTCACTCCCCCCTTTGAAGGTCCCAGAACCGACTTGTCGCAGTGTGCAGGAGAGTTGCGATTTCATTCACGAAGTTACCATCCTTTTCGGTGTTTGGTGTGTTTTTTCCTTTTCCTATGGACTTACACACGCGTATGCACGGAGAGACACGACACGTTGGACAACGAACTGCGAGAAGAACAAAGAAGACAGCGAAAGAAATCTACGCCAGTGGCGTGTATCTGTGGTTGCACAGGCACACACCACTGGCGTAGACGCAAGCACGTACAACAGCACACTCACTCCCGCACATACATGCCCAGCACGCCCATCCTCGTTTGCCGGTGGCCTGCAGCCCGTTAGATACTAACGAATGTCGAGAGAGGACGCACGGTGCAGCCCCATCCTCCTTCCTACAAACGCCTGACGGTGGCGGAAAGAGAGGAAGAGTAGAGGGCGTGAAACATAGAGGACACGAGCCTTCAAGTACTTTACGTGACCCCGCTGCATCTCCTCTCTCCTCCCCATCCGCAGAGTCGCACACACGAAGTGCGTTAGTACGGGTTCTTGCTGTCCTCATCGTTGCGACGGTAACGGTACGGGCGGTAGTTGAGGTTATTCTCCACCAACATGAGGTTGCGGTTGCGCTGGGAATACCAGGTCATGACCTGGTACATAGGTGTCCACCATGGCAGGTACCACGGCTTCAGCCATTTCTCCTTGACGTGCAGCCACTTATCAACCACGTACTGGTGCTCCACGTACACGGAGAGAACTTCAGGTTTGGGCGGAAATGATCGACCGGGTTGGACCAGAAGTCACTCGTCTCCTCCACTGTCACAGGGGACATGCTCAGTGGCATGATCGCGTTTGTCTGTCTCTTCTCTTTTTCTTAGACCTGCCACTCTGAAGAATGGGCAGTGGTTGCTGAACGGGTGAAAAAGAACTGCTCTGGCATGGGCGGCATGTCATGCGGAGACGTGTTTGGGTGTGGAGAGAACGCGGACAATGGACGGTAGGAAGGAAGGAAGGAAGGGAAGAAGGGAGGAGCATGAATGGGCGGGAGTAGGTGAGCATGGGACAAGGGAAATGAAATTGGAAAGAGGAAGAGAGAGGAGGGACACCCGCAAGACGCTGATCAGCACTGCGCGACCCTTTTCCGAGTCTTCCACGAACACCTCGGAGGGTGAAGTCAAGGGAAGCACGGTGATGGGCTCTGGATGGCGCACTTGACGACGGCAGCGGTCTCTCCGTCGCATTGCACACGTAATGGCATTCGTCTGTGCGCCTCACTCCACTTCACATCTTTAGTCGTCCATCTTTGGAGAACTGAAAGACACGCACCCACACACACACACACACACACACACACATACTCCCCTGCCAACCCTGAACAGAGAGGAAGAAGGGGCATGGGCCTAACCGAAACACCGCCGCGGAGTCTTGCACGAGCGACCAGGGGTAGGAAAAGGAATAAAGGCGGGTAGAGAATGACACACGCAGCTCGCATCTGTGCATATCGCAGAAAAGAGCAGCGCACGTGTCCTCCCTCTATTCGTCGCTTTCGCTTTCACCTCCACCTCCGAAGAGGAGGACGAAAGGGTGAGGGGAAGAGGAAGTGGCAGGCAGATGGAGAAAAGTGGAAGGTCAGCCCCCTCCGGCACATGCGCACCGTGCGGGCTCATACACGAGAAGCGAAGCCTCACTCCACGACACTCTCCAGTAGCCTCCCATACTGCACATGCACCTACACACACGCATGTACAAAGGTATAAGGGCGCGAGATGCGCATGTCGGGGTCATTACATGATCAACGACAAAAAGAAGTGCTGCAGAGACTTCTCGCTACCGCTCACGACCTGCGCATGTTAGAGGCGATGGGGGAGGCAGGGAAGGCCCAACCGCCTGTACTTCCGTTGCTGTACGCAACAGGGCTTGCGAAGTCGTGTGAATTGCTAGTCACCTGTGACACCGCCTGCGCGCTGCTAGGTGTGGCGGACGAAGCCGCATCCTCGCTAAGACCGTAGAGCACGCCGTTGTTTGCCACTGGTGTAGTGTTGCCGAAGCTGTCACGCAGTAGCTTGAAGTAGCAGTGGCCCGTGAGGAGCGAATCGCTGCCGGCCTGATGCGCCGTGCCGAAGCGACGCAGCTTCAGGCTCTCCGCTAAGTAGTCTAGGCCAAAGGAGTGGGACACCTCTGTGAAGCGCAGAAGATACTTGAGGTCAAACATGCTTGGGAAGAGAGCATGAGGGTTTGCAGAAACTCCTCCTCTTTCTCCGGCAGATCCTTGTTGCACACCACCTTGATGAGGTACCCGAAGTCGTAGCCAGCGTGGAAGGCGAGCCAGCGCACGTTGGAGTTGAGCACCAACCCACTCGAGATGAGCAACTCCGCAAAATGCGTCACTTCAATGCCGAAGTCATTGAAGTAGTCGAAGTTGATGCCTCCGTGGCGGAGAAGCTCAATGCTGTCTTGCGCGTAAACGTCCTCCTTAATACTGAAGCGGAAGTTGAACTGCCAAGTGGAACAGTGCTCCGGGACCTCGCCCTTGTCGTTGAGGAGGGTGATGCCGAGCTGAATGATCTTGAGGAGGTTCACGTTGCAGCGCAGAGTTTGGTAGTAAAACTCGTGCGTCGTCTTGAAGCTGCCCACCGGCTTGGCCACCACGCCAGGGAACTCCGTGTCCAGCGACACAAATGGGTAGTCCTTGATGAGAGACCGTATAATGGCGAACTCCTCCTCAAGGTTGTCGGCCCACACATCGCGGATCATGGTGGACTTGCTAAGGGACGGAAGCCGCGTCTCCGGGTTCCATGCCGGCGTGTTTGCCGTCATCGAGTACGGCTGAGGGGTATGCTTGGATGCCATCCTTTGCTGCTTTGCTGCACTGTTGTTCCCTTTGCCTGACTCCTTCGTCACCCTTAGTGATCACTAATGCAAATCCCCTCGATGCACAGACACGAGGCGAAGATCAAGCTCGGGGAGCGAAAGAAAGAAAAGGGGAGAAAGCGGGGTGAGTGGGGCGAGGCGATGATCTCGAGACACCAGTGGAAATGTGAAAGAGAAGTTGGACGAAGAAGAAAACCTGTGTCGTGTGCATATCTCTGTACGTATGCATGCAGTGTGGACACCACGCCACGTGAAAAGAGAGTCAGCGGGAAGCGCGAGTAGGGCCACGACAACATAGAATGTTCGCATTCACCAAGCGAGAAGGAAAGGAGAGAGAATGAATGCCAGAAGAGGGGTAGGGTGCACTTCGATGCATGTGCCCATCTGGCGAGTTTCCAACCTCCGTGGAAGAGCATACCGATCTGGAGTCCTCTCCACTCGTGCCATCGATACGCCCAGCGCTGAAAAGGTTATCAGTGAGGATTATGTTGTTCTTATGTCATCATCGGGTAGCACTACGCATGAACAGGTAGACTTGTATCCACCCTCTCCCCCCCTCTGTCACCAAATGACCCCTGTCGTGGCGAGTAAACAATGGGGGGATTGAGAAGTCAAACTCATGCAATGACTCGATTCCTCGAGGCCTGACGTAGGTCGATGAGCGAAATGAGGTAACGAGAAGAGAAACGGTTGGTATGGCACATCATCGGCATGGCGATGCGTGCTTTGGCCCACACGCTAGCATCCCATCAGCTTTTGGCAATCCCTCCCTCCTCTATGTCGCGCACTTTCAAGTAAAAGGGGGGAAGAGAGAATCAGCACCCTCGGCTACTGGAGCGCGAGTTGGGTGGGTGTGTGTGTGAGGGAAAGAAAAAGAGGGATGACGGGAGAAGGGAATAAAAGTGCTACAGCGAGGAGGGCCAAACGGTGGGGCCGGGGAGTGTACCAAACAGCCACACATCTCCGCAAGGTCGGGTACGCGGCCTGGCGATGTAGCACAAAGCAGACAAAACGAAAAAGGTGACGAAGACGCACAAGACTGGCCCCATCCCTCGCCCGTCGTCCGCACACGACGGTTAAGAGAACGCCCACACCCACGCGCCTCTGCTCCCCGGGATGTAGTGCAAGCGCCGTAGATCCAGCTGTTTGGCAAAGCGGTGCTTT
This sequence comes from Leishmania lainsoni, assembly GCA_003664395.1. Taxonomy (NCBI): domain Eukaryota; phylum Euglenozoa; class Kinetoplastea; order Trypanosomatida; family Trypanosomatidae; genus Leishmania; species Leishmania lainsoni. The sequence continues at coordinate 390,834 of RAIA01000006.1, read as the reverse complement.
TCTCGCAGCACAACCACCGGGGTGCAGACAGGATGCGGGAGAACAAGCTGGCTATCAAGGACTGGGGGGGGGGGGGGGGGCCTGGTGTGCGAATAGGAGAAGGTGGTGCAAAGGGGGTATTGTATATACGCACATAAGCACAGAGAGAGAGAGAAAGACATCGGCATGGACAAACCACAAAGAAATGAGCGGGGGAGCGCCAAAGAGGGAGGACGAGCTGTACATTACGCACGTGTGTGGCTGCACGCACAGAAACCCTAGACAAAACAAAACAGCGGGATATGCAGGGAGAAAGAGAGAGAGGGAGAGACAGCCATACACGTGGACAACACCAGCAACCCACCACGGCGGAGGGAGAGAGGGAGCCACTCTACATCATCAGGGAGCGAAAAAGAAAGGAAAAAGACGGAGGAACGCACGTAAGTGTACAGCGGTGGAAGCGCATCGATGACACTTCACAGACCAAACACGCTAAAAGAGAGAGAGGGAAATGGCGCAGAGGGAAAGAGAAGAAGGGCGGCAACGCACTCTTTCCCCGCTCACCCCCCCCCCTGTCTCCACTCTCTCTTTAGTAGAGAGGCAAAGACTCGCCACATGCCCGCTCCTTAAGTCACAGACAGCACATTACCAGAGTCTCAGTTGGGTGGCCGGAATTGGTGGCCAAATTTGCCCAGCACGCGGAAGGTCCACTGCATGTCGTCCGTGTCCACCACGAGTGTGCCCTCGATTTGAGGAATGCGGGAGGAGGGATGTGCGGAGATCTGCAGGTTGGTGGCAGTGGCAGCCCCCCGCTGGCCACACACAAACGGAAGCAGCACCCCGTGCGCGGGTGATACGGCAAAGTCCTTCGAGCTGTCAGCTGTGAAGTACGCAAAGAAGCTGGAGCGGTAAGGAAACACGTTGTACAAGTCAAACGAGACCGAGGTGCTCTCCTTGTAGTCACCATAGAGCACGATAGTGTCGTCGACGGGCGCCGGGGTAGACTCCAGCTGCACTCGGTACTGCCACACGCCGCACTCCGCATCGCGCAGCACCACCCACCCTGACCCGACGAGTGGCCGCAACGGGGTAAACTTGAGGCTAAGCTCGAACCCGTCAGGGTACGGGCTCGGCATCGTCACACTGCATGACACACTCGCTGCCGCGGCCACCGCGTAGGACTGCTGAGGGTCCGCCTCGAAGACGACGGAGAAGTCAGCGGCGAGACCCGGCGTCAGCCCTGGTGCGTGGACGTAGACCGTGTCGTCGCACTGCATGCGAGAAGCACAGCGCAAACGCAGAGCCGGCTGCGTCTGTCGGTACACGCAGTAGCCCTCGATCGGGTAGGTCCATGTGACATCACAGGTCTTGTCGCTGCGCCGCACCGCAGGGCGAACCTCCACAACAGCGTCATGGCGCTTCACCAGAGAGGGTGTGAACGCCACAACAAGCGACACGGAGGCACCAGCCGCCACCACACCGTTCGGCACTGTGCGTAGCGCGAAGGCCGCTGTGTCTCCGCTCAGCTGCACCTCTACCCCGGTGTTGCACTTCAGAATATTCGTGAAGGGCAACAAAATGGTTGTCGTAGTCCCGACGTCGCAAGTGCACGTTAGCGGCTCTGCAGCCAAGGGAGCTGTGCCCGTACCAACACACTTGTAGCGCCAGCAACCCAGTTCGGGATTGCGCAGTGTCACCAGGGCCGTTTGCTCGACACCGACGCAGCGTGGCGTGAAGAGAAGGTCGATAACGCTCTCCGAGTGTGCCGGCAGCACCACCCGTGGTGGACGTACTCCAAAGCACGCCGCGTCCGTCGACTCCACCGTCAGGACTGAGGTCACGTCACTCCGGTTGGGCAGGTTCACCTGCATTACCTGTGACTGGCCAATGGGGGTTGGTGGGAAAGGCAGGGGCTCCGGCTCCGTCTCTGTCACCGACATGTACAGCTCGTACCAAAACTCACCAGCGGCCTCACTAACCAGAGAAAGTCTGCCCGTCGACTCGCCGGTTTGAGTCGGCACAAAGAGGAGGCTGTAGGTGGCGGCAGCTTTGGGAGCCAGCTGAAAGGTATTCGCGCCGTACAGCCCTGCGCCGTACCGGTGCACCTTGAACATCAGCGCGGTATCGAGTGGGTTTGTCACGGAGACGTCCGCCACCATCAACGCCCGAACGTTGGTGCGGAGTTCAATGAGGCCTTCCTTCTCCGGTGGGGCCACGTGCAGCTGCACCGCGTACCAAACATACCGCCCATTCGGAGCGGTAAAGGTGACATGGCCTGAGTAGTCACCCCCAATGTTAGGGGTGGCTTTCAAGGCAAAGCGGCGGCTCGACGCTCGTGGGATGACAAGCGACGACGACTCACCCTCGCAACACATCAAGTCAGTCTTCACAAAGTACGTCGTGTCCTGACTGCAAATGTTCGGCACCATCATCTCCAATGTCTCGTCGTCGCGTGCCCGGCAGTTCAGCGTCAGGATGCCCTCGGACAGCGGTGCCCCTGCGGTGCCCACGAGAGTGTAAGTGTGCTTCTGCCCAGTGATACCATTTAGCAGCACGAGCGTCGCCGTTTCCTCTTCGCTGATCCACGAAGGGGCATACTTGATCGTGTACTCCTTCGACCGTCCACACGGCACGCGAACATCGTGCGGCCCACTGAACTGGGCGGAGCCCTCAAACGTAGCGGTGAATAGCCAGTCCTCCGCAGCGCTGTAGTTGCATAGGGTGATCTGCTGCAAGATGATCTGGCGCGCCGGACACGCAAACTGCAGAGTTCTCCGGTCGCCTCTCGGCACACATTCGCCGACAACCAGCAGCAGTCGCACATCGGCCTCCGACATCAACAGCACATAGGTGCGGTACACCCCAACACACTGTGGTTTGAATGTGAAGGTCACCGGCCACGTCGTTTCTGGAGTAGTGGGTGCGAGACACGAGCCCTCGCTGGCCGCGAAGAAAGGGTTGGGGCCCTCCATGCGCTCATTCACAAAGTGCACGGCATAGCGAGCCCCGCTAAGCAGACGACTAAGGTCGGTGCGCTGGATATTGTGTGCCGATCCTCGTACAACTTCACGCAGCGCTCAAGCGACGGGTTGCTGCTCTTGACGTTGAGTATAGAGGTGCAGCTCTCCCCAAGTTCCACACGCAGCACCAGGTTGGAGTCGACTGGCTTGGGCCACCCGCTCGTCGCCTCCACCGCCCACGTGAACTCGCCCTCCCACTCTTCCCAGAAGGTCAGCAGCAGACGATACACACCGCGTGAGAGGGGCGCGAAGGAGAAGGGCAGGCGGGTCGGCTCACCGCGGCGCAGCGAGAGAACCTCTGTGGCAACAGTGAAAGGAGCGTCGTGGTTGTGCCGCCAGAAGGACGCGTCGTCACTATCTAGCCACGGCGCGGCAACTTCGGGTGTCGCGCCGGCGTCCGTCTTCTGCGTCTCAGCGGCAGACGCATCTGTGCCACTCGCAGACTCACCACGCAATCCACGGAGAAGGGGTTCGTGATATGTAGCTCCGACTGAAGGCACTCGTACTGCGGTGTCTCCATGAACACCGTCTGCAGTGGCTCCATTGTGGGTATGGCCTTGAGTTGAAACACAAATGGTACTCGCTCCGCCGGCGGCACCTGCGAGGAGCAGTCAACCAGCAGACACTGTCCAGTCACCGGTCGCCGCGTACGTGGAATAATAGACAGTGTCAACTCCGTCGAGCTGCGCGGGGCCACAGTGAGCTTGTCGGTGTTTGCACGGAACAGTGGAGCATCTGGCAGAAGAACGCAGTATTCGCGCGGCTGAGAGGACGTGTTTTCGACGGTGACTGTCTCCGTCAGGCGGTAAGGGCGCGGCCATGAAAGCTAACGGGCACAGTGTTGATGAACTTTGGAAGATACACAAAGAGGTGGGTAAGAAGAAGCACCACCTGCGTTGGCGGCGCCGCCACGAAGGCGTTGGCGAGCGGAAGCCCTGGAATCCTCAAGGTGCGCAGAAGGTCCAGGAGCACGGCAGCATGCGCCTCGCAGCTCTGCTGTTCAGCAGAGACGATGGCCTCGCGCACCTGCCGCCCAAGGAATGGCACGTACGTTAGCACAACAATGATGAGTGCCTGTCCATCACGCAGGTCTTCGAAGCACCGCGGCAAGGCCGCTGACAGACTGTTGTGAAGGTCTGCGTTGTCGCCGTTCGCGAAGGTCTCGACGCAGGCGGTCACCCAACGCAGGAGTAGCGACTCTTCCTCACTGTATATGTTGCTTCGGCTCAGCGAACGCTGTGACAACGACGAGGACAACCACTCGAGCAGAGCTGGCGGCGCCGAGGTAGCCGACGTCACGCGCACTTGCGTCACGTAGAAAAGTCGTAGACACTCTCGCATCACGGCCACCCACAAGGCCGTCGCGCGACGCTTGAATACCAACTCTAAATCCTCATCCTCAGTGACGCCAGAAAGCCTCTCCAGCGCGGACGGGGAGTGCGCGGCCGTGTGCTCGAGAAAGGCGTCGAAGGGAAGCAGAAACGGCAGCTCCACATCCCTCAGGCATCCACCACAGGAGCGCACGTACTGGATAAGAGTGTGAAGAGTGCGCAGTTCCTTTGGTATTGTGCTCGCCGAGGAGGAAAGGGGAGTGTTGGTCACCTCCGACGCCCGCTGTCGTCGCGTTCCACCGTGTGCCGCTACTGTCCCCTTGCGACCGCGGATCGTCGCTGTCGCAGCAGGCCCAGCGTTGCCCCCCTTTCCCACTCGCGTAGAGGCGGTCAAGGAAGACTCCAGCGCCTCGGCACGCCGGGGTCGCTTGCCGGTGAACTGATACGTCATGTCGCCGACAATCCCACCGCGAGTCGCTTGAAGTGCCTCCACCAAATTCTGCACAGGAGTGCGGCACACGAAGGCGTTCCACCACGCCGTCAGCCACGCTCGTTCCGCCTCCCAATCGATGCTCTCCTCGACCGCGTCCACCACGTCGTGAGAACACCCACGCGTACCATCCATGGCGGACGGCAAGGTGCACACCATCGGTAACTCCGCCCTGAGGACGGATTCGTTGTTGCTAGCCCAGCACTGTAGCACATACGAGGCAGCATCGCCCTCGCCGGCGGCGCCAGCCGTGATAGTGATGGGTGTAACAAGGCTCATGTAAGACACAAAAGCCTCGGTGGAGATGATTGAGTTCACAGCGCTGCCGCTGATGGCAACATCGATGCAGCCACCAGCGTCCGTGTGCAGGCGGATGGCGGAGCGCACCGAAATCGGCACGGGGCTGCAGAAGGTAAAAGTGACGGGGAGGTGGACCGCAGCGCGGCACCCATGGAGTGGCCATCAGGGAACGACACCTGCAGAGGCGGGTCGCAGGAACCGAGATACTCCACGCGCACGGCGTCGTAGCCCTCGTTGTGGAGCAGCACCGTCGTCTCCACCGCAACACCGAGCGGCACAGCTGGGAACACCAGAGAGGTGCGGTCGCTGCGCACGCGCGGGTCGGTTGCAGAGGCACTGATCGCGCAGCGAGCGCACGGCGCCCCCGTAGGGCTCTCTGCCTCTTCCGTCTTCAGTAGCACGTAAGTCTGAACCCTCTCAGCGCTCATAGGCAGATACGTGATGGTGACGGCGTGCTCCTCGCCCACACCCAGGACGCCGCGGTGCGGCTCCACCAAGAAGCTTGGAGTGCTGTCCTCCATCTCCAGCCGCCACACGACTGGTCTCCGCTCCGACAGGGACGGCGGCGTACTCAGATCCCCGTGTCGGACGAAGACCACTTGCGGTGGTGGGCGCTGGCCAACTACGACACCGGGGAATGATACCGTCGTGGCGCTCAGTACAACCGGCGGCGCCAGCGCGGTGGCTTCCAGAGTGAACGGCGGTAGCGGATGCACATCGTCTGCCCCAAGCTGATGCCACCGAACAGAGCACTGCTGTGTCGCAGCAGCACGCACAGGGTTGAATGACAGCTGCAGTGTGTACTCCGCCAACGGCGGCACCACGACAGTTGCAGCGGCGACACCAAACGACAACTTTCGGTCCGCCACACTGAGAGAACGCAGAGACCGCATGCGCGGCATCAGACGCGAGCGCTGCGTCTCACCCATGGCTGAAAGTGAGAGCCTGCTCTCCAATATGTCCTGCTGCACTTCTTCCTCCAGCACAGCGGAGTCCAACGAGTAGTTCGTGCACGCCTCTAGGTTCACCCGCACGGCGGCAGCCACGTCGCCGCCATTCCGCAGCGTCACCGAGCGCGACTGCGGGCAACCGACATAGACGTGGCCAAAGTCTAGGCGCGTCTCACCCTGCTCCTTGCCATCCAGTTCCACAGAAAGCGACGGGGCCACAACAGTCGCCTCTACACGTGCCACCAGCGGACGCCGCATGCCAGCAACATTGCACTCTACCAGATGAGCCACCGCACCTGCCATTGCATGCCGCACTCGCACCGTGAGTTCCTCTGTCTCACCAGCACAGACGCGTCCCTGCGGGGGCGACACCGACAGCCACGCGGGCAACGCGCCAACGGAGAAGTACGCGTTCGTACTACCTTTGTTGGTGATGGGGAGCACTGTCAGAGCGGGTACCCCAGCTGCGATGCGCCCCAAGGCCACTACGCCGGACACGGCAACCGCTTCCTTGAAACCAGGAGCCACGGGAAGCGACGTGAAAGTCGCAGAGGTGCCCCACACGCACTTCGCCGGAGCCACGCTGCCAGTCAGCAGCAGCACTTTGTCCTCAGTCGCCCCCACCACCTCCAGACGAGCCTCGCACGAAGCCTTCGATGTGCCGGGAGCGGGGAGGAAGTAGAACGTTGCACTGCGTTGTTCACCTGCGTTCAGTAACCCCATCTGCGGCTCCACCTCGAACTCGCATGACGGCGACGAGAGAGACCAGCGATACGCCGCGGCGCAGTTTCCCTTGTTCGTGAGCGCCACCTGCGCCGTGCACACAGGCTCCTCAGCCTGTCCCGTGAGCGACAGCAGCACCTGTGTCTGCGAGAGGGTCACCTCTACTGGAACCACGTCAGCCAGCACCGAGAAGCGCATGTAATGCTGCTGGTTTACAGTGACGCGCATTACCTGCTGGAAGGACTGTATCGCGCCGAAGCGGAGGTGCACATCGAACTGCGCCATACGACGAGCCGGCACAACCTGACTGACGGGTTCCACCGTCACAGGCCCTTCTGCTTCGGTGGGCACGCTAACCTGAATGCTTGCATTGGTCCCGTTGTACACGAAGAGCGACGCCACCGCATCCGCGTGGATGGTAACGCGTCCAAAGTCCAGCGACTTGGACGGCAGTACAACGTTAAGCACCTCCATCGGCGTCAACTCGCGCTTGCAATCACGCCGCTCCTGCGATGTTGTCGGGGTGACGTGGAAACGCCGCTTTGCCAGTGAATGCACATCGAACACGGGTGGTGCGACGTGGCCACCGCGGCAACTCCGCACCGCCGTATCCTCCGCTATCAGCACCGCCGCGGGCACCTGTCTGGGGAGTGAGGGTGGGGTCAGCCCCTCGGCTGGGATCATACCGAGATCCACTGCCACTGGCACCGCAACCTCGTCTTCCGCGCCTGAAGAGCGCGCGGTCGCCGAAGCCGCGGTGCCTTCGCGGTACAGAGGAGTGCCCCGCAGCTCCACGGTGCACGTCACCGTATTGTTGGCGGTGAGGGTGAGCGTCTCGACATACGGCTCGAGGCGGCGCGGACGAAACGCCAAGCGCAGCGTGGCGCTTCCACCCCCGGCCACTACGCCGCGCGCCGGCGTGACGGAGAAATGCGGAGGGCACTTCAGTGCATAGCGCATGGGAAGGTGGGCCACGCCATTCGTGACCGTGAGAGTCGATTCTCTCAACCCCTTCAGAACGCAGGTGCCAAAGTCGACGACAGAGGTAGAGAGGCGGACAAGGGTCTCGCACGACGTGCCTACCATCCGGAAGGTTTGCGTCTGCTCTGTCTCAACAAACAGCAAGGAGAAGAGGGCCTCGTACTTGCGAGCCTCGGCGGTCTCAGTAAGCGCATTATTCAGAGTGGCGCTCCAGCCGGTGCGACGCACCTTCAGCTGGGGTGTAAACAGCGCAGTAACGGTAAGGCGTCCCTGCGGCGGTAGCCGCCCTTGGGTGGGGACAAAGCGAAAAGGCATGGCTCCGCCTTCAGAGATATCGTGCGCGGAGCGGATCGCAAAGCTGAGCGCCTGCGACCCGCCATTCACAACCTCCAGCTGATGGCTCGCCTTGTTGCCGGCAAACGTCTCTGCGAACTCTACCGAGACCACTTCCTTGTGTGTTTGCGGATCGAAAAGACGACTTCGACAGTCCACCACCTCCGCAGACACCTCCAAGAGATGTGGAAGGCGCTGACCGTTCATTTCCACTGGAATGTGCCACGTGTACAGACCAGGCGGCAGCGGCTTCAGCTCCAGCGTGACAGACGTGCGGCTCTCTGCCGGCACCGTAACATCCGTGCTGCTCAGTGCTACCCCGCACGTCACATCGCAACCCTTCGCCTCTTTCTCGTCCAGCACAAACGTAACCGCTGCGTCCTTTCGACCTCGATTCACCAGCGCCAGCGTGCGCATAGGGCACACAAGTTGCCGCTCCACCTTGCCAAAGCTCACTGTTGGAGGAAACTCTATTAGCGGCACGCGGCACGCCGTCAACGGCACCTCGACGCACCCACCATCGCTGCTGAGGATCACCAGCACATCCGCGTAGTCCTTCGGTGTATGGGTAGTGAACTCAACCTCCACAGTATGTGCCAGTCCAGGTGCCACACGTACCGAAGCACCGTTGACGAGTCGGAAAGTGCCGGGGTGCCGCGCCGGCTTCACAAAGCGCAGCGTCAGTATTTCACCGGTGCGGTTGCGCACCTCGAGCGGCATCACATACGCGGTATCTACATCGTAATTAGTGAACTCCGCTGCCGGCGGTGTCACCTCCATCCTCGTCTTTGGCGGTGACGCAGCGGCAGGTCTGTTCAATGAGGCGGGGAGAAACGATGGAGAAACTTCTTCGTGTCGCTGATGCCGCGAGCGCCTCGCGATGAGTCGCGCAGCATGTGGACCGAAAAGGCTGGCATGAGGGCCCGCGTTTCTTCACAATGGTCCCCCTGCGCGAAGGCCTTCTTTACTCTCCACCACTTCGGTGCTCGCGAGAGTCCTGCAAGTCCGAGTGAAAGAGGGAGCGGCAGAAAACTTTTGATAGCGGCACTGATGGAGGGTGATGACGAGGAAATGCCTGCAAAAGCGAGAGGAAGAGAGCGGAAGATGAAGATGTGCTCCTCTGCGTCTGCGGGCGAATGAGCTCGAGGTGACAGCGAAGTGGTGGCACAGCACAGCTTCTTTTCTGATACTGTTGTGTAGCAACAGCCGCCGCCTCTCTTTTCTCTGCAAAGCCTGAGCCGCGCTAGTGAAGACCGCACTGGCGCGCAAAGTATTGCAGCGTGCCAGTGCGTTGTCCAGCAGACACGTGCAAGAGCACGCGAAGGAGAAAAACGAGCGAAGACAACAAAACGCGAGAAACAACAAGGCGTTCGAGACAAGGATGGGGGAGGACGTGAAGGGGAAGGAGTCCAGCAAGGTGAAGACGATAAGGCGATAGGGGGGAAGACCATGACTGTAATGCGTCTTCATGTCGCGTACAGGGGAAGAAAGGGAGGCTGATGATGCGCTGCGCGACCTTGCTGCTCTGCTACTTTCGAGAAGAACAGGTGAAAACCCCCCGAAGACAGCAGTGATAGTCTGTGAGGATCTGCCAACATGCGCCTCTATCACCCCTCTGTCCCACCCCTCCCATCGATGTCACAGCCGTGTCTCTGAGATGTGTGCTGTACACGTGGAGGTTGGGCCGCTGCCCAGTCCGCGTTGACAGCATACGCACACACACACATACACGGGATGATTTCCTATGCTTCTTTTTGGCTGTTTAAGCTGCGCATGCACTCATTCATCAGCTGCTCCAGGTTGTGCGTGGCCGTGTCAAGCTGCACTGCACGACGTGACCGCTCTCCCGTGTGCATGCGGCGGTAGGCAGTGCACGGATCAACACATACAACGTCAGCTGGTGCACGAGGCGCGGAGTAAGTGAGAGAGATGCGCGCGTCATCCGACGGAAAACACCATCGTTAGTCGTCAAGTTAGAAGAGAGTTATGTTTCTTTTTCAGCGAGTCCTTTCACCTCGACCAAGGCGGCAAAGATACGCATGCAACCACAGCCCACCTATACCGCTGACACACCGCGGCTAACGCCTGGCTGTTTAGGACGAAGCGCCCTGGTGTCGAATTCGACCAGACAGCTGATGGCTCTTCTCGTCCCTCCTTCCCATGCGCACTGCGTGATCGGCGCCAGACAGACCTAAGTAAACTCCTCGCCTCCATCCACGCGAGCAGCGGCCAGAGTCCAGTTCGAGGGCGGGGTCGGCAGTGCCTGTCGTGCGGGTAGGAGGGGGAAGTCCAGGTGCATGCTGAAGGAGGTTAAGGAGGAAGCTGGCGAGCTGCAGGCCAGGGCCCTCTGAGTTACTGTGACCGGCCTGTATGCCATGCTTCGCCCTCAATTACATCAAGCCGCTGCGTACCACAATAAGGCATGATAGCTCTCCACATCGGAGTCTGAAGAACTCGATAATGCAATGGAGGGTGCTGTAGCCATGCCTCCGGCATCTGTCCCTCGTCCGTTCACCTGGTCAGATGTAGGAGATGCCGCACACCTCGCCCACGTGCATTTTAGGGCTGATGGGTGTAGATCCCCTCGCGCCTTTTCTGTCCATTACTCGTGCTCTACTGACCTCTCCATGTCGTGCTTGGGATGCGGTACACCATGCCAGCTGTGCATGGTACTGCTTGCGCACAGCGATCGCAGCTCCGCCGCGCGGGATCTACATCAGCTAGAACAGAGAGGCCAAAGGAGGGAGTTTGGGTGGCGTACTTCAGTAAATGTACCAACGGCGGCAGCGGTGGTAGTCAGATGGACCTCTTGGGCTGCCGCGACACCTGCATGGGGTGGATTTGCACCTGACGCGATGTGTCGATGAAATGAGCCTCGCCGTCGCGAAGAGCCGCCTCCTTCGTCAAGGTGTGCGGAGAGCCAACGTGTGCGGACATGACACCCAGAGAGGAGGAGGTAGTGAGAGACCATTCAACGTAGGAACGGATAAGACTAATGCACTCGGCGATGACCACCTCGCACATCCGCTCTTCCTCCCCATACGACTGAGTCGCCCCAACGTGACGCTTACGAGTGCCGCCGTAGATGAGAGAGACCGCCCTCGCAGCCACAGTGAACAATAGGCGGGTTGCGCCAAGAGCCCCATTCGCCAGGGCAGCCTTCGCGGCCCCACAGACATCCGCGACGTAGCGCTTCTTCTCCAATTCTGACGTGAAAGGGCCACCGCCACCAGTCGAGGCAAAGAAAGCTGTCGAGGCAGTGTTAAAGCTGGGGAGTCGCTGCAGACCGCCATGTTGCAGCGTCGGCTTGTCGGCTAGAGTAGATGCGATGGCGAGGAGTAGACCTTCTGGCGCCACCTCTACTGACGATCGACGTCGAAAGCGCAACAGCTCCAGTACGGTGTAGGGATGCAGTGACAGCGCCACGGTGGCGTAGCGGATACATGCCAGTGCGTGCTTATGTCGATCTGCGTCAAATCGCTCATTGATTCGGCTCAGTATATCGTGTGTGAATGTGATGCCGGAGGTGGCGCTGCCGCTTTCGTGAACGTAAACGGCGTCGCGCACGATGTAGGAGAAAATTGGCGTGTCCCCACTAACGTACTGCAGCACAGCGTCCTTGATGTGTGCGCTGCGTGGTAGAGAGGTGGCAGTCGTTGCGGTGAACGCAGCCGGCTGCAACGGTGTTGACGGTGTGGGCGCAGACACCGAGAATCGCTCGCTCGCCGCAGCCTTAGTCATGATGACTTCCGTTGCTGGTGGCTCCTTTTGCGCTCTTCGCTCCTGCTCCCGGGACAAGTCGCCAGCTGCTGCGGTGATTGCGCGGCCAGCAGTGCCGGCACTCGCAGTACCGGTGTGGCTGCTTTTCACGGCATACAATGTGCAGCCTGAGAGCACGAACACACCGCTTACTCCTGCAGCCATCGCCACCCGCAGGCTTGCATTCGAGCCCGCCAGCACCACCTCATTCGGTGAGGCAGCCGTCACCTCCCGTAGAATGACCGAGGGACCAGTACTGGTGTCACACAGCCACACGTGAGTTCCATCACTGTCACTGCACATGTCGCGGGAGGCCCCCACCACAGCAACTGAGGCACCGCTCACCGACGCGGCAAGCTCCTCGGGCGACATCCACTTCGACATCTCACACCCCTTTGTGGGCTGGAGAAAAAACCCGGTGAGACGTGAGATCCTATCGACCTCGGAGAAGCATAGCATAATCATTTCCTGCCTACTCCACCGCACTGCCCACTTGCAGACGCGCATCGAAGCGGGATCGGGGACACCGGATGAAGAGAATAGCACACCGGACATCGCCGTGCGACGCACCACAACTGCAGACGTAGAGGAGGGGCACACCACTGTAGCCACAAACATGCGACCAAGCGTGAAGCACGCAACGCAAATAGTTTTCTCGGCAGTCGCGCAGCAGCACGAAGGCGAAGCTATGTCCACTACCACCGCCGGTTGGTTCACCCACTTCGGAAGCGCACAGGCGCCTATCTGTGTGGCTATGGTGGTCGCTGAAGGGGATGGGTCCAGCGAGTAGAAGAGCACCCGCTTGAACGTACGCACAGCAAGAACCGACTGGTAGAAGATGTGCATGCTGATAATGTTATCCGCCAAGCCAGAGATGATCTCGATGGCAGCGGTGTCAGGCGATGTCGCTGCAGTTCCACGGGCCTCGCCGGCTGGTTCAGCAAACACAGCATGGGATTGCCCCTTGCGCGTGCACCAAACAGTGCGCACGCGAGCAACAGGCGCGCCAAGAGGAAGCCATGGCACAAAATGTCCGCCTCGCATGGGGATGTGCAGGTTGCCTCGTCGACCCTGGTGTCCCCTCTGTGCTGGACGAGATACGCCGTCTTGCTATCACAGGCCGCCACCACGTCTCTGCAGATGTACAGCAGGCGTGTCCAACTCGTCGCCGGCAGCGTGGCGATGACTGCCATGAGTAGTGCAGAAACGCCGTCAGAGGTGCGGAGAAAAGACGTCCGTGCCGCTGTTTGGGTGGGGGTAGGTGGTGAGTAGAGGGGGAAGGGGCCACCACGCAGAAGATTAGGAAACAGAAAAATGAGGAGAAGAGTACCAGGAGAGCCAAGTGCGGGTGAGTGTGCCTCTCGGGTGCGGCCCAAGAACGCGTGTGAGTAGCCCAGGTAAGGGAAAGGGAGGTGAGCTGCAATAGCGGTTCGGTAGGCTGAAAAAGCGCCAATGCAAGACATGCAGACACACAACACGGGAATGAGATCAGCATGTGGTGGTAGAGGGGCCGAGAGAGAAGGTGGTGTAGTGAGACAGCGAAATACAGCAAGGGCGTAGTGCATGTAAGATCTGAATGGAGAAGCGTGAACTCTGAAAGACCAGCCACACAGAGCAGGCGCACGTGCACGTGAGAGACCGGGAAGGTGGTCGGAGATCGCAGAGGTGGTGCAGGAGAGGAAAAACACACAAGCACTAGGTGTGTGTGTGTGTATGTGTGCGGGGGGAGGGGGGGGCATGAGCATAAGCTGGCATGCGCCCTCCCCCTCCCCTGCCTCTCTCGTGAGGTACACCTGTGGCGCGGAGAGAGGGGGTGAAAAATCGCATACACGTGGATTATCTACGTCGTTCTCCGTAGCCCCACCCCATCCACTCTATGCACTGCTGTGCACTTTCCCAACTCCCTCGGAGGTACTTCGAGGCACACGTGCGGGGGGAGTGCACAGGGCTGAGAGCAAGAGCGTAGGTGAGAAAAAGGAAAGAAGGGGGATCTGAAGCCGCTCGTTCACATCATACATGCAGACTACACACACACACACATGTGAGCACGCCATTGCAGGAAAGGCGAGAGAGAGTTGCGTATGCGTGCGGCTATACACGTTGGTTGCTTTGGTACGTAGTAAAGGAGGCTCCTGAGGGGGGAGAGAACGTCAAGTCGAACACACACGCACAGAAGGACAGAGAGATGAGAGGAGATGAGAGACTCCGACGTTCGGCAAACACAGATGAGGGAGAGAGGGTGGAGCGAAGGAAAGTAAAGCGCAGAGCACGCTGAGAAAACAAAGAGAAAAAAAAACAGAATCGACTTAAAGGAGGGGAGGGTCGGACCAGTGAATGGCGTGAGCACACACACACACACAGGGGCAAGAGAAGGAAAAGTGTGTAGCAGAGGGAGGAGAGGAACGGACACACGGTGTTGGTGATCGAAGAGATCGAAGCATAGCGGGAGGAGGAGGGAGGAAAACAAAGAAGAGAGGGCAGGGTGGCATGCCCTCATACACGCAGAGACAGATGTGTGCGTGTGCATTCCCTTCGCTCACCTCGGCCCTTTTCCACCGACACTAACGCCCGCACAGCAGCCGCATCGCCTCATTCTCCTCTCAGAGCCCTTCCCTCCTTCCCACTCCTCCCACTACCCTCCACTCTCTTTGGGCTTTATTTACGGTTTTTTCGTTTTGCTCGTGCAGTGACGGCGATGATCGCGGCGAGGCGCAGGTGTATTGGCACAGTAAGAGAAAAGCTCTGAGACAGGCAAATCACGTGCAGCCAAGTGGGTCCCGAGCCTAGAGGCTGAAAGGAGAGCATGCGTGTGAGTGCAGAGAGCATGCATACCGGTTGCACATTGGCCATCAGGTCTACTCGAAAAGCACAACAATGCAAAAGAGAAATTGCCCTCTCCCATGTGGGAGATCCCTCCTTCCCATTGGCACCACCCCGCTTGTGTTCTGGCGCAGCTGGTTGGCCTCGCCTCCACCGCCACACACTCTCCCTGCCCGCCTCTTGCCGTTGCCCGTCAGCGATGCACAGAACACGCGGTTTGCGTGCTCATGGCACGCCTCCGCAATGCTCCTGAGTGACCTAAAGTGGAAAGACTCAGGAGGGGAAAGGAGAGAAAGCTCGAGGTGACGGGGTAACCAAGTAAAAAGGCGAGTACGCGGCGCAGCCCTCATGTGTGGCCTGTCATCAGTCATTCGGCATACACGCACTGCGTTCACGCACGCGCAGCCCTCATACACGGCGAAAGAGCGCCTCGCCTACGCCTACTTATTGAGGCTCGCGCGCAGGTGTGTGTGCTCCCACCTTATTCTCCCCTCTTGTCAGAGAGGGCCCAGCACGCACGCATGCACACAACGAGAGGAAGCGAGAGAGGAGCCTTAAAGAGGCACGTTGTATAGCCACCAAAGCCAATCACCCACGTACCTGCACGTACACGGACTCAGACGTACAGGAAGGGGAAAGGGGGGAGGGGTGCGCTAGGTATAGAGGGAGGGGAAAGAGAGAGGGAGAGGGGGGAGGGGGGAGGAAGGTTCCCACACGCACACGAGATAAAGACAACAAAACATGCAAAGGTAGATGTAGAGAGAGATGGTGAAAACGGAATACATCCCTCACACGCGCACACGCACACGCACACACACACACACAGAGAGAGAGAAAGAAAGAGAAAGAGGGAAGTGTAAAAGTGCAGAAACAGAACGAAGAAAGCCAACAGAGGGAAGACGAGAGAGGAAGAGGGCGAGAGAAGGAGTGGGAGAATGGGGGGTATGATGAAAAAGAGACGGCAGTGGCACAGATATACAGAAAGCGCGCGCGCGAAACCGTCACCACAGTCACGCCGGCCCACCCATCGGCGAGCGTATGTGTTTGTGGCCGTCTTATGGCTCGTGCTCAAGTGAGAATAGGAAGAAATGATGCCACGTACACGCATACAAGCACCGATTCGCTCACCACAGAGAAAGAAAACGAGAGGCACGAGAGAGGGGAATCAGCACCAGAGCACCAGACCACAGAGGCACAGACACTCAAGAAAAAGAAGAGAGAAGATGCAAACATTGTCTATCAGTGCGCACTCACACACGTCTATGACATCGAGGCATGCATACGCGCGTGTCGTTATCTTTCTACTCCTCAGCTCGCCATCGCTTCTACGATAAAACACCCAACCGAATCGCCATACACTGATCCCTCCCTCTCACACCTGCCTGTGCGCCCTCGCTACTGTATGTTGTTCGTACATGTTGCGCGGATCTGCGAGCGTCTGTGTAGGCGGACAGTGTCGGCAGCGCGCTGCATTCATCGATAGTGCCTTCCCTCCCCCTCCTCGGCCATGGGCACGCGAGAGAGGGTAACACGAGAATGAGCGCGCCGCACCCGCCTCGGCAAATCGTATCGCGGAGAGGGGAGCAGAGCAAGGTGATAGAAAGCGGCAAGCGGAATGGAGGGTGAAAGCTACCCGGCAAGCGTAGAAAGAGAAAGAAGAGAGAATGGGACAAGCCGAAGGAAGTGGTGAGCGGGAGAGGAGGACGAGAGATAAATTACGATCCACGATAGCGCATGCGCCAACCCCCTCCTCCCTTGACCAATAACCCATCCCCTCTTTCCCGAGCCCCTCCCCCCCCTCTTCTCGCGCTACCATGCTCTTTAAGTGGCGAAGTGCACAGCGTTGGCTTCCCTTGCTTCCAGTACTACGTGGTGCATCCTCGAATCGAAATTAGAACAAATGCCGCCTCCACCCACCCACCACCCACACACTCCCCCTCTCTCTTCTCCTCCACTCGACCACAGACCAACAAGAGGAAACGTGGGCGCGTCTATGCACAAGCGAGAGAGAAAGGAAAAAGAACCCTTTCAGTCGCAACTACTACGGCGAGCCAACCGGAGAAAACAGTAATGACACAAGACGTCGACGGTGGCCGTGCTTGGGGGCTGGAGCACACACACGCACACAACGAAAAGAGAGGAGGCGCAAGTCTCGTTCCGTTATTGAGGAAAGCACAAAAGACACACACGAGAAAATCAGGGCGAAGAGCAACGAAAGAAAAGCGCCGGTGGCAGTGCCGTGACGCATCTAAGCTGCTTCGCGCATACACCGTAATAGGGGGAGACACGGTGGAAAGGGACGTGCTGGCGATGGTGGGGAGAAGGGGGAATGCGGTGCGGAAGAGGGACGCTGAGGTTGGGATAAAGGCTGTGGAGTAGGAAAAAAGGAAAGGAAGAAACGACGCCTGCGAGAATGCAGCAAAGGCGTCCTTCTGAGCGAAGCGGCAAACGAACAGTAAAAATCCCGCGCATCCGGGAAAGAGCGGCGAACTCCGTTATGAGCAACTGTGCAACCAGGCAAACACATATGCCGCTCACCGCTTACCCTTGCGCCTCCCTCCCTCTCCGCCGACACACCATTGCGTCTCTCCGTGCCTCGCCTTTCGGTGTGTTCCCTTCTGTTCTTTACGTTGGAGACAAGACAATGATTAAATACACTCACGCACCGGTGCGCATGCGTATGCACGAGCAGAGAGAAAAAGGGGCGACGCGGTGTTCTTACAGAGAGTGTAGAGAGGGAGGGTGGCGGCAGTAAAGAGAAACGGAGATCACACCACCCTCCATGATAGCGCCGTCCGCCGCAATGGGCAAGTATACACAGACGCAAACGCTCACGCGCAAAGATGGCGCGGGAGATGACTGGCATCCAGCAGGAGGTGCATCGCGGAGATGATCATTTACACTACCACCAGCGTCTCCGCGCATTTCACGATCCGCTTGGACCATCCAGGGCTCTCCCTCTCTCTCTCGAGAAACTTCTTCAGCTCCGGCTGCAGTTTTCTCCCCACCGCCTCCATTTCCTCACAGACATCGAAGGCGAGCTGCAGCGTTGCCTCTACCCCTGCAAGTGTCGCTGCGTTGTCTTTAGGCATCTCCGCCGCCGCAACAAGGATGAGGCGAGTGAAGGGCTCCCAGAAGGCCTCCTGTGAAACTCTATCAGCGCTTTCCGCCCCCAGCATCGCATCGATCTCTTGATCGTACAGGGGCATCGCGAGCAGCACCGCAATCGCGGAAAGCTCGCGCGTGGCAGAGAGGGCCAGCAGCGTCGCACGCTGCACCTCGCGCGTGTTGACGGTGGTCGTCTCCATGAGTCGTTCATTGATGGCGCACGTCGGTGTGCTGATACGTACAGGAGGCGTGGAAGCGGGTGTCATCAGCGTGTTGGTACTGGTGACCGTTGCCGTGATGTTCGACGCCTTCACAGTGGGAGCAGTGGACGCACCGGCGGTGCCGCTTTCCTCACCTTCGTTGTAGTCCAGTGGTGCCGCCAGGAACACCGGACGAGAGTTGACGCTGCTGTTCATCATGGCCGGCGTGGCGCGAGAGGTGGGTCGAATAATGAGCTTCCCGAGGTCCATGTCCTCCTGCTCGTAAATGTCAGAGCGCGGCGGGGGCAGACCCTTCGTCTCATTCTCCAACTTGGGCAGCCCAGGCACCGAGAAAAACTCGCCTGCAGGGCTGCTTCGACCATACACGACACAAGTCAACGGGTCGCCGTAGACACAGCCGGTGTCGATCCCACAGGCGTGCGCGTGCGCCTGGAAGCCTGAGTAGGCGTCATGGCCGAAGATGACCGTCTCAGGTCCTCTCCACAGCTTCGCCCACGGCGCCCCTTCCACCCCCTTGGTGATTGCCTTGAACATCCCCGGCCTGTTCGGCACCATCTCCAGTCGGCGCAGGTGCATCACCTCCTCAACATTTTGGTTCTCCAAGGAGTATTGGAGGTTGAGCCCGGCGTGCACGAGGAGGACGTTGTAGCGAGGAATGCGTACGATATGAGGCAGACCACGCAGGTAGTACTCACAGTCCTTTGGCAGCTTCTGGGCCAGTCGCTTTACCGGGTCACGGAGGTCGTCGGGGGTGAAGGGGCGACGCCGCATACGTGCGCAACACCGCAGCAGGGTGTAGTCGTGGTTGCCCAACACCCCGTACGCACCAAGGCGCTGACAAGTGCGTACCACACCGATTGAGTCGGGCCCTTTATTCACATAATCACCAATGATGAGGAGACAGTCCTTTCCTTTCACGTACTTTACCTTCTCCACTAGCTGCTCCAGCTGATCCACGCATCCGTGCACGTCGCCAACGATGATGTACCGTCCCTCGCGCGGAATCTCCGGGGCCACACGGATAATGGGCTTGGCGGCGTCCAGGTTGTCGATCACTCCGAAGGCATCCACCAGAAACTTGTTGGTCGGGTCCGTCGACTCCCTCTGTCCCTTGGTCGAGGGGGACACCTGATGTGCAGAGCGCACGTTACTCGAAGCTGCCGCAGGGGCCGGCGACACGGACGATGACGACGACACTGCAGCTCCGGCCGCGGCTGCCTTCTCCTTGCGGACATCGGTCGCATTGCCGTTCTTTGACTCCTCGATAACAACAGCTCTCTTCAGCACCGCTATCGATTCAACTAGAGGCGGCGGTGGCCGAGAAACACCGGCAGCCTTGGTGAAGAACTCCATCACCTTCGGATTGAGCGACTCAGCCGCAGCGGGGGTGATCACGGCTGCGGTGGTCTTGGTAGACGCGGTTATGGCGACCTCCACGGAGCGTGGCTTTGGCACGGCGACAGTCGATTCCGATGCCGCAGGGACAAACATTGTACTTGCCGCTGTCGGCATCGAAGTGCGGGTCGAGTCGACAGCGCCTTTGCTGGGCAACAGAGATGAGGAGTGACCTATTTGTGCGGCGAGCGACGAGAGAATGCTCGCGCCGCCATTGTCGCGGTTGCCACCAGAAGATGGCCTGCCTGCAGCGGCTGCGCTGCTCGCCAAGGACCCTTTATTCTGAGCGAGGAGTCGGTTGATCTTGTCGGTGACGCCTGAGGTCGGTGACTCAAACTCCTCCGAGTTTACGCATGGCGCGCGATTGCCACGGCGCTGCTGTTTCCCGTGCACCCCGTTAACTGGATCGGTCGAGTCACTTGCCAGTGCCGACGCAGGAGAGTTGGAAGGACTCGTGGCAGTGGGGGTTGAACAGGAGCTGAAGTTAGAGAGCATGGGAAAGGTGTTGCCGCTACTGAGGCGGTTGCCGACGACAGTGCCATCGCTGAGACGCAGCCCACTCAGCTGGCTCAGTAGATTACGGCCCCTGTCCTCCATGCTGAGCAGCACAAACGGTACGTAAGAACAAGTGAGAAAGGAAAGACGCGTCGTGGGGGAGGAAAGCGTATGGGAAGGTGGTGGCGGCAAAGGGGACAGACGGTTACAGGACCCAAATGAGGTGCAAAGGGGGGGGCAAGGGAGAGGACACGTTGATCAACGCGGGAGAGAGCAACAAGTGAGAAGCGAGAGAACAGAGTAGCGCCGCCACTTAAAAGCGCCACACACACACACACACACATGCAAATATGCGTACGGTCGGTGCAGACGTGAAAAGGGGAAAACGTGTGTAGGCGAGTACAAGAGAAGAGAAGGAGGGGGTGAAGGAGGAGTAGAGAGCAACAATACCAGCACAGGTGACGAACAGGCAAACAAGGAGAGACGACACAGCGCACACAAGTTAGCAAACGCACACACACACACACACACACACACACACACACACAACACACACAACACACGATCGGCGGTCGGCCTCACACGAAAGCAGCGGGGAAGGGGGGAGAGCCGAACAAGAGAGAAATATGAGCAAGCGAGAGGCAGGAGAAGGAGATTGGCGCAGACTCCACAACAACAATGCCGAGGGGAGATAGAGAGAGAGAGACGAGGAAACGAAGAGGTGATATGACTACTTGGGTAAAGGGAGACAGCAGATCCCCCTCACACACGCACACACGCAGCGAGAGAGAGAGAGCGAGGGGTGAGGTGGGGCGAAGTGAGAGAGCGCCTAGAGGGAGCAAAAAGGAATAAGAAGGGCGCACACGCTCAAACACAACGTGCAACAAGACACTTGAGAGGGTTGGTGACTCAATCGACAGCCACGGTACCTACTACTACACTATAGCAGCAGCAGCAGCGGCAGCAGCAGTTGCGGGGTACTGCTCTAAACCAGGTAATAAAACGAGAAGAACAACAGGACAGAACACAGACAGTAAGGGAGGAGGGGGGGAAGAGGAGAGAAACCCACACACACACACAGACCTGATGGAGAAAGCGTGAGCGAGAGGGAGAGGGAGCGAGATGTGAAGAAGTACACCGCTGCTACTACTGCTGCTAAAACTGACCCGGCTCTCACTTCTGCGTGTGCGCGTTCTGCCTGCGCTTCGGCGTACAGTCGTTTTTATGGAGACTATCGTGCCTCCACACGTACGCGCAGCGCACACGTAAGTGACTGCCACTACGGCTATCAAAAGGAAACAACGCAAACAAAGAAAAGAAACGAAATGACAGTGGAGGAACGCGTGTGTGCAGTGCGGCAGCGTCGTTTGTCCCTGCCCGCCCGCTCGCTCGCTCTTGCGCTTATTTGCGTATCTGGTCGGCAGCGAGGACGCGCTGGTGCGAGAGTGCGAAAGAGAGAGAGAGCGACGCTGTAGTCACTTTCCTCTTTCTCTTTTCCTCTGGTTGTTGTTGCTTGAGGGAGGGCACTCGCCCCCTGTGTTCTTCTTAAACGAGGGGGCAGTGGTGCGAAGAAGGAAAGAGAAAAGGGTAGGCGCGCCACAGCGTAAAGAGAGTGGCTCAAAGAAAGCCCTGGTGGCGGTGCGAGTGAGAACGGGGAAGAGGTGGAGGGGGTAGGGCGGTGAGACGTGGTAACGGCAGTAGAAAGCTGAGGTGGGGAGAGGCTCAAATCAATGTGTGGGTGGAGCTTCTAAAGGGGAAGGGGTGAACAAACAAACAAAACATGCGCGTGTGGATACTGAACAGATCCAGGGAGCGAGAGAGGCAGCGAAAAGGGCAAGGAGAGCAGAGCAAAGAGAGAGGGATGGATGGGTGGATAGGCGGGAGGATGGGGGGAATGGGCACTCAGGAAACATACATTGAAAAAGTGCGAGGAAGAAGGAGAGATGTAAGCCCCATGACGGTGCGGCTTGCGCGACTCTGTGCTCGTATTTCTATTTGTGTATGCCTGTGCAGTGCCGCGCAGGCTGTCGCCTTCCGCACATGAAATCTGTGCTCAGAGTGGAGGCGATGGGCAGTGAATGGGGTGAATGCGCAGACACAAGTGTGAGCTCAAGAGCACAAAGAGGAAGAGCAGGAGAATACAGCTGCAGTCGCAGATACCAATGAGCAGGGCATTATAGACGAAAAAGTAAACGAGCAAGGCTGAGGGCCTCGGGTGAGCTGAAGGAAGTTTCCAGCCGCTCACCAGTACAACTCGGGTAGGAAGCACAAACATGCACACACGCAGGTACACAACAGCGTTTAGGTGCTACAGCAGGGAGCGCTCACGATGAGGACTTGGGCGGTTAACACCCGCCGTCTGTCGTCTAACGGCTTGGCGCCCGATTCAGTACGGCGAGCGGGTACCTTCAGTGAGAGTGATAAGGGTAGGGAGGGAGACGAGTGAGCGCATGTAGGCGTCTGTGATGGTGTGCAAGTGCAGGTGGGGGAGGGTAAGAGAGCGGTGGGCACGTCTTTACATCCCCGGCCTGCGACAAAGACGAGGGAGCGGTACGAAGTTGTCGATGCTGCGATGAGCTGAGCTGCGGGCGGACGAAGCAACACGCAGGGCACACATAAAATGTAAGGCGGCGTGTCCATCGGTGGTCGGGGGGCAGCGGTAGCGCTCTGAGTAGTGAGTTAGTGAACGAGAAGAGAGAGCAGAAAGGGAAAATGTGTGTGTTGGTGCGCAGAGAGTGGAGTAGCGGTGGGCTTGAGAGGGAAGGCAGCGTACTGAGCACCACATCATGAGACCCACCTACACAAATTCAGCACTGCAGCGAGTATGGTGCGCGGTGTGTGGGGGGGAGGGGAAGAAGGATGTAACGTCGGCCGCCCGCCTTGACAGCAAAGCATCAGAGGACTTGCGTCCTGCTAGAGTGGAGGAGGATCACGTGGCCGAAAGGGAGGCAGGGAAAAGAAGTGTGACTCACAAAAGCAATACGATCTGAGTGGCAGTGATAAAATTGTCTGCTCGTTACCCACGCGAAAAGCGCCTGAGCAGCGGACGAACGGTGGAGGAAAGTGGAGGGCTTTGGGGGAGCGAACTCGAGAGAGGAAGGGGAGAAGGGGGTGAATGGAAGAGAACGACTCCCACGCCGCACCAAACAGAGCCTGGAGGGCCCATCCTCCTCTCTCC
Source organism: Leishmania lainsoni (assembly GCA_003664395.1). NCBI lineage: Eukaryota > Euglenozoa > Kinetoplastea > Trypanosomatida > Trypanosomatidae > Leishmania > Leishmania lainsoni. The sequence continues at coordinate 367,751 of RAIA01000006.1, read as the reverse complement.
TACGTCCTTTTCCCCTAATCGGCGCCTCACACCAGCGAACATATTCACGAGAGGTTGAGAATCTCTGCGCAGTCATCCACTGTGTACGCGCCATTGTACTCCTCGGCTAGCAACGTCTGCACAACGTCATCAAGGGCGATGAACTTGCGGCGCGCCACTGCCTCGTCGCTCATCGACTCCTTCGCTGTGATCCCTCCCCTGTTCCACCCCATGCGCACCATCTCACGCAACATGAAGTACTCATTCACGGCGTCCACCATGATGCATGCCTGCTTCGACGCTCCCTGTATCCCCACTACCGGCTGCAGAGAGTGAACAACGTGGAAAGGACGCAGGTGGCAGGTGTGCTGCAGCCGTCCAGGAAGGGATGGGTGCACGGTGGCGGAGAGATCGAGGGCGTAAGTGTCGGTGATGACCTGCTCCAGCCGCATCAGTGGATGCGCAATGCTGAACGGCAGCTCGCACGCGCTGTAGAGACCACCATCGTGACACGGCAGCAGCAGCAGGCGTGCGGACCCGTCTTGGCGCTGACTGAGTGACTGCAGCGTGATGTGACGGCCATTGCACCCTAGTTGGCGGGGGAAGCGGCAGTGGATCGCGTCAGCGCGGCGAACTACACGCGCCTTCGTCGGCACGGACGGGAGACGCACCGCATGAGTGAGGAAGGATTGAGGCCAGTCTGCGGAACCAATGTAGGCATCTTCGCGGTTCACACGGAGTGCTGCTCGCGGCTTCGTGGGCGAGAAGGCGGGCATGAAAGAGGTGAACATCACCGACACGTCACCCTCCACGTCCGTTCGTACATACCGGTCGTACAGAGACGCCTGCGCTATGACACACGCGCCCAGGACGGCTCACGCGCCTCAACGCGCATCTTCCACGAAACCTTGCCATACTCCTTCAACAGCTTCGTCGTCGCTGCCGTGTAGGAGGGAGCGAGGGACTCGGTCGTGTCGTGTACGGGGCACACCTGCAGGTAAACGTTCGTCTCGCCATGTGTGCACACTGTCACCACAGGGTAACACAGCACCACGGCGCTGACACACTCCGGGGCCACTACGCAGTGCTGGAAATACAGCGTGTGGCCCCGCAGGGCGAATAGGTGAGTCCCGTAACCGACGGCGATCGTCACCAACACTTCCGACATCCCCAGCTCGCCGCTCCCGTTCGCGTGCGACGGCACAAGTTCCACCGACCCGTCAATGGAGACGTCCTCACCTTTCGCGTCTGGCGGAGCCGCCACATCCTCAAGCGTCACGCTAGAGACAACTCGCAGCGGGTTGCCGGTCACCACCTGCAGCCGCACGTCGCCAGAAGGGACATGAAGAGTGCACAAAAGAAACAGCGGCGCAGCGTTGTGATTAGCAGTGCGCGAGGGGGTTGGCACGGAGGCCATCCAGTGTGCGATGTGGTCGTACAGCACGACAGAGTCCAGCGTCAGCAGCGTTGCCGTGCGCACAGTTGTAAGTCTTGTTGTGAGCTCAGCCTCAGTCACCATCACACACAACATCAAGTCTCCATCTTCGCCATCTGGCGAGCTCACTACTCCGAGGAGCGTCCCACGCGTCGCCGTCTGCGACAGCGTGACTTGATGAGTGCATATGTAGCGGGTGGGTGCAGCAAACACCAGCGCATAGGCACGGGTTCGGTGCGGTGCCTCACGGGCAGCCCGCTGATCGTGGCTAAAGAGGTGTCGGTCAAGGGCCAGCAGCGTCAGCTTGTCATGGTGTACACCAGGAGGTCATAAGCTAGGGTTCCTGTGATAGTGCGGCGCTCGAGTAGAATCGCCTCACGCCACAAAGACGTCCTCGCCTGTGCTGCGTCGAGCGGCTCGAGGACAGCACGCACAGTGTGTTCCAGTTGGGTGTGCCACTCCACGTCTGCCTCATCCTCCTCTCGGTGTCGCCGCATTAGCGGTGGCGTTCGACTGTCGGCCTCCTCGAGGGAGACGGCGAAGAAAAGCACGGCGCCATCTCTTGGCTGCAGTAGCGCCCCATCGAAGCCGTTCAGCTCATCACCGCCTCCGGCTCGCAGCAGCGGCACGGCTGCCGTCGCGGTGAGCGGGACACCACTGCCGCCCCGCATGTTCTTTGCGGCAACCCACGCACACGGCTGCTCACGCATCCCTGCTGCCCGCCTCAGCCCCACAGTCGCTGAGCGGTGCCGCTGTTAAAATAGACACCTCCCCGCTGGTGTGAGTCGCCATCCAGCGCCCGTACGTCCCAGCACGCGGCAGGGACAGGAGTCGCCGCACCGGCGCCCAGTGCCAAACATCGGATAAACCGTATGGGCACCACACACCGCCACGACGTCTGTGGCGCGCACTCCAGCTGCGCCACCGTCACCCCACCCTCCCACCGTCCCATCACAACCTGCGCCATCACACCATCACCGAGTGCCGTCATCGTGATACATGACCATGGTCCACAGGTCACGTCCGCGATGCGAAGAATGTCAACGCCGGACCGTGTCCCAACCCCAAGGAGCGCGCACGTGTCGTGCTTCGCAGTCGCGACGATACCAACGCACACGAGGCCGAAGATGGGCAACTCCTCGATGGCCGCGTGCAAGAAGGCCCTCGGAAGCGTGTGCACAATGCCACCGACACGCCAGCGGGTCGCCGTGCACTGCGCAAGCGTAGCGGTGCCGGCGCCAAACGCCAGCGTGGGCTCGTCCATCACGTATGCCCACCCGTCCGCCGCAGTGGCACGTATGCCGTCCTCCTCCACAAAAAACAGTTGTGAGGTGAACCTCGTGCTGGCCATGAGGTACACACCGGGGGAGACACCGTCGCTGTCGCTCTCGCTTGCAGTGCTGCACCGCACACGTGCGACGTGCAGGGCATCCGTCACGCCAGCGAGAGTAGCCGTCCCGCATACATACAGAGGCACGCTAGGCTGAAGGTACCGCAGCACTCCCTTTGCAAAGCTTGCCACGAAACCGTGCGGAGCTTCGCAGATGTCGGTCATGGGGCCGTCGGCAGCCATGGCCGCCACTACTTGGCACATCACGAGGTCAACTACGTACACGTCTTGAACTCCATCAGAAAAGATAGCGTACCGGCCTGTACAGGGGTAAGCTGACGTGTCACCCCCAGCGCCGCCAGGGCTGTTGAGGTGCGGGCCTGCGCCGATGAGGTCGTCGGCTGGCAGCATGTGTCGGCAGTAGAAGGACGGAGGCAGGCCAGATACTGATATCTTAGGCCACCCCATGTTGGTGCCCACTCCACCTGCGCTCCAGTGGGAGCGCAGCGCTGGCACGGACAGCCTCGTCACGACGCCGTCGCTGAGCGCCACCCACACATCGTTGATCGCGTCACCGCTATGGGTGCACAAGAGAACCTGGCGCGGGTACGCCGTGTCATGCACGACTCCCTCTAGGACGAGGTGTGGCGCCGTCAACGGAGTATGGCGCCTCTGCAGGTGGTAGACCGCCGTGTAAGAATCGGTGCTCACCATCACAAGCAGCAGCCAATCCGCCACCTGCTCCCCGCTTCGCCGTGGCGCAACCACAGCGATAGCCCTCTTGTGCGGAGAGGCATACTTGTCCTTGAGAGCGACAACCCTGGAGCCGAAGAGTGTCGGTGGAGCGTGGTGAACAGCGGTATTCCTTCCGGTGCCCCGCACGTTCGCAAAGCCTCCCAGGGGACTACCGCAGTACTGCGCCGGTGATGGCATCAGTGGTGACGATGTGGTGTAAGGCTCACGGCGCAGCCACACACCGCTCACACCACAGTAGTCGTTCGTCGGGGATGAGGGTGACACCGTGGCATACTTTGCAGCCGCGCCTTGCGTCTCTGTTCTTTGTGCCGTGCCAGCTCCCCCACTGAGTGCCCCGCAATGAGGTCTTCGTCAGGTATGCTGGCAAAGGGGGAGCACGACTGCCAGAGCTGCTCAAGTCGCGCCTGATGATCGGTCTTGCTCTCACGTGGACGTCGGGTGGCCACACTGCAGCTCTGGGTGGGGTAGTGGAACCCGGTGCCGGCGTAGGCGCGCATGTAGTTGCCAGTGTACCAGCGACAGATGCGCAGCGTGTTCGCCGACAGGTTCCCCTTAGCCCCTGGTGTGCAGGCTGGTTCCCATTTCAAGCAGAGAAGGAAGACATGCCTCTCGGAGAAGCGGATGAAGACGGTGTCCATCCCCTCGTTGACGCCCATCTCCGGCGCCGGAAGAAGCTCGCTCGCATCCGGGCACCAAAGTCGCAATCGTCGCACCACGTACCAATGATGCTCTTTGTTGTGCGACGGCGACGGTCTCCCGTCCGCTCCGTATACTCGACACGCGTCCGCAACGCTCGTACAGCTGGCGGGAGAATGAGCGAGGTTGGCCTGGTAACGCACCAGTAGGCACTCCTGGTCGCGCGTCCACACGGCAAAGCACTGGTTCGCCAATGCCAGTAGGCCGGACACGCCACACCCAACGTTGAAGACGTGGCCGCGTGCGCAAAACTGAAACGTCAGTGGTGACGACGAGGGCGAAGCAGGACTGGTGATCTCGGAGATGGGCGCGAGGTCAAACACATGGATCGACTCCGCCATGGCCGCCAGAGCGACAGCCCTGTTGCCCCACGGCGCTGGCGTCGCCGCATCCGATTCCAAATGCAGGACGCACACCGCGCTCACCGCAGTAGGCTCCAGCAGCTTACGCACCGCCAGCATCGCTACAGCGTCAGGCAGCCTTTGTCTGTGTCTGTATGTCTGTGGGTGTGGGGAGTGCGTGACAGTGCACCTGCGGTCCCGCCGCTGTGGGTGTATATGGAGGTCGGCGTGGCCGTGTGCTGTTGAAGAACAGAGAAGGGTGGAGCGGCGAGTACCGGTCGTGCACGCCGCTCACGATACGGGGGACGGTAGATGGACATTGACGAGGATGAGTCAGTAAAGAACACGATAGAAGCAGAGTGACGAAGTAAAGCACAGAAACGAGGAAGCAGAGAACAGATGGCAAAGGGGCACTTTCCTCCCTGCAATTCTCTCCCTCTCCTCCCACGCCCATCACACACATGAGGGTGTATACAGGGAGCGGTGCGCTTTTCCATATACACACAGACACGCAACACCGTGCGCGTACGTGCAGCATCGACAGTGCTTTGAGAATATGTGAGGTGCGGGCGCGATATGAGATGGTGTTAACCTGAGCGGCAACGCCTCGCGCTCCATCAACGTGAATATGGTCGGTCTCTTCTTCTTTAGTGGAGTGGCAGAGAAGCTGCGCTCACTCGCTTTAACGTACCGCAGGAGAAAGGGGAGGATACCCTCTGAGTTGCCGAGGAGAGAGAAGTGAAAGGGGCGTCGCTGCACCATCTCACCCGCACCCACCCCACCTCTTTCTGCTGGCACGCATAGGTGGCTAGCGTGGGCGTGGCTGAGTGAGTCGATAGCGAGTGCTGCTCACCGCCCTCCCCCTCACTCACGCTCACTCCTCCGCCTTGGCCTTCTTGCTAGCGCTTTCCCCCTCTTCCTCCCGGGTCGCAACAGCCTGGATACCGCGGCGCTGCTGGGCCCAGAGAAACTGACTGCGCACCGTCTCCTTGCGCTTCAGATTGTGCGCCTCCATCGACTCCTTCATCTGCGTCAGCAGCGCCTGCGTGAGCTTTGTGGCAGTCTCCATACACTTCTCCAGGCACGCGATCGACACATCGCAGCCATCTGCCTTCTCTAGCGAGCATATGTGGCCCTCACCGTTCACAGCCACCGACACCGTGCACGCGGCAGCGGCAACTTCTTCGAGTGCCGGATCTACCACTACCTGCAGCGCGTCACTTGACCAGCCGAGCTCGTTCTCTTCACCGTCGTCCTCGTCCGCGTTCGCATCGGAGGAAGCGCCGGCTCGAGGTGTTTGTCCACGGCGCAGCGTGGACGCACGCACCGCCAGCTGCACCTCCTGTGGATTGGCGCAAACGGCAAACGTGAAAGAGAGAGGGATGTGATGCAGCGGGAGTGGCACCGGCTCCCGCTCATGTGGAGGGTGCACAATCACGTCGTCACCACGAATCGTGAGCTCGGGCCTTCGCACATGTTGCAGGGCGGCCATCACAGCCCATTGCCCCACGTCTTGCACGTTACCATCGTTGTTCATAATGATCACCTCTGCGTCGATGCTCCAGACGCGGCGGCCAGGAATAACGCACAAGCCCTCCGTCTCCAGCACACTGCCGGTGAAGAGCCGCGTCAAGTACATGCTGATGCGCTTGATTTCCTTGGGTTGATCGAGAGGGTCACGCTCGTGCAGCAACTGGCGGGCGTGCACCTCGAAGAAGCCGTGCTTTGGACGGTACGGGGAGGGCTCTACAAGGTCGCAGCTGACGGTGGCCGTGGCGACGGTGTTGCCGCATTTCACCTGCACCACGTCACGGGAGAGCAGTGGGAAGTTGATCTCCACCACCCGCAGCTGATTTGCCTCTCGCTGATCAGGACGGAGACCGGCCTTCCACGCAGTCCGCGTGAACTCCACGTTGCGCTGGACAAGTGCGTCAGCCGGTACTGGCACGGCCGTGCGGTACAGCATGGTACCTTGTTGCGAGTGGTTGAGCCGTGGGTGATATGCGTGTAACCTGCGTGTGCGTGTGTACACCAACTCGTGCAAAACGTAACGAGAGATGAAAAAGAGAGGAGCAGTGGGAGAGGGAGACGAGAAGTCTCACGCAGCGAGTCTGCAGTAGTGCATGGCAGAGAAGGGAAGTGTGGCTTCGGTTTCCCACTCCGTAGACAGGACGTTCTGCACCGGCCGTACGTCACCACCATGACGGCATAGGCGAAGGTGAAGTGAGGAGAGAGAGCGATGAAAATACACGCACAAAGTCGTGAAGCATCGTTGAGGGGCCAGGCCTCTTCCCCGCTCACATCCCCCTCACTCTACACGCCCCAGCTCACAGACACGCACAGCCACACATGGATGCATGCGGTGCGCCTCAGAAGGAAGCACTGAAGACCGAATAAAAGAAAACAACGCTGAGGTAACGTGTCATCTCGTGTGCTTGCAACGACTAAGCGACAAGAGATGGGCCCATACAAAACTGTGGGTAGCCGCCGGTGGCCTGTACGTCGAGCCGACGACTGCTCCACGCACACTCGCAAAGAAGGCTGAGGCATTGCCGCGGTGCTCTGGCGGCGCACCTACAAGCAATCAACCCGTACACGCGCACACAGATGCAGGGCTACATGGAAGAACAACAAAGAGTAGATTCCAGTGCCGTCGTGCCGACGAAGCACCTTTCGATGCTTCGAAGGCTGCGCGCGCCTCATTTTGAGTGCGGAAAACTCTGGCGCCGCAGCAGCAGTAGCAGCAGGAGCAACAATGGCAGCACACTCTCACAAGCTCAACGGATCCTCCTTGTCATCGGTGAAGATCGCAACAGTGTAGTCGGGGTCCTCGTCTTCATCGAACTGACGCTGCATTGCCGCCGCCGCTGCCTTGGACACACCTGGGCATGTAGACAAGGGATCTAAGCCAGTCGGCACGCCGAGTCGCTCTGCCTGCACCGCAGCGGTGCCGCCAGTGCTCGAAGACACCACCTTGGAGCCGCTCTCCTCTACTCCTCGCATCGCCTCCTCACTGTTGATGCGAAAATCGTGGTCGGCGTCGTAGACTGAGAGATCAGGTACGCTCAGTGCGGCCAGAGTGGCCGACTTCCACGCGTCCGTCTCCGCCTCCTCTCCTTTGCTGCCGCCAATCGACACTGCCTCAGAGCGTTCGAGAAAAGATGCATAGTCAGTCTCACTCAGCGTGCCAGCGTCATCGTCGCCATCGCCGCCTCCGGGAAGAAAGGCAGACGCGACGACTTGCGATGCTGAAAGACCGACTGGGTTCAGCGCTCGCCACGCGCCACTGTCAGGCAATGCCATAGAACGGCGGGAGCTAGTGTCGTCGTAGGGATTCTTCTTTGCTGCAGCAAGAAGAGGAAGGATGCCTTCGCCTATCACCATGCCGTCCGCCCCGAGCAGCTGCAGTGAGTTCTCATCCTTCTCGAGGAGACGCCGTTGCCGGTCCTGATGCCTTTCCTCGATTGCCTGCCGCTCTTTTGCGATCTGAACCTTCGCCGGTTTGCGGGAGTGCTGGACGAGGCTGAAGTGCGACGCCATGACCGTGCGCATAGCAAGCCGCACATCACTCTCCGTCAGCTGATGCTCCTCCGCTGCGACCAGGGAAGCGGCGTTGTGCTCCTGGGAAGAAGAAGCTGAAGCCCCTGTCCTGGGACTGACACCAGTCGACGTCGTGGGAGATTTCTTGGACTTGCGCCTTGCCGTGGAGGTCGACACTGGCGTACGGGAGGTGCGACTCGAGGCAGGGCGCAGGCTGCACAGCGTGCTCGAGGAGGTGAGCAAGAGCGACTTTAGGTGAAAGGGTGAGTACAAAGCCATCCGCTGCGAGAGCGCCCAAGTACGATCGGCGAACAAGCGCCAGTTGCTGCTCATGCTCACACCGGTGCGCATACGCGCACGGCTGGTAATGTTCGCAATGAGTGTTGTTTGTGGCCGCCAGCCCTCACGCACCCCACCCAAATGCCACCACAACCCGTGCGTGGCACCGCGCTACAGCACTTCTCCTTCCTTCGCTGCTGCCCACCGTGTGCTGCTGCGGTGTCGAAGGCGTCGAGAAGCGACGCGTCCGAGGAGGGATGTGAAAAGAGTGAATGCCGCGTAGGAGTCGGCGCGCTGCTTTCTGAGTAAAGACAAGTTCAGGTAAGCCAAAGATTGAAAATGAAGTGGACAAATGGACGCAAACAAGCGCGTGTGCGTGCGTGACTGAAGCCTGAGGGCGGCGTCAACGCTCCTCTCCCTTCACGTGACACTGAGGGGGAACCTGTAGACGATAAGCACGAGCGCGCAGGTAGGAAATGGGCGGCGCAACTGTGTGTATTGGGGTATCGATGGGGTAGAAAGGAGAAGAGAGAGAGAAAGGCTCGCAACACCGCGAGAGCGAGGAGAAACGGGGGAACGATAGCGAGAAAAAGAGACATTGGTAGGACGAGCAACAGGCGAAGCAGCGCCTCCGCTTGTGCGTGTGCCAGTGAACAGTCGTCGCCTTTCGCATCCTTGGCCAACTCCAGCATGGAGCGATGCAGCTCCGCCTCCGGTCCTCCCCAACCATGGCTGCTCTCGCAACTGCCTCTCGTCCTCCTGGCGTATCTGTACGTACAAAAGAAGTCGAGGGAATTGGAGAGGCGCGCCGAGCTGTGAAAAGGCAAATCAGCGGTCAGTTGCACCCCACAGGGCGTAACCTCGAGTGGTGGTAAGCCCTTGGTAGTCGAGTATAACGACAGCGGAGGGGCGACTCGCGTTGTGTTCACCTTTGCTTGGAGGCGAGAGCAGCTTCGTTTTCCTTTGTGATGGCGTTTTCGAGGGCCAGGTGAGATGCGTACGGGTCTCCTTGACATTCTGCCTGTCATATGAATGGTGCGTACACGCTCACCGTTGCAGGGCGCTCCGAAGCAACGCCATCCGGCACCCGACCACCGACACCAGTAGCGATACATGACGCGGACCTCCCCCTTATTGTAGACGCTTGGCCCTGTCACCACCAAAAGTGGCTCGGCATCGGTAGGGAGAAGGGCTGCTTGACTACCACACATAGAGTGGGGATACGGGGTCCTAGGATACCACGCACTGAGGTGCCCCCCCTCATTAGGGCCTCGAGGTGAGAAGAGAGTACAAAACAGGTCGGCGCACAGAGAAGTGAAAGGAAAAAGGAAATTCGGAATTGATTGACAATTTCCGTGTGTTTTGCGTTTGGTTTGGTTTGCAGTTCTGTCAACTCCAAACTGCCTCTGCAGTCTCTCTCTTCTGTGTGTGTGTGTGGAGGTGTGGAGGTGTCGTGACACGCGCACACAAATTCACTTTAACAGAGATGCAAAGAAGCAGAGGCGCACACATGCAGTCGCCTTAAATGGAACGGATTGCCGTGGCAGATGGAAAGGGGAAAAAAGGAAGCACGCTCCCATGCGAGCGTGCGTGCTTACGTGCGACGTGCTCGTTGTTGGGCGGGCGGGGCCGTCAATGACAAACCCACGCATGCGTCTTCAAAGGCGTGCGTACGTGGTTGACCTGCGGGGCTGGTTATTTCTTTTTGACCCTTCTCGTGACAGTCGCTTGTGTCTGACTCTGCCGTTGAATACACGTTAAGTAGTTCGTGTTGATCAACTTGATTCCTGTGTATTCGCGCCCTGCCATTTTTTCCTACTGATTCACCTTGGAATGCTAGCTCGAAGGAACGAGCATCCAGATGGAAAGAGCAGGAGGAAGAAAGAAGTGGTCGATAGTGTGTCAGTCACCGTCGAGACGCAACAAATCCTTGTTTCCCTCGTCAGAAAGTCTCGCCCACACTACCACCGCCACCACCCCGAAGCGTCATCGCGACGTGCAGCACGAGCTCCATACAGAGAGCAGCAGTCTAGACGTAGTGGAGTGTGAAGGAAAGAGGTCGACGGTCGGGTGACCACAGAAACCAGCGAGGATGCCGCGAGTAACAGGACCACAGAAGGCGGGTCAGAAGAGAAAGAGGGGCAGTCAATGAAGAGTGCTAAAAAGGAGCAACAACAACAGAGAGAAGCTCAAGCCCAGTTGCGCATTCATGCGACATCGAAGTTAGAGGAGGAAGAGATGAAGGGAGGTGGAGCAAGTAGCGACAGTGAGACTGACGCGGGCCCCGAACAGTGAAAGGGCGAAACGGATGGAAAAAAAAAAACACAGAAAATAAGAAAACAATCACGATAAGACTCAACGTCCGAGAAGACGATGGCGAACGCAAGTTGGAAGGCAGTGAGAGGCAATGAAGAGAAGAGAGAGAAAAAGACCGTGATTGGAAAGGGGGAGAGAGTGGAAGCCCAGTAAAAGTGGCTGGTGGTAACGACCAACGCACCCCATCAGCAGCATAAGCCCATGAGCATCGACGCTGCCTCCTGCAATCCAAGTACACACGAAATCATGTCCCTAATATGCCTAACCGCACCGCTCTCCTTCAGCCTTGAGATCATCAAATGAAAAGCGCACGCCCTTGCTCACTGTTCTTCCTTCTTTCCCTCCCTCTTCTCGCCCACAGGATCCCCTCCGTTTCCCTCTCCGCCTCAACTCACCTGCAGTTGAACCGGCGCCACCCCTCCTGCGGAAGCGCCTGCGGGTGTTGGTGAGGGTCACAGGAGAACTTCGAGGAAGGGAAAGAAGCAAGTACAGACGTAAAGACGAGGTGGCGCCTACACACACGTACAGAAACCTCAACACTGCAAGTACAACGAGCACGCAGAAGGGAAAGAAGAGAGAGAACGCAGAGAAAGAGAAGGGAACGGCGACGACAGCGCGAGGAATCGGCGACGACAGAAAAAGAGGCCGCAATATCGTCGGCGGAAAAGAAAGGGAGAGACCGGGAGGAAAGGGGACAAGACGGAAAAGGGAGGGGAGGGGGAAAACACACACACACACACACACACACACACAAGAGAGAGAGAGGGAGGGAGGGGGGGACAACCACAAGAGATTTAAAAGAACAAAAGCGAGTCCGCTTAGAGGGATACGTGAAGAAAGGTAGGAAAGAGGAAAAAGGAGGAGCGCACGGATGGAGGGCGGAGAGGAGAGGAGAGGAGAGGGGGGGAGGAGAGGGGCTAGACGCGGTATAGGTGTTCTTCTCGTTCGTTTCAATAGGCGTATACATGAAAATTTACGTCTTGAGGGCTCCTCCTCGGCACACAGGCACAGGCAGCCAGTAAAGATGACAGGTGAGAAGGCGAAAGGCGAGAAAGAGAGAGATGAGGAAAGTATGTACACATGAAGGAGCAAACGAAGACAGGGAGCACATGCCGAAAAGAACGAAAAAGACGCACGTGAGGAAGAGAGAGAGAGTCTCAAGTGGAAGGGATGATGGAACTCGACACTACACCGTTTTATTAAAGCAATGAAGAGGCGGCGGTAGGGGGGGCACGGGTGTGAATGGAGAGAAGACGGTCATGGGTGTGTATGTGTCTCCGCCTGTGTGCAATTTGCTCGAGTGACGACAACGAAGCGAGCAAGAAAAAGGCGAAGAAGAGTGAGGCGGATAAGCAGACTACATGAGAACCGATGAATAAACGCAGACAAGCGTCGAGATAACTAAAGATGATGTACTCAAGGCACAAGGGAGCTGAAAGGAGAAAAAGAGAGAGAGGACGACACGTATGTAAATACATCCAGACACCTACACATATACAATCTCCATTGGGAAGAGAATGAGAGGCGAACAAACATACAGAAGTAGAGGGAGAGGCATCTTAAGAGGCCACAGCCGACGGACCCAAGCAACCTACGCAAAAGCTCACGCATCCGCTCCTTTGCCGATCCACAGCTGACAAGCCCAGAGAGAAAAAGGAAGCGCAATGAAATGAGGAGCAGGGAGGTGGGGGCGAGGCAGGGAGACCTAAGAAGAGGCCTGAGAGAAGGCTAAAGAGGAACTAGCTATAAACATGGTGGAAGAGAGAGGGCTGAACAGAAGCGGAGCGAGAGAAAGAAGAAAAGTAGATGAAGCCTATATGCACAAGGGTACGGAAAGAGAGGAAGAGTATATGGGCTCAAGAGGGAAAGCCACACACAACTATAGTCAAAGAGAGACAGACAGGGAACCTCGAAAAAAAAAAAACACAGGAAAACAAACGGTAAAGATACAAGGCAACAAGGCTGGGCGTAACCGTTTCGAAGACACAGCATACACGCACACGGCCCGGAGAACAGAAGACCACCCACCCGTCCCCCGAAACCCCTTTACTGGTGTATAATACCTGCCAGAGAAACAGAAATCAAAAGAAGCGACAAGAGAGAAAAGAGAGGGACAACACACACACACACAGACGAAATCAGTAAAGGCGCAGATGTGGATGTGCAAAGAGAGAGGTGACCCACACAGGTCAAGAGAAAACCAAAAAAAAAAGAAAGAACGACGAAGAGAGAGAGAGAGGAGGGAAGGGGGGGTCATAAGACCGAAGTCACACGAAAACAAAAGGAAAGAGAAGAGGCGGCTGATTTTGTCATGGGGAAATACAACACAGAAGAGGCAAATGTGCAGTAAAGTGGCTACAAAGAGAGACAAGAGAGGGGGCGCCGAAACGGTCAGCCGGGGAGAAACAAAAAAAAGAGGGTGGGAGAAGAGGCGGAGATGGCAGGCACTCCTTTCGTTGTCGGTCGTCTGCGTGTGTGACTCTCCTGGGTTGTTTTTCTAATGGCTGTTGAGAGTCCATCGGGAGAAAGAGGGGGAGAAGAAACGGGCAAGAAGGGGTGAAGCGGCCCCCTCGCTTCTCGTAACTTCCCTTCGCAGGCCCTTCAGTGTCCTTTCATCCTGGAGCACATAAGTGAAACGGGAAAAAAATTTTGGATGATAAAAGAAGGAAAAAGAAATCCACCAAGTTGAGTGCGAACGTGATGTGGGGCGTGCAAGAGTGCGCCGTGTCAGATGAAAGTGGGGCGCAGAGCGGCGCACTTATACACACTTATTCCATGCGTGAATGGGAGGTTAACACAAGTCCAGCTGCAGCGCGGATGTGCACGCCTACACATATACCGCTATGTTGCACAGGCGTAGGAAACCGATAGAGGCGAGAAAAAGAAGGAGCGCCACAGGAGGAACGACCCGCAAGGGTGAAACAGGCGCGTCATGGGGTATAAAGTGACTCTGCGCAACGGCCCTCGCACGCGTTCAACAAAAGCAGCAACGCTGCGCGACAGTCCTTCACATCAATCGACACGAAAAAACACGTGAGGGGGAACGTAAAACGCACACGTGCCCTGCAGAAGCCGCAAGACTGCACTCGCAGAAGAAAAAGGCGCCAGCTACGTCACCCCTTACTGAAGAACTGCGTTACTGGAAGCCCTCGGCGCCTCACGCTGGCGTCGTGCCCCGTCTCTGCGAAAGCGCAAGACTGCCTGCGGGTCGATCACATGACCACGGAGAATACCGCTTCCCGGCGACCCGCCCGTCGAAGTTTCCCCTGCAGAAAAGATGCTTTCGCTAAAGGAGAGGTCGCAGAGACTGATATACGCTGCATCAACGACAGTCCAAGACAACTCCTTGCTGACGGGGGCCTTCTTGTGGCCTCGCAGTGGCGAGCTCGCCGCCAGATCAACGGAGCCGTCCTGAGAGCCGAAGAAGGCAAACACATCCGCCTGCGATGCAGCCTCGCTCCACAGTGTCGCCGACACGTCTGCCTCCTTAAATGTTGGTAACGCCCTGATCTTCGAGACGTGGCAGCTCTGCAGCCGACGCGCCGGCAGTATCATCTGCCTGTACCGAGGCAGCTGTCCAGCGCACACGCGATTCACGCGAAGCGGCGATGTCGTGGTCTCCTCTGCAGATTGTACACGAGAATTCTGCGCTGGTGGACGAGGGACCGGCTTCAACATCCCCTCTGCCATAGCTGACTCGAACACCAGCGCCGCCTCACTCATGGTGGCGGTGCGAAAAGACGAAGGCGCACAGACGGCTACAGGCCTGGATGGGCCCTTGTTGGGGGACAGCGGCGGCCGCATCAGAGAAACGCCGGTGGGACACACAGGTACCGCCATGTGCAGTGGCTCTGCCCCTTCTGCCAGAGGCGGTGCTGCGAGCAGTCGAGGTGGGCGTGAAAGACCCTCAACTGGCTTCGCCGTTGTATGAAGCATCTCTGAGGACAGCGACCCTGGTAATACTCTTCTGCCGGTAAAGTCGGCCACGGTGTATGACCTAGTCAAATGATAGTAGCAGTGTACCGAGGGCACTTCACGGGCCTCATCCCGCGGGCCTTCTGGCTGCGTCAACACATTTGACACCTCCTCAGTGAATAGCACGTGGTCGGCCATTGTTTGCCCCCCCACTCCGCTCCTCCAAGAACAATGAGCACGAGAAGATACGAAGAAAAAGGCAAAAGAAAAATTGGGGTGTTGGCGCCGCTTCCAACAGGAGAAAAGGCCCACCAAGAGACAGACAAATGAAGAACAAGAGCGAGAAGAGAAGATGACACGAAGCAAAACCACAGAACAAACACCACGTGAGGAGCGCACACACACACACACGGGTAGGAGGAAGAGGGGAAGGGAAGAGGGGTAGAAAGCCTGGAAGAAAACAAAGAAAAAAAACAGGGAACGGCACGCAGGGAGCAGTGTGCGGTGAGATGCTACCCTCAGTCGAGGGGAAAAAAAGATAAGCTAGAGAAGACAAATTTTACTAGGGGAAGGGGGCAAAAACACTCCTCAGTGTTGCTACTCTCCGTCTGTGCACGGGGTGCAGGCAGAGGAGAGAACGGCGGCGTGAGCCTCACCGGTTGGTTTCTCTGAGCGTTGCACCTGACACTGCTGTTTGCTTGCGTGTCAGAAGTAAGCTGTTGCGCCTGCCTTCTTCTCGCCTCTGCTCGTCTTTCACCCACGCTCTGCCGCAGGTATGAGTGTGAAGAGGACACAGAAAAATCGTCTTGAGGACGGAAGAGGAGGGAGGGCGGTAGAGTGGGAGTGAGTTCACAGCTCAGGCAAAGAGAAGCTCCGAAACTAGCATGACACTGAAGGAAACAAAAGAACTTAAAGAAGAGCGCAAGAGTACGGAGAATAGAAAGGACAAGCAAACAAAATCAAACCGACAAAAATGCAAAACGAGAAAAGACAAGAAGTGCGGAAGGTGAGGAGGGTGCGGGTTTGTATATCCTGCTTCAATCGCTGTTGAAATAGCCTCGACCTTTTCAGAGTCACTGCCTCGAAAAGGTGCGCACCACTAGGAGAGGAAGTGTCTTTGAGTCTGTGCGCTTCTGCGACGCCTATATTTGGCTTCAGCCACGTGGCAGAGGCAGGTGATGATGCAGAGACAGCCCTCCGTAGACACTGACGCACGCCGAGGGAGATTGCAGGATGGGGGTAAGGGGGATATTGACAGGACCAGAAATAAAAAAGCTCGCAGCAGGGCAGAAACGAGAAATACTGCTGAAGACTGCAGGCGTTGTCAGTGCAAGACGTATATACACACAGGCACGCGAATGATGAACCGAAAACACAACAGGCTCGAGACGTAGATGAAGGTGTGCACGCTGTGTCGTGTGGTGGGGTAGTGATGAGCAACAGCGTGAAGAGCAAACACACAAATAGGCACCACACAGTCGACGAAGGCAGAGGATGTGGGGTGCGCTAAGCCTCAAGGCCCTGCCATACAACACACACGTATCGGGCCTACGCTCTGCCAATGCCTTTTCTGCTTTTCTTTCTGTATTGGCCGTGTGTTCAGCACGGCACTTGCTCCCTCAACTCCACAGGGTTCCGTGGTGCTCGCTGTCTGGGTGGCTCCGTCCCT
Organism: Leishmania lainsoni; assembly: GCA_003664395.1. Classification (NCBI taxonomy): domain Eukaryota; phylum Euglenozoa; class Kinetoplastea; order Trypanosomatida; family Trypanosomatidae; genus Leishmania; species Leishmania lainsoni. The sequence continues at coordinate 351,495 of RAIA01000006.1, read as the reverse complement.
CTCACCTCCTACTCGCTCAAAGTATCGCAGGTATGCAGACACAGATGCAGAGACACACCCTTACGTCGCAGTCCACTTTTTTCCCTTCCGTCAGCTCTCTCAATCCAGAATCTGTTTCCTCTTTGAACTAATTGATCGTGAGATTGTCTTGCGGCAAGCAATCAAAAGTGGCACATACACGCAGTGCGATGGAATGCGGACTGAGGAAGGGGGACGAGAAGCGTGTTTGGAAAATTGGAAGAGGGTCAGGGGCGCAGAAAGAACAGTAGTGGTGAAGGAAAAGACAGGAACGAAGGAAGCGGGAGGTTGAGGGACAGAAAAGAAAAGCGAAGGGGAAATAATACGAGGGGAGAAAACTCCCGAGTGGAGGGAGGGAGGGATTAAGGAGGATATGCACCGAACAAAAGAAAAGAGAGAGATGAGGGAAACACGTAAAACTGCAGAGACAGACAGACAGACAGGGGGTATCACGGAGGTGGGAGGAGGAGGTACGAAAGGAACGCGAAGGGAGCCAAACAAGACAAAGAAAAGTGGGAAGGCAAGCCGCGAGGGTTCGTCTCTTTACTTGCGCTTAGCCTTGTTGCAGGGGATGGTGGTGTATCATGGAAACACATAAGGTGGAGCGAGCAATGGAAGTCGAGCAAGATCAAAGAGGGGATAAGGAAGCAGAAGAGGAAATCGATGGAGGCTCTTTCCACTTTACACGTGCAGATGAACGCGTAGACGCATTCTGAGCCCCTCCCCTCGCCTCTTCTGCGCCTCTGTGGGTACTTGGTAGAAAAAGAGCGGGTAGGAAAGCAGAGAAAAGGGGAGAAAAGAGAGGATTCGGGGAAGGGAAATCTGCAGTGGACTTCGCTTTTCTGGCTTTTTTCGATGTGTTTGATTGTCTTTCCACTATTGGTGATGTTGAATGACGCGTGTGCGTGTCTGCCTGTCCGTGTCGTAGCGGTGACAGAACTGGTGAAAACAATCAGAGAGGAGGGAGTAGCGAGATGAGGGGAGAAAAGAGAAACAGTTATCTGAGCGCTCCAGCACAGGCTGGGAGGGAAACACACACCCACAACAGACTGCGACCATGCAGGCATACATCCCTTCGGACGAGGGCAGAGCGAGGGTGTAAAACACCGGAGGAGGAAGGAGACACGACGCCCTCCTCCAACCTCTCGGCTTAGCCGACCCCCATCTGAGCCGCTGCCCTAAGACACCGCAGCATCCCCAACAGCACCTACATTACACTCCCCTAGCACGGTCTTCGCATGCCGGTAGCAGCCCTGTCAGGATTGCGGAGTCACTCACCGATGCACCCGCTGTGCGTTGAGTGACCCTTACCCGAAACCGGCTTTACAAAGCCTCATTAACTACACTCTTTTTTTTATTGTCTTCGACAACTTTCGCGAAAAATGACAAAACAAGATGAGTCGGGGTATGGCCTTACTTCTTCGCCTTGCGCGCAGAAATCGCCTTCTGCATGCGCCTCTTCGCGCCCTCGGTCGAGTCCATCTTTGAGGCCTTCTTCTGCATCCTCTTCAGCGCAACCTTGTGCCAAGACACGGGCGTCTTCGCGTCCTTCTCGTCGAACACCTTGCGCGCCCAGTACGCGCGAGATCGACGCGCAACGCGCAGCTGGTAGCGCTCGAAGTCCGTCGACGCAGCGCACGCCTTCTTCGCCTCCACGCGTGCAGCAGTGCGCGTCTTCGCGTACTTCTCCAGCACCTTCGACGAGTCCAGCGCATCCTTCAGCGCCTTCGTGCTGCAGTTGCGGCCGACGCTCACACAGTACTTCAGCGGCTCCACGTTCTTCAGATTCTGCACGTGGCGCCACATCTTCGCGTCCTCTGGGTTCTCCACCAGCACGCGGTTCGCGTCGACAATGTCAACGATCACACCGACGCGGTCCTGGCGGGGGCCACGCAGGATGCGCACCATGCGCCCGGCGCGGATGTAGTGGGACTTGACCATTATGCACAATGCAATACCCTGCGCACGACAAGACGGCGAATGCGAGAGCGAGAGCGGAGCAGTGTATGTATGTGTGTGGGGAGAGTGAGGAGGGAAAGCACAGAGGGGAGGGAGATAGTGAGGGACAGCAGAGCACCGGATGAGACCGCAAAGGCGGAGGCAGCGAAGCATCAGTTGACGCACCTGCTGACATGAAGAGGGAGAAGCAGACGCACTACTGTACGCGCTGAGGTAGGACCAGGACGGCGCAATGTTGCCAAGGACGCTTGTGGGGATGACGCGAAAAGGGTAAAAGAAGGAAGAGTGGTGATGACGATTGTCAGGGTGTCGCAGTAGAACAACTCAGGCATACGAGAACGAAATGAGGAAAAGAGGAGGAGCAAAGAAGAGAGGACAAAAAACAAGACGTCACGCCACTGCTGTCAGCGCAACTCCGAGAAGATAACGTTCACGTCCTTCATTAGCAAGGACGACGAGCTCAGCTGATCGTACAAGGAGTACGTCTCGTACACATAGAAGGCGACGCTCAGCGGGTTCTGCGTGTATAGGCGCTGCATGCTGGGGAGCGAGATGAGACCGGCGCCGATTGGCGTCTCGTCCCCGTCGCGGGGCCGCACCTCGGTCAGATTGAGGCGAACAAACTGCTGTGACGTCGCCCCTGGCCACTTCCGCAGCACCAACTGCTCTGCCCATCGCAAGCTGCCACTGGCGCTATGGTAGCTAGGAAGGGTTTCACCATGCACAACCTGCCACCCCCGCTGATCCAGCAGTGTCACACTCACTTGGAAAGATGGCGACAAGCCAGTGGTGGCCTCGTACACCATGGGAAACCCACGAATCGGCCCGAGAGCGATAGTGCATAAACACGTCTTCTGCGAGAGATTCAGCAGCGGCCCGCGCGACGAGAATGGGTTTCTGAGGTGGTTGTCACACACGACGAAGGAAGCGTTCACGTCAAAGTCAAATTGAGGTACCATGTCACCGCCACCCATGAAGTTCATATTTTCCAGCCTGCTCAGCGCATAGGCACCGGTTCCCGATTTTTGCATGGACAGTTGCGGCTGCACTTGCTGGCGCTGGTGCTGCGGATCGCTCCCGTACAGTTTCCCCATTGTCACTGGCACGCCGTTGGCTCGTACCAGCACATGCTCGCCCTTGTTCTTGTCGAACGCCACGATCATGCCCTCCCTTTGGTCGATGGGGGCGCTGCGACTGATGAAGCGGTACACTGGAAGTACGGCATGGATGAGGGGTAACTCCTGGGACGGCAGCATCTGTCGATTTGTGATGCACGTTGTGTTCACCCAATAGTGGAAAGGCACATCTGTGCTGCTAGATGTCTGCGGAACTTGATTGTGCACCTTGATTAGAACCGGTGCTGACGGCTTCTGTGAGCCGTTCACTGTGAGCTGCATTTCCAGTGTTCTCATGCAGGCTCGATGAGTAAGGTTCCAGGTGGCACTGAAGTACACGCGCTGCTGCGGCCGCACCGTGATTACCTGCGACGGCTCTGTGGCAATGTAGCTGGCAGACGACCGCAACGGAACCAGCTGCATAGCCAGGGAGCTGAACTCTGTCATATTCATCGCGCACAACACATTGGACACAATATACTCGCCAGTCCCCGTGAGAAAGAAGGACGGGTAGTAGAAGTCCACGGTGGATACTCGCACGGTACCGTAGTTGTACTCCAACGGAGTGAAGTTTAAATCGGGTAACTCGCGGAGCAGGCTGCTGTAGATCTCCACCTCTGCTACCATGTGCACTGTGGAGGCATCAATCGAGATGTGAGTGGGCAACACATGCACTGTAAACTTGGTGTACTGGCGGTTCTCCGTCAATATCGACTGTGTGTTCATTATACCGAGTCCCAGCACGTTTTTCTTGCCATGCCGAAGCACACCAACCTCGATCATTAGCACAGGATCATCCTCCAGTGGCACTGTTATACTATTACTCTCTCGCCATTCGATCCCGCTCCACGACTGCTGCTGCGACTGCTGTGAATGACCAAACATCATTTCCGTGGAGAGGTGCTGCCGTGCTCCTTGAATTTGTTGCTAACAGACACAAAGAGGGGCTTGCCGCCACCCCACTGCTGCTTTGCCCGCGAAGACCATTGAAAGCTGTCTTCAGCTGTGTCAACCAGAACGAGACGCCGCACGAGAAGCTTGAACGTTTCCTTCACTGCCTCGGAGGTGTGTAAGTCAGCCGCGGCATCGAGGGTGCCGGGTGACGCAGTGGCGGTCCTCAAGGCGGAGGACGCGGTTGCAGACATGAAAGCACGAGAGCAATCTGCTTGCACCACTAAAGCGAGGCGTCGTTGCCTTACTACACAATCCACGCCAAAGGATGAGCCGAGAGAGCTCAGAAAAGGGGCAACAGTGCGCTATCGATTTGTTTGGTTGCACGTGTAGTTGCGTGTTGTGGTGAGGCCCAGCAGCTCACACAGCAAAGCAAACAAGTGTTGCTTGCTGCCTGCAGTCTCAGCACGGTGGCTGTGAGTAGGTGTGTGCACTGCTCCTTGTGTGTATTAGAGCGAAACATACTCTGTGAAGATGGTAATGCCCTTTTCCTCTGCCTTTGTGTATTGCGTCGTGCTCCACCTTGATAAAAGATATGATATTCAGTACCACACACACACACACACACACGCAATGCCTGTTCAGAACCTCGGAGAGCTTACTTAGGAGGGTGGTGGATAGACACACAGGAAGACGGGAAACATACAATAAAAGAGTGACGGCGGAGGCGCCCTTGAGAACAAAGGGAGAAGGCGAGAAGAGAACAGACGGTGCTGTTCAATAAAAATGGAGCCAAATTGACACGATGTGCAATGCAGCACTGAGTGTGGTGATGGTTTGTGTGTACCTGCTGGTGTAAAGAGACACCCTGCGCGAAGGTGTATATTGGCGGTGATGACAATGGTGGTAGATGGACTCCCCCCTTCACGGAATCGAGGGTGATGAAGCAGCACTTGCACCGCTCTGGCAAAGAAGATGCGTGTCGTACTTCCTCAGCTCACTTCCCCGCCAACAAAGAGCGGGAACGGAAAGAACGGGAGAAAGGAAGAGAAATGTCATGATGAGACATGAGTAACACAACACAAGCGTGCACCGTCAAGAGAGACAAAAAGGGAAGGATATGATATGAAAGAAGCTGGTGGTTGGCGAGACGCACGTGAGAGGGCAACTCGTGCTGAGAAAATACCCCAGCAAGGCGTCTCCTTCGTGGTAAACTCTGCAAGCACAGCGCACAAGCACGGCCATGGATCACCTGAGGAGTCCACCACTATCGATGCCACACAAAGAACGCATAGAAGTGTAGGAGAGGGGTGCAACGTAACGTGATGCAGACATCAATATCACGAGCCTGTGTATCACTACATGTGCCATTGCACCGGTTGGAGAAAGAGAAGGAGAAGGGAAAGACTGGAGTTGGAGAGAACAAACGCAGCTTAACAACGGGCGCGCAGTCGCGTCTCCCTTCCCCATCCGTTTGAGAATGCTTAACACGTGTACACTTTTCATACTGCACGGCCCCTTTGATGGTAGAGGGCCAACGTGTGTGTGTGTGTGTGTGTGTGTCGGTGGGTACCACATCCCCCTCCCTTCTCGATTTACTCACTTTGAGGATGTCTGTTAACGATGTAGGAATAAAGAAAAGTAGCCAGATGGCGAGAAGAATAGAGCAAGAAGAACGACAAAAACAGCACTCAAAGTATGCAGGAGACGATGCTTACCCCCCCCAGTCAACCAACTGGTCTACTCTCTCCCCGCCCCACCATCACCACCACCACCACCACTTGGCTCTCCTCCATTTATGTTGTCGATGACAGAGGGACCCCGGAAAGGAAAAGACGCACGCGAATGGCTCCTCCCTATTCTCGCACAAAAGAATCCTTAAATGACGGGGAAAGAACACCCAAAGCAGGCATGAACACGCAGACTGACACAGTGGAAAGAGGGGAAACGGGGACTCGGAGAGAAGGGCGATGGAGTGAAACTTCACAAAACCAGAGGGAGTATGCGGTGAGAAGGGGGCAAGGAGAGGGAAGCAAGAGAGTACTCGAAGAGAACCCGCAGCTCACGTCACACTTTAACAGATCCATTCATCCATCCATCCATCCACACATACATACAGAGAAAAAGAGAGAACACAATGGCACCTTAAGCAAAATTAGGTCAATCCTATTCATATGCGTGCTGTCCACAGGCACACCCCTTCGCTCGAACATCAAGCGCACAAAGAACAATAAGTAAGCAAGATACAACAGTAGGCATTCGTCCACACGGGCGGTGAGTGATTCCTCTCCGCTTTTCGTTTTCCTCTTTCCGGGAAGCTCACGGAAGGGAAAGCAACAACAAAAATAGAGGTGGCAAAGGAGTTGCAGAGGAACCCCGTTTCGTGGCGCCGGCACCACCGCTGTCGCCTGTGGGAATTGGAGAGCGGAAAGAGGCAGTAGCACCGTCCCCACCCTTTCAGCTAATAGACACAACCGCAGTAAATAGGAGCGTCAGAGAAAAAAGAGTGAGTGTTGGCGAGGATGGCTGACGCCCACGTCAGGGTCTTTTCCCTCACTAGCACACTGGTGTCGTGAAGTGTCACAACACCAAGAGCGGCGCGAGCACTTACTTAGGACTGTGGGAGGCGTGCATGTCGCTCTACAAAGATGCCTTCATCTTCTCCGCCTCCGCTGTGGCCTTCGCCGCTGCGGCTGCGGCGTCCTTGGCGGGGAGACCAGACTGAGCAGCATTGGGCTTGCCGCCACCCTTGCCAATAGAGGACTTGGCCCACGTGACGGCGCTCATCTTCTTCTCCACAAAAGCGGTCGGCATGGACACAATCGCGAGCGCCTTCTCATCGTCACTACCGATGAGGAAGACACCGACCGGTCCACCCACGGTGCTGGAGAAACCGTCAGAAAACGCCTGCAGCGCCTCACGCTCTGCGCCAAATTCGGTCATCTGGTGAACGAGGAATGGTGCGGCGGCAGCGTCGTACGACGCACCGAGGGCCTTGCCTGCTTCTGCGGCCTTCTCCTTCGCCTCTGCAACCTGCAACTTGAGGGATGCATTCATCTGCTTGATTGCCGTGTCGATGTTGTCGCGCATCTCGTTCTTCAGCACGAGCGGAATACAACTATCGCCCACCTTCTTGTTCAGCACTGACAACGCCTTGATGTTGCCCACTGTCGCCTCCCTTTTCACCAGCTCATCGTACTGTCCCTTCAGTTCAGCTCCAGCCTTGATGGCCTTGTCGGCCTCCGCCTTGGTGGCCACCACCACGCGGCGCACGCCTTTCATGAGGGCCTCCTCTGAGATTATCACCGCCTTTTCGGCCTCCTTGAGGTTGCTGAGGTGCGTGCCGCCGCAGAACTCGACGGCATAATCGCGCCACTCCCCCTTCTCGGGGTTCGCTAGCATCTCGTTGATTGGGGCACCGATGGAAATGACACTGACGGGATCTGGGTATTTCTCACCGAACATCTGGCGAAGACCGTTGATCTTGCTAGCAGCCGCCAGGGGCACCTCCTCGCGGTAGACGGGCAGGCCCGCCTGGATCTTCTCATTCAGCAGCTTCTCCACGCGCACAAGGTCCTCGCTCGACAGCTTTGTGTGATGGCTGAAATCAAAGCGGAGCATCTCATCCGTCACGAGGGAACCCTTCTGCTGCACCTCCGTGAAGTTGGCCGGGTTCTCTTCCAGCACACGGCGTAAAGTCCAGTTCAACTGGTGTGTAGTAGTGTGGTTTGCCGCGATCGGCAGGCGGCGCTCGTAGTCCACCTGCATCTGCACCACCGCGGACAAGGGGATCGGGGAGGCGGAGTCCTTGCTCAGCTTGCCCACGTGCACTACGTAGCCACCTACGTTGTACACCTTCTTCACCTCAAACACACAGTCTCTAGCCGCGACCAGGCGACCGGTGTCGTACACCTGGCCTCCAGACTCGGCGTAAAAGTTCGTGGCGTTCAGAATAATTCCGACCTCCTCGGCCCCGAGGTCGTTCCCGGGCTCCAGAAGAGAAATAAACCTGCTGTTCTTCTTATCGAAGATAGCGAGTACTTCGCCGGTGGAGTCCTCCCAGGCATACTTGGCGCCATCGTCGGTTTGCGGAATAGCGCGCTTCTTGAGATCCTCGAGCTGATATGCATCAATAAAGGTCTTCGCGGCTGCCACACGACCCGCACTCACCTGGTTCGCCTTCATCTCCGTATTGAAGCCCTCCAGGTCCACTGTCATTCCGTCCTTCTCGGCCAGCAGACATGTCAGATCCACTGGGAAGCCGTACCGGTCGTGAAGAACAAAGGCTTCGGAGCCGCTGATGACCCTCGAGTTGCTTGCCCGGCACTCACCCGCAGCGTGATTAAAATGTTTCAGCCCCATCTCCCAGGTCTTGGCAAACGACTGCTCCTCGTCGGCCAGCACCGCCTTGATGCGCTGGATATTGCGGGGGTCCTTCAGGTGCGGGAAGAACGGGCCCAAGGAGGCGCACACGCTGTCGACCAGCTGCGTGAAGAAACCAGGATCGGCACCGAGGAACTGCACACCGTAGCGCACAGCGCGGCGGATAATGCGGCGCAGCACGAAGCCGCGGCCGACGGAGTCGGGCATGACCCCGTCGCCAACGGCAGATGTCAGGCAGCGAATGTGGTCGGCAATGACGCGGTAGGCCACCAAGGCGTCACTGTCGGGCTCGCTGCGGATCTCTACGTACGACTTGCGGTAGCCGGTCGCCGTCTGGATGGCCTCAAAGATGGGGATCCACACGTCTGTGTCATAGTTGGACTTGACGCCCTGCAAAATAGAGGTGAGGCGCTCCAGACCCATGCCGGTGTCGACGTGCTTCTGCGGCAGTGGTGTGAGGAGGCCATCAGTGCGACGCTCGAACTGCATGAACACCAGATTCCAGATCTCCACCACCATCGGATCGTCCTTGTTGACGAGGCCAGCAGCGTTACGGCCGCCGATGCGGTCAAAGTGAACCTCCGAGCACGGACCGCACGGACCGGTGTCACCCATCTCCCAGAAATTGTCCTTGGCGTTGCCAGGGATTATCTGGCTCTCTGGGAGAAACTGCCCCCACAGCTCCTTCGCCTCCAGATCCGGATCCAACCCGTTCTTGACGTCTCCCTCAAAGTAGGTCACGTAGAGCTGATCCTTGGGCAGCTTGTACACCTCCGTCAGCAGCTCCCAGGCCCACTGGATGGCCTCCTTCTTGAAATAGTCGCCAAAGGACCACGATCCCAGCATCTCGAAAAAGGTGTGGTGGTACGTGTCACGACCAACATCCTCCAAGTCGTTGTGCTTTCCACCAGCGCGAATGCACATCTGCGAGTTGGCAACGCGCTTCAGACGGCCAAAGTCAGTGTTGGGGTCGGCTGTGCCCAAAAAGAGTGTCTTGAACTGATTCATGCCAGCATTGATGAATAGCAGCGTTGGGTCATCGTGCGGACAGACAGGGCTGCCGGGCACAAACGTGTGCCCCTGCTTCTTGAAGTAGTCGACGAACTTCTGGCGGACGCGACTCACAGGCCACTCGATGAACGACATCCCTCAGCGCAGCAACGGAAGGAATCCCTTCAGTTTCTTGGAACAGGAGAATGAGGAGAAAAGAGCAAAGGAAAGGGAGTTTTTTCTGTTAAAGCGTACTGAGACACTCCTCTGCATGTTGTTGCCGAGAGTGTGGGTGGCAGAGGCGATCAATGGGAGGGAGTTATGATGTAGAGAGCACAGATGCAATGAGACGCACATAAGCACGCATCCTCACAGTAGAAGGAAAGCGAGAATGATGGAGCGAAGAGCAAGGAGAGGTGGAAGAGCTCGAAGCGAGGAAAAACAATCCCTTCACGAGCCTCCTCATGACTGAAACGAGGTACCGTCAGTCATAACTACCTCCCTATTCGTGACACTGACGGCACCAAGGGCCGCGCACGCGTTACGGACACGTACATGACACTACAAGCACAGCGTCGAGCCAGAGCCGCAGCGAGAAAACTGAGGTTTGCCCTTGTAAAGTCACAAAAAGGGGGGGTGTTGTGCTTGTGAGTGAGCTCAACCTTGCTTTCGTTCGTGCATGTGGGAGAGCGCACCCAGGTAGCCGAATGCAGAGACTATTCTCTAAGTTCTGCCCAACAGGGATCGAAATCGTCTCTTTGATGACAGCTGGAACATCGTTCCCTACACAGGGGTAGGTGGATCCATACAAACACGATAAAGCACCAAACCAAACCACTCACAGCAGTAGTCGGTAGCCAACATAGCCCACGACGGCCGCCACACCGGTCGCAGCAGCAGCCACAGTGACAAAAATGCATGTGAGTCGCTTGTTGGACTGCCGTGACATCCACGCAACGCACTCGCGTAGAGATCCGCGAAGCTGGTCAAAGTCATCTGCAGAGTCGTTCTCAATAATGTAGTCAGCAAGCCGACGCTTTGTCTCGAGGGCCATCTGACTGGCAATGCGTTGCAGCGCCTCCTCTTTCGAGAATCCATTTCGGCTACGCAGTCGCTCGATCTGACGCTCCTCTGAGCAACTCACCACGACAGAGGCGCTGATAAAGTACATGAACGTTTTGGTTTCAAACAACGTAGGCGCGTCCAACACCACGATGGCTGGCGACGAGGTCGCATCACTGCGCCAAAGGTCACCCCACCACGCGGCGGCAATGCGCTTCAGGATGACCCTGAAAATGATGGGGTTCATTATCTTTCCTAGCGCCCGTCGAGCCTGTGCATCGCTGAATATGATTTTACCTAATTCTGCGCGATTCAACTCCCCAGTCTCTGGATGCACACAGAGAGGCCACCGCGCTGCAATGAGTCGCGTGCACGCAGCATTGGGGGCCTGCAGCTCACGCACAATGAGGTCGGCATCAATGACTTCGATGTGAAATTCCTCTCGGAGTATCCTCGACACAGTTGACTTGCCGCAGGCAATTCCGCCGGTGAGACCGATAAGAATCATGTTGTCTCTCCTTTTACTTCTTGGCCATAGTGTATGTGTATGTGTATGTGTATGTGTGCTTCTGCCAAGCCAGTAGTGGCAGTACTACTCCCTATGTGGAGGCGATTGTACGGCGCGAAAGAAGACGTGCAAGAAAAAGAGAAAGGGCCGCAGAAACAGCCATCTTTACAGGAGTGCCAAACTTACCGCTGTTTGTAGCATACAGTCACAAGTGCAACTTGGGCGCGAAGAGCTCAGCGACAAAAGACAAGATAGAAAGGCACTGCGGGGCTCGTAGGTGTCCATCGCCTATATCGACAGCTCCTACATGTGTCTCAGCAGCACCTAACACATGATTGTCATTCACCACAGAACACGGGATCAAGCACAGATGCCCCACACCACTTGCACATACGCCCACCCTCTTACACACCAAAGAATCCAGAGAGGCCCAACTCCTCATTTTTGGCGACCCTGCTAATCACTAGTACAAATTCTATGTTTTTCCTTTTCAGATCCAAAAGACATAAACCAATGACAGATCGGCGGTGTAGCCACCAACTGTCGCGAAAAATGACAAAACAAGATGAGTCGGGGTATGGCCTTACTTCTTCGCCTTGCGCGCAGAAATCGCCTTCTGCATGCGCCTCTTCGCGCCCTCGGTCGAGTCCATCTTTGAGGCCTTCTTCTGCATCCTCTTCAGCGCAACCTTGTGCCAAGACACGGGCGTCTTCGCGTCCTTCTCGTCGAACACCTTGCGCGCCCAGTACGCGCGAGATCGACGCGCAACGCGCAGCTGGTAGCGCTCGAAGTCCGTCGACGCAGCGCACGCCTTCTTCGCCTCCACGCGTGCAGCAGTGCGCGTCTTCGCGTACTTCTCCAGCACCTTCGACGAGTCCAGCGCATCCTTCAGCGCCTTCGTGCTGCAGTTGCGGCCGACGCTCACACAGTACTTCAGCGGCTCCACGTTCTTCAGATTCTGCACGTGGCGCCACATCTTCGCGTCCTCTGGGTTCTCCACCAGCACGCGGTTCGCGTCGACAATGTCAACGATCACACCGACGCGGTCCTGGCGGGGGCCACGCAGGATGCGCACCATGCGCCCGGCGCGGATGTAGTGGGACTTGACCATTATGCACAATGCAATACCCTGCGCACGACAAGACGGCGAATGCGAGAGCGGAGCAGTGTATGTGTGTGTGTGTGTGGAGAGTAAGGAGGGAAAGCACAGAGGGGAGGGAGATAGTGAGGGACAGCAGAGCACCGGATGAGACCGCAAAGGCGGAGGCAGCGAAGCATCAGTTGACGCACCTGCTGACATGAAGACATCGTCTGGAAAGCAACCTGCAAGGCAGAGAGTGGCAGAAATCGCGAAAGAGTCAGATACATGATTCACAGTGCACACCCGCGTGCCATAAAAGTTCATACGCTGTGGTCTCCCCAACATCGTTTTTTTTTTCGGGTGATAAAACGTGCAATAATTGCATCCGTCAGCATGTGAGTAAAAATGCCATAAGTGACAATGCACAGACCACCAAACATACTGAAAATAGCACCACAGAACACACAGGGAAAGCGGAAACACAAGACAACAGCTGCGAGCACTGTCACACACGAAGTGCTACACCAGCGATTGCCTTTCGACCAGCCTATTCTGTCATAGAACACAGCCCAAACTCCACCACCTGCTGCGGGCTCACCAGATGGCGCGAAGAGGCCGTAGACACGCGGCGCACCAGCGCGTCCCCCCACCCCCGCCTCCCAGGAAGCCGCGCAGTCGTCCCTATCATGCCGGCTGCCACGCGCAGCATCCCTCAGGGCAACTCAGGCCGCCCACCGGTAGGCTGCGAGGGTCAGGCGAGATGCATTCGGAGCACCCCAACACTTCGCCTACCATACAGACGCCACAAACGCGTTCGCGGCCCCAGGCACCTCCAACGCAACCCCGTCCAGGACCTGGCCGCCAGCGTCAGTAGCGGCACACGTCTTTGGTTCCCCCCCTCGCTGTGTTGTGGGTGCCTGGCCCTGTCAGCGTCAGGGTCGGTTCGGCATTGGCAGGGGTAGGGACTGTCCGCCTCCACCACAGAGTGGGTACGGGGCCCTGAGATACCACACCGAGGCATGCCTCGTCACCAGGGCCAAACTAGCGCACGAGAAACAAGACAACGAGAACAGCCACCTTCGCGGGTAGGCCAATACTCAAACATGGCAAAACGACTTACATCTACAGCGGAAAAAGGCAACAGCACAGAAACCTCAGCGAGCAGCCATTGAGCAGAAACGGAAAAAAAAGCATTGCTATGGCCTATCTAAAGTAGGAACGAGGAGGAGAGACCACGGGTGAACGTGCCGTGCGTGTGTGTCTGGTCTTCCCTCTCCCCTGCTCGCCCAAGAGACGAGTTGAGAGGGGCGGATAAGGAAACCTAGGTAGATAAAGAAAAATAAATCGCAACTCGTGATAAGTGAACATGCAGGAAGAAAGGGGAAAATTTTTTTCGATTCAGCTTTGCCTCTCGGTAGAACATTTTTGAGACTGCTTGAGAAGAGAAAAGCAATGACCAGCGACTCTCCCTCTCAGTGCAGTGGCTTGGTACGTGAAAGAGTTACAGCGACGACTGACAGCCTCCTTGCCGTGGTAGGTGTCTACACCCCCGCACGAGTAACGAGTGAAATAGGTAAAATGTCCATCAAAATGGCCTCGTCACCGACATTGCACGAGTTGTTGGTTATTTTGGCGTGGTTCACAAAAAACATGTATGGACCCACGCTCTCTCTGTTGGCGGCGTCTCACGAACCAGTTCGATATCAACAGGGGCCCTACTTTCGGCGCCGTCGCGGATCAAAACGTGAAACCCAGTGGATGCCAACTTCCAGTCCCTGTTCTTGCCGTTAGCGGTGTCCACGTAAGGACTAAGCACATCCCACGTGCACGTAAAGTAGGCACGCTCACCGCGCTTTTTGAGGACAGCTTTCTTCTCTGGAAGTACATACACCCGGCTCAAGTCCTCCGGCAAGGCAATCTTCAAGTGCACAGTGCTGTCGGAAAAGCTCGCCACGCACAACACATTCGTCACAATGTAGACGCCGTTCCTAGTAAGAAACTTGGAGGGGAAGTAGAAGGTGTGGGTGGAAAAACCACAAGTGCTACTGGCGCAGAGTGGCGTGGACATCAAAGCGTACGAAGCGCTGGAAGATAAAGCAACTACAGTAGCATTATTCGTTGTTCCAACAACAACGCTGAACTCCAGTACCGCGTGAATCGTGCTGGCACTATTAGCATTTCTGTTGGCAGGGGTGATTAGCACAGCCTAGTGTTGAACATTGGGTGATTCCGACGCGTCAGCCTCGAGGATTGGCTGCACATTCGCCTTTCCCACAGTCACCTTTGTGCCAAACACCGTAATGACCTGAAAATGGGGCAACCTCTTCACACCCTGAGCGATATTGATCGGGGTGCAGCCGCTAAAGCTGGACTTGTGTGCCACCGGAGCCACAGGTGCCGGGGCGCACGTAGCACTGAAGTCCTCTCCAGTGGGCGCCTCGCTGCATGCCAAGCATGCCGGCGCCACCGACAAAGAAGTCCGCAGCACTAGCGGATCTGCCACCGCCTCCGCTGTTGCTAAGGCAGCAACAGAAGTCGGTTCGTCAGAAGCTACAGTCTAATTACTCTCAGCGGCACCTCCGACAGGAAATACAGGCCGCGGAGGATTAGAGGTGGCGTACGGTTCAGCGCCTTCAGAGTCTGCGGCCACAACACCTGGGGGAGTGGCCGGATTGTCGCAGCCATTCATTGTGGTCCTCAGCGTAACTTGGGAGGCCGTAGGGTCTGGCGGATCGCTTTCGTCGATTGTGGCCTCACCCCACGAGTCACCCACCGGCGACCCCCCCTAGGCATCTCCTCAGGTGCCTTCTCAGGCAACATCGGCTTCGCCACGGGGTCTTCGTTGATCCAGGAAACACACACTGTAGAATGCCCTGCTTCTGATGCCAGGGTAAAGACATCCGGGATCGTCGACCCAAGCACCTTCTCGTTGGAATCGTGCACGCGGACGACGACTAGGTCACTGTAGTACTACTGCTTCTTCAGGTCGTGACTCCACAGCGTCCCTGGCTCACCCCTGTCAATGAACGCTACCTTCCTCACAGAACGCATACTGGCGGGTGGGTGGAGGCTCACCAGATGACAAATAGTACGACTGCTGACCGTGAGTCCAGGTGAATTGATATGCGCCTATGAGTATTGCACCGTGTGCCCGTGAGAGTACCGCAGTGCGAGTGGCAAGTGTGCACAGAAAAGAGGAAGAAAAGAAAGAAACCGCTTTGGTGTCAGTAGTTCCATTTTCCCATTTTTACACACACGCAGCAGTGACCCTTGGCTACTGTCTACACTGCTCCTCCACACGCACTGCGCCAAGCCAATCATCGAGCGGTAGCGCGTCAGAAGAATCGGCAATTCCCCTCGAAACCTTCAGTCACCTTCCGCGGTACGTCCGCCCAAGAAACGCGGAGCTGCTACTTTTTCATGGACCCGGAGGAAACGAGGTCAGCAGACCCACTGCGTCACATCTAGGCATGGTTAGTCTGCACCACTCCTCATTCTTTCAAGAACGCAGCCCGCCTTGACGTTTTTGTACTCAAAGTAGAATTACGAGAGAGTATGCACAGATGTCTTCGCCTCAAATCCAGGTGGGTGAATCCACGCATCCAGCGAGGACCTATTCTGGCATTGAACAATTCTTCTTTCGAAGGGAGTGCGCTTGAAGACAACACGGTGAAAAGAAAAGCGGCCAAGCATTAGAGTCAGCCTCCTTACGTACAGGATACAAAGGCAAAGATAACGAATGAATCAACTGTAAAGCTAAGCATCGCGAGCGAAATGAAAAAGAAAGAACGACAGAACATTCGAAAACACAACAAGCAGTTGGCATAATATGGCGTGCTTACTTGGGCTGAGTGGCATTAGCACCAGAGCATCCACCTACCACTTGGTTACCTTCGCAACTGGAGAATGACAAGAGATGTCCCACGATCCGAGAGGCACTAACTTGTCTTACAGAACTGACATATCAACCAGATTCAGGTTAACAGCGATGACCTCGTCTCCATCCTCCTCGTCTTCCTCATCGCCGCCAGCGGCATTCACCTCCCTTCCCTCCGCTTTTTCCTCAAGTACGGCTGATAAGCCCTCCGCCTTCTTGGCCGCGTGCAAGAGTATTTCAACACCGTCGTAGCGGAACACCGCCAAGTCACCGTAGGCGGCCGTCACTGATGCCTTTTGGTCTGCGGTCAAGCTCTCTAGGTACGTGTCGTCATCGTCGTCTCGGATGAACGGTGCCTCATCGTCAGAGTCATCCGAGTCCATGTCATCATGCTCTTGCCGACGGGCGAACGCGGGTAGATGCTCACTGGCCAGCTGCATTTGTTGGATACTAGGATCAATGTGAACTGCCCCAGCCACGGTGGTGACAGGGGCATCGAAGCTAGTGATGGAGTATCCCACGATCTTCGCCAAAACACGTACCAAGGAATCTGGGAACTTATTGGCGCGTACACTTTTGATGCACGTGGCGAGGAAGAAATCCAAGCACTCTCGCGCGGTTTGAAGGACGCTGACCACCTCCTTCGGAGCCACGTACAACTTCTTGTCGCCATCAAAAAACATCGCCGCGTAGTTCTCTTTGTTTTGCAAACTGTCCACATTTAGGTATACCGCTGGGGCCAGTTTGCTCTCAGTGTCCTGCAAGAAGAGCGCTGGCACCTCAAGCAGCGGCCGCACTGTGAGCTGGCGCAGACACAGTGCAACGTCGATGGGGGATACCGCTGTTGCGTCAAAAATGCTCAGCATCGCCTCAAGGTTCATGCGATTGTAGTATGCTATAAAGGAATTCGTACTAAAGTCTCTACGTTTGTAGAACCCCAGCACCGAATTCGTGGAGAAAACCGCGGCCTTGTTGTCCCAGCAGAACACCTGAGGGTTCTGCTTGTCCCGGTTGGCGCGGTATTCAATGGTGGCGATGCGCGGGTACAGAGACCAGAGGAGAACAAGCCTAACAAGCCCCCTGTTGCTTGCGTACCGCGACAAGTAAGTCTCCGGAGAAGTAATCCCTTTTGCAAAGGATGAGTGAAGCACCAATCTGATGAACTGCTGCTTCGTCCGCTCCAGCGAACGCAGCGTACTGTTGTCAGCAAAGTGTGAAGCCGCGTACTGCGAACTCCGGCCACTGCGAATCCAGCCTGTGAAAAGGGTTACCACGCAAAAGTGATCCGACAGAACATTGTTGTCGATGCGAAGCAGGTTCTCTTTCGCGGCGTTCTTCTCAAATGCCTGCGGGCGAATGAACGGGGTCTTTACCGAAAGGCCGGCCGCAATCGTTGCGATGGTGTCAAGGACGCCAAAGCAAGCAGCTGTGAAGAGCATCTTGCCCAACAGTGGGTGCGTTGGGAGCTCTGCCAGAGCCCTGCCCAGGTTAGTCATCTTCTCCTCGGTAGTAAACGCACCCATGTCCGTCAAAAAATCAACTGCATGCTCTATCGCCTCCGTGGACGGCGCACTCATCGCCCGCGTTAGTACCTCCGCACATTTCTGGCTCGACTCTATGGCCTTCAGCTGCAAGCACACCTCCTCGAGAGGAGACCGAACGATTTCGGGGGGAAGGAAAACAGGCAAGTCATCGTACACCGCCTTGGGAAGCAAATGGTAGCACACTCCAGGCTGGCAGCGCCCAGCGCGGCCCCGTCGTTGCACCCCATTTGCCTTGCCGATCAGAGTCGCCTTGAGCGCGCTGGTGTTCCCCATAGGGTCGTATGATGACCCCTTCACAAGACCGCTATCAATAACGTAGACGATATCGTCAATAGTAATACTTGTCTCAGCGATGCTAGTGGCGAGCACAACTTTGCGGTAGTGTTTTGGCGGCCGCTCAAAAACGCGCTGCTGCTCCGCGGTCGTAAGGGTAGAGTGTAGCAGCAAGATAGAGAGCTCTCTAGCAAAATGTGAGCGCTTGAGTCGACTGGCAATGGAGGAAATTGCTCCCCACCCTGGCAAGAACACCAAAATGCTCTCTGCGCGAGAATGAGACTCGTCATGAATCTTCTTGATTAAATCACACACAAGATCGTAAGGAACCAGTCCCTCCACATCCCGGTCAAAGCTGTCGAACACCGTCGCCTTTAGCTGCTCGTAGAACCCCGCATTACCCTCTACCACTGACGTTTCGGCACCCCGCTGCGTCCCTCCCTTCAAGCTCGAAACCAGCCTCATCGCCGGTGCAGCGGACGCCTCGGCGCCCACTTGGCGCAAGACATCCTCCAAGAAAAACTCCTTTACTGGAAACAGTGAGCCAGGGATTCTAATGAGCGGGACATCGCGATCTCTATTGTAGCCAGAAAAGTACGACACAAGCGCGTCAATCTGCACTGTTGCCGACATCACTACAACCTTGAGATGGACTGGGTATCTGTCTGGATGCTCCTTTTGTGCTTGCAGTCTATCGCGCAATAAAAGCAGACAAAAGTCTGTTTCGACATCGCGCTCGTGCACCTCATCGACGACGACACATGCCACACCTTGCAGCTCCGGTTCAGAGTGGAGGCGGCGCAACAGAATACCTGTAGTTTGATAAATAATTCTCGAATTCGCACTTGTCATGTTCTCAAAACGAATAACGTACCCACAGCTGTCTCCACAGGCCTCACCTCGTTCTATCGCAACACGCTGAGCAACAGAGAGTGCGCTGATTCGACGAGGCTGCGTACAGATGACACTATGGTGCTTGTCGAAAATCCCAGCGTCGTAGAGCAGCTGCGGAATTTGTGTGGTCTTACCGCAACCAGTGTCTCCGCAAACAACAATTACAGAATTTTCCTGAACCGCTCTAATAATCTGCGGACCGTATCGATACGCTGGTAGTGACATACGAAACTGATTTATTTGTGCGAGGTTGATTGGTTGGCTAAGCCGAGGCGCTGCGGCAAGTCCTCCCTGACGAACTCGAAAAGGCTTCCTCTTTGTGGCTAGCTCATTTGCAGCAACCTTGATTTCAGCAGTCATTGTGCTTTTGTGTAGTTTGAGTCTTTCGGTAAGCGAGACAATATCGTTTTCAGAAAGGTGGTCGTGCTCGAGTTGTTGTGCCCCTTGATACCCATCGATGGTCTTAAGCCGAACCCCGATTTCAGCCGCGTCTTGCTGCCGCCTCAGTGCATCAATTGTTGCGCTGATTTTTGTCAGCTTTAACACCCGGTTGGTACCCTCTCCACTGGATTTGTGATCAAGGTTAAATGACATTGCAATTCGATGTACCATATTTCGCTGAGCAGGGGTCAGAGTGGAGGGGAATGAAAGCTCGTTGGTATCCTTCTCATCGACGAAGGCTTTCACAAACTCGTGAAAGTCCTTCCTCCGCCATGTTGAAGGATTGTTTTTGTCAACTGTGGAACCGTTTGACTTTTCCATTTCTCTTTGCGGTACCGACGGGTTGATACCGACTCGATTGTCATGATATCCCGAGAATTGATCACTTCTCTGTACGCTCCACCTACTGTTAAAAGGAAGACGGCCTCTTCCTCTGCCATCTCGGTAGTCACCACTGATACCTTCCTTGCCTGGTAGCTGTTCATTGTTTTCTTGTGTAGTTGCATCAAGTGGCAGGCTGTTATTCCAGGACTTGCGAGACCTGCCTTTCTTGTGATGACCACCGGAAAACATTAGCAGTTGGCCAATGTATGACAAGAGACTATTGTGTGAAAACAAAAATGAACGCGCAGATCTGAAAGAGAGGCAAAAGCATTATCGAATGGTAATATTGTTTGGGGGTAATGAGCCTCTCGCTTTCTGTCCTCTGAACACATGTTTAGTGGCTCGTTCTCTCAAAGATCGAAAGGATTGTAATGTCTCTTTTCTTTAAGAAAGACTCTTGCATTTGCCATAGGAGTGGTAAAGGCTTGGAGTGCGCACCAACGCATAGGTAGACAGCACAAAGCCCAAAGAAATGTGAATTTTTTCATGGTCTTGAATTAATGAATTGTAGAAGAATATAATTACAAGTCGTCGTAAGTATCCTTCTCAACAGGACCACCACCTCTGGGTGAATCAGTGTCGTCCCTTGCCTCTACGCATGTGTAGCAAAACCCCGATACACCTTCACGTAGCTCACTGACAACGAAACTAGAGGAGCTGGTGCCAGTAAGGCTGTCCGTGTACTTCAAAAACACAAGTTCTAGCGCCACAGCCCTGTCGTACATCCATCGACTTATGCCGACATCAATAGCGAGGACCTGCCCGCCACAATACTGCCCAATGTGGCCCGACTCCTGCGGAGTGTGGCCAACAACAACGCGTGATGCGTTGAGCTGCTTCAGCGCCGCCTCCACATCAGTGCACTCGTCGCTCATGCTTGCCATAATCATTTTCCTCGTCCAGAGAGGGCCGCTGCTTCTCAGGAATGAGTGCCGAAAGATGTTTTGACGCAAAGCACTACGGACATCTTCGTTGAGCGCAGCAACGTCTTTGATGTTCATTCCCGTTTCGATACCCCCGTGAACAAACAAAACTCCTTCATCAATATGCGCAACCTTAAAATTATCCACAATGTACTTCCCAAATACCCCCGTTACCTTCATTCCTTCTGCGCGAAGTGCTTTGCTCATAAAGCCGCCATGGTTCTTCTCGTTGACGTAATGGTAATGCCCTTGAAGATTCAAAAGCTCGTGATTTCCTATGAGCAGCACAACCTTGTCTTGTGAGCCTGATTGCGCCGTTTGTTCCTGAAGAGAGATGGCAATGTTCAGAGTCTCCAGGTCCTGCTCTCCACGATCGATCAAATCACCAACTTGAACAAGAGTTGTTCTCACGGTTGTGTCACTTATTTGGCTCGAGGAATACTTCCAACGCGGTGGGTTATCGAGAACATCCGAGGCCTCGGCCGCGCTGTCCTCAATCAGATTTGCAATACGGAGAATTTTGAGAAAATTGTCAGCATCGCCATGAACATCACCAACTGCAATGATTCGGTGAACCTCCACTAGCTTTCTCTCGCAGTGGACGGGAAACGATACTAGAAGCAGAGAAAATGATACGAGCAAAGCACCATAGCAACAGACTACCCGAAGAACGTAATTCCTCATTTTTCGTGGTCCGGCCACCCACTGGGTTATCATTTCGTCCGAGTCTAGAAGAGTGGCGAAGAACTAGAAAAAGAAAGGTGATGATTGTGGATACTGTGTTTTGATTTGCCCCATGGGAAGAATGGTATCGCACGCAGCTTCTCAAGGAGCCCGAAATGACATCTTACGTCCCCACTGAACGGCACCACAACGTCAGCTAAAAGGAACATAGCATCCTCGTCGCTTTCTAAATCCTCAGTGAGGTAGAAGTGTTCGCGCACACCACATAAAATCCATGACTGCCGTTAGCACCTCTGTGAAGCAGTTGGGCACAGTTAGTTTCTCAAGAGTGCGAAGATTCCAAGATAATTCTCGAAGGAGCATAATGTCATCCCACAGCGCCTTGTGGTTCAAAGTGGCGCAATCTCTTTTCGGGCTGGCGGCCGCCTCGGTAAAAATAACCAACGCGATGCTCGTTGAACAGTGAATGTTTCTGTTTTCACATGTGGGGGCTGAAAGGTCCACCGCTCCCGCCATCAAAGGTAGAAACGTCGTTCCGCCTCCGGGACCGGCTTCCCTCGCGTTACGAGCCCCCCGCCCCGCTTATTAAAAAACCCACCCTCATCCAGACAAGTAGCCCCTACGGTATTACCTTAGCATTCCTCGACCCCACGACCGCAACATATCCAACTCGCAAAACAATCTCAGCGGGCCCCCCCGCCCCATAGCCACGCCGAGCCGCACCAGCTTTTTCAAACGCGGGGAACCGCCGGCGTCCCGGGACGACCGCTGCCCCCGATGCCACCCGCCCCCGCCCCTGACGACCCTGCCCGCCACAGCCCCAGGGCCGCAACCAGACCTGGGAAGCGCGTGGAGTTCATCAAAAGCAGAGCGTGCCAATCGCCGGTGCGGAGTACTGCCGCACAGGCCCAGCGACTCCCTGTACTCGAACAAGTCGTCCTTAAGACGTTCACGCAAGGAAGCTGACCCGAGAGCTGCCCGCAGCGCGAGAGAAGGAACGCGAACGTTCAGCTGCCTTTCAAATTTAGCCAACGGCGCTGCGAAGCTGGAGACTCCGCTTTCAATGCTCCGATATCCCCTTGTGTTTTCTCTGTGCGGTACCTCTTCAAGGTATTTGAGAAGTTCCGAGGTCGCATCCGCGAGCTCCTCGTACGGATTCCGAACGAAGCATTGCAGCCACTCTTCAACTTCGATGGGGACGTGCTGTTGCTGATATTCGGCTAAGAATTCAGAGAGACGAAACGGTCGCTCAAGCCCAGTGGGAAGGCACCCAAGCGTCCACCAATACTTCATAACATAAGGCCCTGGTCCATGGGGACCCGCAAAGCGGTAAAGGTACATGGTGGGATTCGGCGGCGCGCTTCTCCAAAAGAAATGCGTGTCGCTTCTTCGTGGCGCCGGGGGCCATTAACCCCTGATGTGGGGGAAAAGCGCCGGCACCACAGCGGCGGGGAAAACCGGATGAGCGCCACCCCCCCGAGGCGCCAGGTTGTCTCGGCGAGCCGGGGCCCGCTTGTTAAAACAACACCACCCCAGCCGCGGTTGGGGGGTGGGCACAATATACCCCGCATTTCCCCGGAGAACATGGCG
This sequence comes from Leishmania lainsoni, assembly GCA_003664395.1. Lineage (NCBI taxonomy): Eukaryota > Euglenozoa > Kinetoplastea > Trypanosomatida > Trypanosomatidae > Leishmania > Leishmania lainsoni. The sequence goes on along the minus strand of RAIA01000006.1, from coordinate 328,878 downwards.
GCTTGCCGAAACACCAGCCCCCACAATGATAGAAAGCGCAAGCTACTTACTTATACTGTCACTCTGTTTCGCGGAACCCCACTAAGCCCGCCAACCAGAACATTCCCTCGACCATTTTACCGCCGGAAAGGGGCAAACGAAGCCATTTTTGCGCAGCGGCCCAAAAAGCCGCGAGGCCCCTGGGCTGGGCCGGCTTGGAAGAGCAAGGCATAGTTCAGCTCTGCCTCCCCGCGAACTATCAAGCGCAGGTTCCCACATGGCTGTCAAACTTGTGGGGTTGTGCGGCGGACCGCCAGAACGGACGCCCCCGATGAGCAAGGCGCAGATGCACGACCAGCCCGCCCCGTCAACCCGGAGAACCACACCTTTCGCACACGCCAATTACGCAAGCATGAGGGAAATCACGTAATCAGGCAAGTCCAAAAGGATACCTGGCGCTGGCGGATGTCAAGGGCTTTCCTCGGCTACCTATGGCTGGTGCCGCGAGCGGTTCGCCTTGCGCAGACTTTCCCTCCTGTCCATCAGACGCCGCCCACCGCAGATGGTCACCCTGAATACACCATTCGTTGCAAGCACCGCTTGCTTGCGCAAACCCTATTACACCGCCTCGCCAACCCCCAAGCCCCCGACATTTTCATCCCCACAGCCCACTAGTTTTCCCTTTCCGAGCCATGATTTCACTGGGGCCTACGCCTTCCCCCACACCAGAGGCGCCCACATCCCAGCCCACCCGCCACCACCCCCCTTCCGCCCGGCCCGCCGACGCGCAAGGACCACAGAATTCACCACCACAATCACACCTTTCCTCCGGCGAAGATGCACCAAGGACGTGAGCACTCTTTTCTTTCCACCCCGCCGAGGTATCGCGTGACAGCGAATCGGATACAGAAAAACATGCGGGGGGGGGGGAACAGACCGCCTGTTCCTGGGGAAAGAGCCCGGGGATGCCCTGGCTCTTCTCCAAAACAGCCGGGCAGGATGGCATCCTCATGGGTGTGCTGCGCCGTCCCCCCCCCACACAAGGAGAAATCGCGGATTTTATCTTCCGTTAACTGGATGGTGGTCGCCAACCTTTTCCCCAACAGCGGAAGGATGCGCACGTTGCACCAGCACCAGAACCCAGGGAGCCACAAGAGCAACCCTCGTCGCACCGAACGATTAGTCCCACCTCCTGCGTCACCGAACCTATGCGGCACATGGCATCGGCACACTTCTTGCGCAGCAGCCCCATCTACGCCAACACGCGCATAGGCGCGACTACGCCACGAAAATGGCGCTCAACAGGATCACGGCCACGGTCGAGATACATACAAATATCCATTACCTGGTGATGATCGCCGAGCGCCCGGGGCAGGGGGAGGGGCAAACAACCCACCGGGCAATGCAGACGTTAATAACTGTGGTGGATTTTAGAAAGCCTGCGATACCATGTTTCCCCCGATTCTCGCGAAGAGAGCACAGAGTTTCCCCGGCATTCGCTTTGAAGCACTGGCTCCGAAACCTCCTTGCACGCCGCTATGTGCAAGCAAGGCTTTGAAACCTATTAGGCAATCAGTATGCCTTAAAGGCTGGTGGCTCCAAGGAGTCGTTCTTGCATCACAACCATCCCCCTGCAAGCCGCTTCTCTCCCAGAGTTGCTGGCAGCCTGATTTCCTTACACCCAGTTCGGGATGTACGCAGACGACCTGGCCATCACCATTCCATGTCGTGTGCGGAATTCTGGCGTAAGCATCAGCAACGCGGTCCTGGGAAAAGTGGCGGCGGGATCGAAAGACAGCGGCATGCAGATAAATCTGTGAAAAGGCAAACCCTGCTTCGCACTCCCTAGGCCACGCCGCCGAAAGTACTCGACCCGTTTTTGCCTCGGGGGGAAAGAGGTCCCTGTTTCACTGTTCGGTGGAAAAAGAATCCCAAGCTTCTTGGACTTCAACCGGGAACCCGAGCCAAATACAACGCCAAAGCAACACATAGGGAAAAACAAGAAAGGCCTTGGGGGGGGGGTGCGGTTGTGTCGTGTTGAAAACCGTCGTTTTTGATCCACGCTGCGCGATATGGAGCAATTTCCCCCCGGCCAGGCAACCCCGGGGCGGCGGATAGGGGGGAAATGCAGGACACGGGCGAATCCCGGCTGTTCGGCAGGCGCGTCCGTTTTCGCCGGCTTGCCGCTGGCCCCCCGCCGCCCGTAATGAGGAACAGGTGCTGTTAGCGCCCGGCCCCTTTCCCCTGGAAATAAAAGTGTGTCGGGGATGGTCCACGCCCCAGAGGCTGCCGGGGTTCGCCGGCTCTGTGTTTTCCAACCGGCCGCTCTTTTTCCCCCGCCGCCGGCCCCCCGTTTCCCGCTTGGGGGCGGGTGGGGGCGCGCGGCTTTGTTTCCGCGCAGCCCGGGCGGAACGGGCCCACGAAACGCCCCCGCGCGAGGCCCCCCAACATCCCCCCCGCTGAGCGCGAGCACACGACGCGCCTATTGGCATCGATTTGCCTTTAAGAAATTCACACATTGTGGTGGAGGACGACCTTGTTATTGCAAAACATATCGCGTCCACGGACGCCTTGCGGGATCACCCCGATACGCCCCGTGCCAGTGCTTTGGGGCGGCGCTGCTGTCGCCGGGCGCCGGCCAGCCGCCGCCGTCTTGCCCCGAAAGCCTTTTTTGACGACCGCCAAGGGAACTATCGCCGGGTACTGTGACCCCATTGGTGGCGCTCGAAGGGGGGAGGGCATAGCAAGGCCCGGGGGTCTTCAGAAGGTTTTCCCCCCCGTTTCGGTGACTGTGCCGAGGGGTGCGCGGCTGTTCTTCGCGCGGCCGGCCGCCAATCCCCTTAGCCGGGGTCCTTTGTGCCGAACTTCTTCCGTTGGGAGCGAAATTTGTTCCTGCCCACCATTTTTGGTCTAGACAGGATGGGAATTCACCTCCGGTTTGCATACGCACATGCGTAGGGATTCCTTGCCACGGGGTCGCCGGCATGGCTGGGGTGGATGCGGCTAACGGGGGCCTTTATGTCTTGCAAAGGGTCAATCCTTTCCGGGCCGCCGGTCTTTGCCCCCCCCCCCCTTAAAGGGGCGCTGCTTGGTAAACAGCGGTCGCGGCTAGGGGGTGCTCGCGTCGCTTCCGCTTGTGGTGTTCGATCTTCTTTTGTCCCCGCTGGGCCTGTTGGGGGGGCCCGGCTTGTTTGGGGTCGCGGGTTGCCGGGGGCTCGTTGCGGCGGGAGCCCCCGCCCCGGTCGGGTTTCCGCGCTGTGGGGGCTAGGCCAATCGTTTTCGTTGGCGCGGCTCGTCGGGGTGCAGGCCGCGGCTTTCTGGGTGCGCCGTAGGGGGGGGAATGGGGCTCCAAGAGATCCCCGCGGGGCCAGCGGGTTTCCGGAAACATTCCCGCACCGCGGAATCGCCCAAATGAACTTTCAGGGGTTGTAAATCATGTGGCGCCGACGCATGGTGGCGGGCCCCCGCCGGTGGACAGCGCTTGCGCGTTTGTTCTGCGGCCGCGCGTCCCCCTGATGGGTTGGCGGGGAGGCCGTGTGTGGGGGGGGGGCGTCGCCTCTGCCCGCGCGCATGCAGAGAAAGCCCCGCACCCTGAAAGGCGTTTTCCCCCACCTAGTCCGTCCACTTGTCCGGGCGCCGGTGCTTCCCCCTGGGGGGGGGGACGCAGGGCGCAGCCGGAAAACGGCTGGCGGGGCGGCGGGAGCCGGGCGGTCCAGGAGCAACGCCGCCCGCCACGGCTTTAAGAGTTTCAGAGGGTGTGGCACTAAAGGCGCTTCAAGGAAAATTTAAGTGAAAATTGAGCAAACGGCATTCTGTTTTCCAGAACATTGTTATTTTCGAGTCTCTTGCCGCAGGGGTTCGTGTGATTACCCTAGATTCACCATGCGCAAGCGCAGGGGCTGTGGGTTGATGCCTGGCAATTACCATGGAAAGTGGGCATCGAGGTAATTCATGTAAATGCTCCGCGCCAAAGCTTTTGAGACTTCTATTTTTCTGCTGTGTTAAAGGCAAAGAAAAGAAGTTGAAACAGACACATTGTTCTCCTTCACGCTGCTCCTAAATCTGATATGTATCACACATGTAGTCACACATATGAGAAGCAACGAGGATCCTGTACAATGCTGCGCCGCTACACAGTGATGTCGGGATTCCGGGTTTCCTTTGGGGACACCCTTCGGAACGCTGCCGCTGGTAAAACAGACCTGCCGGCGCGGAGCGAACTCAGGCGACATAGAAAGCTGTATCAGCTAACGATGCGCGAGGAGCGCGAGGAGGGAATCCGCGATTTCCTTCCACCTCGGCCACTTCTTCCTCTTGGGTGGAAGCTGCAACACGAATCTGGCTCAAACCGTTTTGATTTATTCAAAAATGTTGAAATTCGCCAATGCGGATCTGAGGAGTTACATATCATAACTTTGATGGAAACGAAACAATACGAAGGCACGTATCGCATGGACAACGGCGAGCGCGAAGAGCAGGAGTACCTTAACTTTGGCTTGTTCATGCGCAAGAAGAGGTATCCAACAGGAGGACTCGAATTCAGCCTCACCTCCATTGACTTGGAGCTCGTGATGGATGGGCTCACAATTCACCCTTCCGAAGAAGCATTTGAGAATGCAAAGTTGTGCTACGGCAGAAATTACACTGCAGCAGCAAAAAAAGATACGTGGATCCCCAGTGGTGATGCGCGGCGCCGGCGCGCGTCCAAATATGCAGGGCCAATGCTTAGCGAACTCGATGACGACCTTTCCGACGAAATTCTTGACTACCTGGATGAGCGAGGAGTAAACAATGCCTTTGCCGAGTTTGTTATGGATCAAGCCTTCTACCTTGAACAGGAAGAGTATATCAACTGGCTGCGACTCCTCCGGAAGTTCTCTGATTAGAGAAGCACTTCTCTTTTATGCATCGCCAAAAAAGCACTATCTTTTTATCGGTGTGAGCTTTTGACCTTTCAGAAGAGGTTGTAAGCTGCGAACTGCTTCCTATGGATGGCCATGCGTCGAGATGCAAGAAGCGCGTGGTCAGTGAGCAGTTTTGTGTCTTTTCCAACCGCTTCGCCACCTGAAGTGGGATGAAAGGGGCGGCTTATTTTTGACTAAGTGGTTGGCGCAACCAACGTGCGTACTGCTCAAGGACAGAGGCCATCACTCTTTTTTCAAACCTTTCTGATTCACTACGATTTCTTTTCGAATTTGCTCCGCCTCTATATTTTAAAGGCAGAATCACTAGTCACAGAGGAATGCTACGCCTCCGAAATGTCACGCTCAGCTACCAGCGTGGTGGCTGGACCCCTGGATCAAAGCACCAGAAGCACATGTCGCTGAATCCCACCATGTACCTTTACCGCTTTGCAGGTCCCCATGGACCAGGGCCTTATGTTATGAAGTATTGGTGGACGCTTGGGTGCCTTCCCACTGGGCTTGAGCGACCGTTTCGTCTCTCTGAATTCTTAGCCGAATATCAGCAACAGCACGTCCCCATCGAAGTTGAAGAGTGGCTGCAATGCTTCGTTCGGAATCCGTACGAGGAGCTCGCGGATGCGACCTCGGAACTTCTCAAATACCTTGAAGAGGTACCGCACAGAGAAAACACAAGGGGATATCGGAGCATTGAAAGCGGAGTCTCCAGCTTCGCAGCGCCGTTGGCTAAATTTGAAAGGCAGCTGAACGTTCGCGTTCCTTCTCTCGCGCTGCGGGCAGCTCTCGGGTCAGCTTCCTTGCGTGAACGTCTTAAGGACGACTTGTTCGAGTACAGGGAGTCGCTGGGCCTGTGCGGCAGTACTCCGCACCGGCGATTGGCACGCTCTGCTTTTGATGAACTCCTCGCGCTTCCCAGGTCTGGTGGCGTCCCTGAAAACATCGATAATTTAGAAGGGGAGATTTCGGAGACTATTAGCGAAGCTGTAGGCTCATACGTTTCACCCAAGTCTAGTACTTCTGACGATGAAAAAAAACTGATTCGTTTACTGACCACATTTTCAGAAGGCTTAGTTTTGAAAGAGGACTACGAGAGTGCCCATTCTCTTCTTTCTAGCTTGTTGAGCTTTTCTCACGATGACGACATCGACGCAATCGTGCATTCTAATGCATCAACGGCCGCCATCCTTGGTGGTCATTACAAAGAGGCGGAGTTTCACGGAAGGCAAGCTGCTCTTTTGGAGCCACAACCGGTGTCGAGTAGAAAAAATGGTGGTCGTGGATATGTCTTGTGGGCAATCGCAGCTGCTTATCAGGAGGAATTCGATCGCGCCGGCAGAATAGTTGAAAACGGCCTTCAATTGTTTGCTGACAATGCTGATTTGAGAGCAGTACGAGAAAAGCTTGCGAGCACCAAACTTGCTGCTTCATTAGCTTCACCTTTGAGCACCAGGATTGTCCGTTCGAAGGGACAACAGGCCCGAGGGCTGTTGCATGGAAGCGGGCGGTCTTTCGACAATGAGTTTGACTGGGTCATTTTCAAGAACAAGTTGTATCCCAGTAAGATGAATCCTTCGTCGAACGAAATGGGTTCTGTTTTCAGGCGCGTTGGTGATTTTGGTGGCCACATTTCAACCTCCCGCTCAGCGGAACCTCTTTAGCTCTTCTGCGTAATTAAAGCACACTCTTAGCTCGAAATGTGTCGTGGCAAGCCAAAAAAAAAGCCTATGTAGCTATCTCGTTTTAATTCATTTCAAGGACTCAAGCACACTTTTATCTTCTATTGACCGCTTTGCTAGTTCTTAGGTAAGGGTGACGACGTCGCTGCTGCGTCGAGGCCACAGCTTTTGTAGCCGCTATCCTATTTTTTGTCTTCAAAAAATATTGATAGTAAGGCACTGTTCCCTCATTTCACAGGATGATGGCTGTTTACAACTTGCAGTCTACTCTTTCTGTAATCAATCTTCTTTCACTCTCGTCGGCTATCACATAACGATCAGAGTTTTTCTCAGAACAGACGAAAAAAAGACGAATATCATTTCTGCACCTCATTTTTTTTTTACCATTACGCTCTGCCCATTTTCATTGCCGGGAACGATGCTGATCTCTCCAGAGGATGCTTTCAAGAGGCTCCAGGTCACCCGAGAGGATGGGGTAGAGGTGTTACCTCGTCACATGATCATGGTGGCCGCTCTTGAGGCTGGCTACTGCCTGGCGTCGCCTACGATTGACGAGGCTGTTACCAAGACCACATATCCTGGTCAGATGACTGCCCACGAGTTTTCCGACTTCTGCGACCGTAACACATCATCCTTCATATCGGCTCAGGAGATGGCAAAGTATGTCGTTGTGGCGGCCCCGTCTGGTGTTCTCACGCGCTATTCCCTGGAGGAGTTGATGAACAAGCTAAAGTCGAAGGAAGATGCGCTCCTCGATGAGGAGGTGGAGGCTCTCTTTACCACCCTAGACACTAACAACAAAGGGGCTATCACCGCCACAGCCTTAATGCGGGCTCTTTACGGCAAGGATGGTGTGTGCTGCCTTGCGGAGCGCCGCAGGCTGGACGCAGAGGAGTTCAGGCGTCGCCAGGAGGAGGCCGCCAATGCGGAGAAAGTGATTTCGCAGAAGCCGGAGACAAAGTCGGAGAAGGGGGTTAAGTCAAAGCAAGAGTCCAGTACACGGAGGGCGAAAGAGAAGAAGGTTTTTGCGTGCTGCTAAAGGCGCCTCCTTATCCACCTGTACACGCTCACAGTTAACGCTGACATGACGAGCATGAAGCGCCACTACCGTGGTGACGAGTTCACTCGAAGAACAAGTGCTGTTGTGCTGTCTTGTATGTTGTTTGTGGAGGTTTCTGCGATCAGTGTGCGTTTAAGGCAGGTGAAACGCCTTGCGACACGGAGGAAAGTTGACGAAATAGCTGACGAATCTCAGCGTTCGAAGGCACACAATTAATTGGCAGAGTGACTCCTAAAAGCAATTACCACCATCAGCACACACACACACACACACACTAGAGGGAGTGTTATCGTACGGATTTTGGATGTTGTGGTGTGGAATTGTTATTTTTTCCACCTTCCGTTTAGGGCCGAGTGGTGAATTAGGATTTGGATTGTAGCGCTTGTGCGATAATTCAAAGAAATGAGTGGGAGGCTGACATGCGCACACATATACAAAACACCGATCCGCAGCGGTTATCTACTGATTGATTGATTGATGTACTCTTCTTTTTTTTTCTTGCTCGCTTTTTCATCGTATCTTGGCTCTTTTGTCTGTTCATTTTCCCCAAGGATGGCCACGTACGTTACAGCCCTTTCCTTGAAGGAAAGGCATACTAACAGAAGCAGTACAACCGAGAAAAAGGGCGATGAAGCGAGTTAGTATCTTTCTTTTCCATCTTCCTGTACGATCTTTGTGTTTTTCTTCACGGCTCCTGATGATGCCGATCACCTCAGTACGCGTTATCAGGGCCTAGTTCCCACTCCGTGGGGAAACCAAATGCCTGCAGCCTGCCCCCGGGTACGGTTGCGGACTCCTGGTGCAGGCGGACAGGTGTAGACTAGCGCTTTGCCGAAGAGTCGTGCCGTCATGATGACTTTTGTACCACTTCACTGCGGATGGTGTCGACGATTCAGCGAATATACGCATCAGCCTACTGCTTTCCTGCCTTTGCTGCGTTGCGGTGATGTTGAGCGTAATCCTGGAGCCTAGGCTGCGCTGTGTGCAGTGGAATTGGAATGAACTGAACGATGCCAGACGGTGCTGGTCGATTGTGCTCCTTGGCATGGCTGTGGTGCGATAGAGGTAGGTAAGCTGTTGTTGTCTGCGTATCTTTGCTGATGTGCTCGTGACAGAAGAACGGGTTGAAGAAAAGAATATATATTTTCACGGTGGTTCCTCAAGGCTAAATGAGTAGGTGAAATGGATAGAATCACGCTACTCCACCAACGTCCGCGCGCTCTTGATGATAATTGAAGGCAATGGCACTAATATCAGACACAAAAAGAGGAACGTACACCTTTCTTCTGGCGCGCTGTCAACTGTGGGTGACAAATGTGCTCCTCTCGTCAACTGCCGTTCCTTTGACCATTCTACAGTTCTGGCTTGAGCGTGCGCTAATAAGGCTGGGGATCCTATTCTATGCTCGCGCTAGTAAAGGGAATCAGAGGTTGACGGAGATCAATCCCACCCACTGCAGTGGCAGCCATAGTTCCTCTCTGCGAGCGATGCGCTTACAACGGCAATTTTCGGGTTGGTCCTCTACTCCACTGGTGCTATGATGGCCTGCTTCTTTTTTTCTCTTTTTTGTCGGTCCTCGCCTTTACGCTTCCTTTCTTCATTAATGGAACGAGTGAGGCCTTCACAAAGTGCGTCGACGCGTCACATTTCACGCCAGATCCGTTTCATCAGGCAAGGCCTGATCTCTTGCTCTCCGTGCTGTGTGCACAGACAAAGGAAAAAAGGCCAAGGAATAGACTTGAGACATGTGGCGTCTCTCGCGTGGAGCGCTTCAGTCGAATCGCGCGGCGCTCTACATGCCGTACACCCCCGTAGCGGCTAACCCAGTGGTGTACTTTGACATCACTGCCGAAGGGGACGCGCTTGGCCGCGTGTCGGTGGAGCTGTTTAGGGATGTTGTTCCAAAAACAAGCGAGAACTTCCGCTCGCTGTGCACCGGCGAGCGTGGATATGGTCAGTGCCTACTGTACTACAAGGGAATTCCGTTTCATCGCATTATTCCAGGGTTTGTCATGCAAGGCGGTGACATTCTCACCAAGGACGGCCGCAGCAATGTTAGCGTCTTCGGATATCCATTTTCAGATGAGTCTTTTGAGGGAAAGGCTGGGAAGCACTTGCCCGGGACTCTCGGCATGGCACACAGTGGGCCGAACCAAAACGGGTCCCAGTTTTTCTTCAACCTGGGACGCAATGAGCAGCTTGATCGAAAGTTTGTCGTCGTGGGACAGGTGCTGGGAGGCTGGGAGATTATCAACCAAGTAGTGAAGTTGTGTGGCTCGCGCTGTGGGACTCCTGTGAGTCGTGCCTGGATCTCTGACTGCGGGCAGAGTGGCGGCTACATGGCAGAGGAGACGCAGGAGGCCCTACGGGGCGAGCGCGCGCAGCATGCGATGCCCGGCAAGGAAGTTCTCGACTTAATTCAACCGCGGTACTGACCCCAAGGATGGTGGGAAAAGCTGCGAGCGAGAGCTCTCATTATGTATCGTGTATGTCTCGCTGTTGATCTACTGGTGCACGAGAGTACTGACGCTGTCCACAATGAGTGACGTAAGACGAAAATCACCGTTTAATCACTCTCTCAGATTACAGCAACATAGCGTAAATGACAGTGTCTGTCACGTTTGAAAGCAGGGCAGTTTGCATGTGCTCCGCATTGAGACTCATAGCCCCGCATCTGGTCCCCTACAGGAATTCAGTTGCAACCTGGGCGTGTGCAGCTTCATCACGCTCAATACCCTCTGCATCACTCTTTTCCCCTGCATGCTTTCTCTCCTCTTCCTCTCTCGTGCGCAATCACATACCTGCACACTTGCCTGCTTCTTTCTTGCAGATCTTTTCGCTCCTTCCTCCCCCATCACTTTACTCTCCTTTTCCTTCACTACCCTTCACTCTCTTACGCTCATCATTTGGTCACTGTCTGAAGCAAACAAGTCCGCTTCCCTGCAAAAGCAAAAAAATTGTTCCACCACACCTTTCCTCTTTTCTCTTCACCTCGCCCCTTTTTCAAAGGGGTACCTTTCCCTCATTTCTCTTGTGTATCTGACGGCTTCTGGATCCCCTTCTGCTGCAGCGCAGCAGCAATAAAGGAAGAATAGCCTGGAGCTACTAACCTGCCGATTTTCATTTTTCGCTTCTTCATCCTTTTCACACTCACGTCCACCTAGCCAAAATGCTGCAAAAGAGAATGAAGGCGAGCGCGACCGTTATGGAGGACCCGGCTGGCAAGGGAGTCCGTGGGGGTTCGTCGTACAGAAACGCCGAGGGATCGCCGACGATGGGTGCCCGCGGTTGCGTGCCACCGCAGCGCTCCAGCAAGCGCATGCTGAACCAGGAGATTAGTCTTCTGATGCTTATTCTCGCTGCTCAGACGATTACCGGCATGGTCAACATTCAGGATAGCGTGCTGAGTACCGAGCTGGTGGCCGATTCGCACAGCTTCCGCGGGCGCCCGTCGCTGAAGAACGAGAACTACTCTTCTTCGTACTACTCGTCTGCGTCGTCTGACAAGCATGTGCCGTTTATGGACATCTCCGATGGCATTTCCTCCTCTATCGTGGACTTCGATGCCAGTGAGAACTTCGACAACGACGGTGACGAGGAGGAGGTTATCGCTACCTGCTTCGCTTCGCAACTCACGACTCCGTGCCGTGCCAACACGTATTTCACTCACAACGAGAACATCTGGGAGAACATCTTCAGTTTCTTGCCGTGGGAAGCTGCGATGCAGGCTCGCGGTGTGAGCCGTTTCCATTTCCGCCAGTCGCTTCCGCGGGTCACGGTTGCCCGCATGCCGCAGAGCAAGGTGCCGGCCATCTTCATCCCCTGCCTAGAGGATCTCGACAGCAACGAGATGGAGATCGAGGCAGAGCTGGCCCCGCAGCACCAAACACCATGGCCGTGTCCGCACTGCTGCCTTTTCAACGCACAAGGAACCGTGTGCGGCAACAATCGTTGCCAGCAGCCTCGCCCACAGAACGGTCAGCGCCTCTTCCTTGGCCAGCTGCGCCGCACTGGGACGGTGCCCATGGTGCGTTGGTTGGTGAACACGGTCTTCAACGCTTCGACTGGTGCGCTGGTTTCAGTGGAGAACCGCCGCAACACTCACACACAGCGTGGTAAGGGCTGCGCGTGGCCCACAATCAACGACGAGGCCACCGTGAAGCGGATGCTCGATGCTCACCATCGCCTCTTCTTTGACTCTGTGAACGGCGTGGAGGGTGTGTGGCTGGTGCCGAAGGACCGCGAGAAGGCGCTCCAGTCGGAGGTGTCGATGCGGTACAACGGGGGTGCGCATCAAAAGCACATGCCACGTGGGACGATTGTTGTGGAGATCCCATCAGCCCCATTTTTTGCTGCTGCACCCACTACTGCGCCCTTGATCAACGCCAAGGGCAAAGGTGTGGATCCCAGGGAGGAAGTTCATAGGGACATGGCGCGTAGTGTTACCGGTCTGCTGTGCTCTGCCGCCACCCAGTTGAGTCACTCAGGCTCGAGTTACCACAAGACGAGCACCACGCTTCCTCCCTACCAGTCCGACCAGGAGATGCACCCCGCAACAGCGGCTACCGCTGCGGAGTACTACGGGTACAACGCTGCAGCCAACACCATGCCGTACAGCATTCCTGGCGTGGACTTTGTGCGCGCTGGTGTGTACCGCCTGAACCCCTACACAGTTCTCATATAGCTGCGAGGGGGCGCTGTGCGTGTTTTGCATGCGCACACGTGCGTGTTTGTCTTTGCCGATGCACTGAGAGGCTGTGCGTAGCATCACACTCGTGGACACATTTCCTATTCTCCTTTTCTTTTTGAACTACTCTTATTATTATTTTCTTTGCTATGCCTCCTTTTCCTCTTTTTCTCTCTATGTGTGTCTTATTTCACCAAGCACACTAGATGGGATGGTGGTATGGGCTTCAATCTGAAGGGTTTATTCACCCTGGGAAGAGGTCAGCTTTATTTATGTGACACACACACACATATATATATATATATATATGTATGTGTGAATGTGGAAGCTGTGCGCATGTACGGGAAAATATCAAGTGCACGAGAGAAAAAAGGACTGTGCCGGAGAGTAACCCACAGTGACATATTGATGCTACAAACGAACGGAATCCGGCAGGGCTTGTGTACACGAATGCGGCAACAAGCACAGTTCCCCATTTTCCACCGCTTCCTCCTTTTCTACACCCACAGCATCAGTAGCGGCATCTATCTTCCACTAAAGAGGTTCTTTTTCTTTTGTTCTCTTTTTAAATGGATTCGACATCTCACCTCCCGTGTTGTTTCTTCCTTTTTTTTCATTGGTCATCGTGCTCCCTTTGCCTTCTTTTGCTCTTCTTCGATGTGTGTGTTGTGTGTGTCTGTTTCTGTGAACGTGTATGTGGCTTTTCTTTTTTTTTTTCACTCCCTCTTCCTCCTTTTCATTCGTGTTTTTGTTATTTTGTTCCCTCTTTTCTGTATTGCAGATCTTCCACGTACGAACATCAGCACATACTCCCTACTCCCCATACACAGTCACACATGCACAATTTGGGATTTCAAAGGACCATATACATTTCATCACACATTCTCATTTTCCCTCCCTTGGATAGCGCTATCTTTTTCGTTCAATACCTTTTTTTTCTAGACTTCTTGTTTTACTAATTTTATTTTGCTCTTTCGCCTTTTAGTTTTACTTCTCGCCTCAGGTTGGTATTTCATCGAAGAATGTATTTTTACCTTTTTTTCTGTGTTCTCTGTCCGTGACTATCAGGGTCATCAAAGTGTACTGGCAGTAGAATTCGAACATACACAAGCATGTATATACGAGCACACATCTACAAACACAACAGGCACGCAACGACGCCTTTATATCGTCATCCATGCAACGATCCACGCTCATTTGAGTTGCACGACACACTTCTGTGCTGAAATGTTCTTCTCTCTCTCTCTGTGTTGGGGTAGTATGTGTGATTGTGCATGTGCCATGTTTCGCTTGGTCTTCCGCTCTCGTTGCTACTGTCTCTTTCTCTTGTTTCCGCCTGTGGTTATTTTCTTACTTCGCTCGATCAATTTTTTTTTTTTTTTGCATCCCTTAAAAAAAAGAAGAGGAGGAGGAGGGGTAAGCAATGTTACCAATCAACAAGGGAACATGGACATTATCGAAAAGAAAAAAAAAACAGTGAAGTAAAAGGTGAAACACGGCATGATGTATGGAACAAGAAGCAGCAGCAGGTCTGTCCCAACCTCGTTTTCTGTACATGTGTGCGTGCGTACATGTATGTCTGTGCGCACGCCTGTGAACTCTACTCTGATAGACAATCAGGGGAATGAAATGAAACGACGATACAAGATGACAGGTGATTAACGATCATCACCAGCAACTGGAAGATAGAAAAAAAAAGAGAGTCGAGTCTGTGTATGTGTGTGTGTGTGTGTATCTATGCTTGCGCTAACGAGAAGTACATCACTATGTGCCTGTCAGACATCTCGCTTGCTCCCTCTCTCCGCCTCCCTCTCTTCTGACTTTTTCTTTTGCTCCACTCACCTTCTTCTCCTTCCCTAGTCCCCCCTTTTGTCATTTTGAAGCAGCAAACAAGAAAGAGAACACACACACACAGGCTAAATAAGCAAGGGATGTAGCAAGTCCTCTGTTCCTGTTGTTGCTGCTGCTGTGTATTCATTTGTGCGCGAGTGAAGGAGTGGCAAATGTATGCGTGCATGTGCTACATATCCCTTTTTTATGTGTCCTATGTTGTCTTTGATTTTCTTTGCGTTCTCTTTGTTCCCTTGGCTTTCGCACATTTGACTCTCCTTCGAAGAGAAAGGGCACGTGCGCTCCACCACTTCCCCAAGGAGCACACCGTTCCGCACCTATCTGACACACACACAGCCGCACACATACCCCCCTCCCCCAAAACAATCACATTTGAATGCCGACATCTACTCGAGCGCAGCGTGCTGGTACATGTGGTGAGAGCGAAAAGGTGGAAGCGTTTTCCCTTCTCTATCTTCTGGACTGTCTCTCTTCCTGTCTCCATGTGCCTGTCTCTCTTTCCCCCTAATGCCTCTTGCGTGGTGCGGTTTATGCACCTCTTCTTTCTTTTTGCTCGCTCGTCTTCTCTCGATTCCTCTTTTCCATTGAGGTGATTTTGGTCTTTCCCTCTCTGTCGACTTGTTCATTTTTTATTATTATCCTCTACTACCTGTGTTTCTCCAGGGCCCAATTCTTGTTCCTTTTCGTGCCCTTTTCATTTCCTCTCGTAAGAAAGCGAAGAAGTGTGATGAGATTGTTGATTTGTATCTGACGTTTTTGGTTGTCTTGGTTCCATACTGATTGCCCTTTCATCTTCGCTCTTCACCTTTCACTCGTTCGACTGAAAAGCTACGGTGCCTTCTCTCTCTTTCTCTATTTCGTTTCTTTGCACCGGCGACGAAAAAGTGATGAACATAGACGAAGACTCCCTCTCTCTGTGACTCCTCACTTATTTGTTTCTCTGATTTCAGCAGCAGTCGCTCGACGTACTTGAAATTACATACGACAATGAAGGGAGGAAAACACACACACACACACACACACCTAACAAGAAAACACGAAACTAGCGGTGTGTTCGAGGCTCCTCTCTGTGTCTTGGGTGTGTGCTCGAAGAGGCTTAGCCTTCTCATACTCCTCAAGGCGCTTTGCAGGCTGAAGGTGAGAGAACATTTTTCACTCTTCAAGGGGCGCCAGCATAAAGACGAGAAAGAAGCCAACAGATCATCGAACGGGTTCCCGACTCGGAAAAACCGATGGACTAATCTGTCGTGCAAAAAGGAGAAAATGAGCGAAAGGCGTTGGCAGTATTTGCGTACGTATGGGTCTGCTCTTCCTCCTTCTCCGTCTCCTTCGTTTTTGTTCTCTCCTTCATTAGTACAGTCACCGGACTCGTTGTGTTGGTGAACAGCTATGGACTGACGCTGTACCGAAGCGACGTGCGGACATGATCATGCGCTGGGATCAGCTTACTACGAATTATATCGCCAATTCAAAAGGTATGCGGTTCTACCAGCTAGCCATTCTCCCTCTCTTATGACCTTTCGGAGCCACAAACTGTGAATTCTTCGTACGCAGGCACATGCTTATCCATCAACCCCTTCCGCTTGACACACCCACACCTGTCAAAGGCGTGTGGATTCAAGAGACGGCGGAATTCCCCTGACCCCACAGACTCATAACAACGTCCCACCTGTCGAAGCGCATGCGGGGCAGGGCCTCCAGAAACGCCCCCCTGACATGCGCAGAAGTGGAAGGTGAAGGCAGTGAGCCCTTCAGATTTCCATGTAGAGAGTCCCCAAGCCTTATTGTGGTACGCAGCGGCTTGATGTAATTGAGGGCGAAGCATGGCATACAGGCCGGTCACAGTAACTCAGAGGGCCCTGGCCTGCAGCTCGCCAGCTTCCTCCTTGACCTCCTTCAGCATGCACCTGGACTTCCCCCTCCTACCCGCACGACAGGCACTGCCGACCCCGCCCTCGAACTGGACTCTGGCCGCTGCTCGCGTGGATGGAGGCGAGGAGTTTACTTAGGTCTGTCTGGCGCCGATCACGCAGTGCGCATCGGAAGGAGGGACGAGAAGAGCCTATCAGCTGTCTGGTCGAATTCGACACCAGGGCGCTTCGTCCTAAACAGCCAGGCGTTAGCCGCGGTGTGTCAGCGGTATAGGTGGGCTGTGGTTGCATGCGTATCTTTGCCGCCTTGGTCGAGGTGAAAGGACTTGCTGAAAAAGAAACATTTTCTCTCACTCTTTGGTGTTTGAAGCAGGCACAGATGATAACCGAGTAGCTTGATCCCAACCTCTCATCGTGCCTGGCAAATCATGGTTGCGCGTGCGTGTGCGATATCAACAGGACACAACCCTCCTCCCCCCGATGCAGGCGATGGTCCCCTTCGTTATTTCTTGTATCTTCTTTTTGCTTCTTAACCTGTTCAACTTCTTTCCCTTTGATCTGATCACGCCTATCGCTCAACACAGCGAGAAAACAGGGAAACGAAAAGGCAATCGCGTCCAGTTTGTCTTTCACCTCTCGAGGTAGTGCATAATCAAGAACAACAAGGATCGTATACGCATCACATCGCCTACACACACTCACGGAGATACGATGCCCAGCGACGCAGTGGTGATGGATAAGATTATTGAGGGCGATGGCAAGACGATTCCTCGCCCTGGAAGTGTTGTGACTCTAGACTATATTGGCTATCTGGAGGACGGAAGTAAGTTTGACTCGACGCTGGAGCGCGGGAAGCCTTTCGTGTTTCGCGTCGGGTGCGGTGAGGTAATCAAAGGCTGGGATGCGGGTATTGTCCAGATGTCCAAGGGAGAGCGTAGCAAGTGACGATGCCGGCGTCTCTTGCCTACGGCGGCACAGGATTTCCGGGGCTGATCCCCCCCAATGCGACAATTGTGTTCGAGGTAACGCTGCTCGACGTAGCGTAGACGAGTTTCTCCTCGCTCGCTGCGATGCTGCCACTTTCAAGTTGTGGATCACACTTGCGCAGAAATACATGCCAATGATGGAGTCCTCTCTGTGTTTGTGTGATTTCTCTCTCTCCCTGTCTGTGCGTATGTCATGGGATTCAGCTGTCGTTGTTTTTTTTCCTTTCCCCCCTTTCCGACCCTCTTCTCGTCTGCGTGGCGCAGTGGAGGAGGAACTCTGGAGCTTGATGTAAACCAAGGGTACAATGATGAAAGCTCCCAAAGAAGATACGATAACAATACACGGTCAACTTCATGGTGAGAAACGGTATGTGTGTGTGTGTGCTATGTTTTGCACGTTCGAGGACACTTTTTTTTCCTTTGGCTCAGTCTCCTTGTTCTGGCACCGGAAGAGGTGCACATGCGTACTGCTTTCGCCTGCTGCGCTGATTCGACTACCGCTGCGAAGCACCGACCTTTTTTTTTCTCACTTGAGCGCCTTTTTGCTCTTATCGACACTTCGGATCTCCGTCGCTGCATCACCTCTCTCTCTTGTCCTTGGTAGTCTTCTTTCACCCATTTCTCATTCTTCCCCTCTTTCGCGTTATACGCTCGCAGTGTGACCCACTTCACCGTACGCTTCTCAAGTGTGCTCCACACACAATATTTCTCTCGCCTCCACCCTCTCCATCTAACGCCATACACACACACACACACACACACGCACACGCACGGATACATACTCATACTGCCGTACGCCGAAGGTTGCCCTATCGCACCCCTCTTCGCCTTTTCCCCAGCCACGCTGATAACTCTTTTCGCTCTTCTGTGATTGCCGAACTCTTCACTCACGTTTTTGTTGTTTTGTTCTTCTCTTCGACTTCACTGCTCATTTCCCGCCCTCCGCGCGAATTCTGCACAAAGAGGAAAGGCGGCGGCACGTCTGTGCGTCTCTTCTCACATCTCTCTCGCCTTTTTGTTTCCCTTTTGCTTGCAACCTTCTCTCCTACAGCGGCGCTTTAGCGTTTGCAGGGCATCACCAGTGAACGAAAAACAAGAGTCGGTAAGAGAAGCCAGATGTTTACTCGCGGGCGCAGCAATCAAGTGGAGTCGCCGGTGTCGGCCGGTAATCCGAAGAATACAACCGTTGCCAGGGTGACTGACCGGCCATGTGTGACCGACGCAATAAGCCCAGTTGCTGCGTCGGCGCCGGTGCCGAACACAAACACCGCCATCAAGAAGTTCTCCTGCTTGCAAAGTCTGCATTTTGACGCTCTCACGTCCGCAGCCGTGGTGGAGTTTATTGGGACGTTTCTGTTAGTACTGACCGTGTCTCTCAGCACCGTCCAGAATGCAGAGGTGGCACCTATCAGCATTGGATTCTTGTTCATGTCACTGGTTTTCTCCTTCGGTTACCTCAGCGGCGGTCACATTAACCCGATGGTAACCATCTCCGTGTGGCTGGCCACCTCCGCCGGTCAGGGCCACGCCACCTTCAGCAAGCGCCGACTCATCATGTACGTTGTCGCGCAGATGGTGGGTGGTATGATAGCTGCCTTTATCTGCGTGGCTGTCAACGGCCGAGACTTTCCAGTGCCGAATATGGGGCTGAGCCTCAACACGATGCTACGCGGCTTCCTCGCTGAAAGTGTGTTCACGTTTGTTCTCTGCTCAGTTGTCCTGCACGTTGCGATCAGTCAGCAGCGCAATAACAGCTTCTACGGCTTTGCAATCGGCTTCTCAGTGCTGTGTGGAGGCCTGGCATGTGATTCGATTAGCGGTGGTGTCTTCAACCCTGCTGTGACTACCCCTCTCATGATAGTGCGATGCTTGTTCTCCTTCAGGGCGTCTGCGTGGACCTCGATGGCATCCCTTTTGGTCTACTGGGCCTCTGAGGCTATTGGGGCAGTATGTGCATCGATTGTGTACGTGGCGCTGCAGAACATGGGGGATGAAGTTTAAGCGGACGAGCACAAATCCTACAATCGCTTATTCGCGGCCACCGGAACGCACACACACACACACTGATGACCTCTCGGCTTGTGGAGTGTGTAGGTGTTTGTCTAATCTTCCTTTCATTTTCTACCAGCTCTGCTGCCTTCTCTTCCGCAACCCACCCGCCTCTTTGTTGAACCGTGCGGAGAACGAACACAAAAGCGATGGGGCGCGGCGGGGATTTGATGCCAGATAAGACTGTGGAGGCGATGATGTGGTCTGTCACTATCCTTCAGCAAGACTACACCTTCCCCTCACAAAGGAGAGGATAGAACTCAAGCAGATGATGGCTTGCGAAGGCTGAAGCAAATCGCTTTAATGTATCGACTGATACAAGGACAAACTATGAAGTAGTGCCAGCGGACACAGCGATAGAGCGAATCTTCTTGAAGATGGTCTTACTGCGATCTCACACCCCTCCCCCCTTTCTCACTGTCTCTACGCCTGAATGCGTAGGAGGAAAAGAAAGCCCTGAAAGAGTGGATACCATCTATGTAGATGTCTCTACCTCTTTTCTTGTATTAGTGTGTTGGTGTGTGTGTAGCGTGTTCTGGGAGGCTTCCTCATCAACAATTCTCTCTACTCACTCTGTCCCACACGTGCGTATAGTGCGAGTCCGTGAGATCGAACTGCCGCCCCTCACACGCCGCGCTCTCCTTTTCTCATCTGTATGCGCTCCTTGTTGTGCTGTTCAGTTGCCTCTTTTCTTGACTCCGTCGAGTCTTCTTTTTTTTCTTTCCAGAATCTCCGTTGAGCTCTTTTGGTCCCCCTTTTCTGCTTCTGTTGTCCCCCCTTGTTGTCCTCTGCTCTTCACTTCTGTTGTTGGTGACATTTGAGAGTTGTGTGTGTGTGTGTGTGTTTGCCTGTGCTTGGAAGAAGCGCAATGGAGAAGACCAGTGGGTCCCCTACCTTTTCTCTGGGGACGGCTTAGATCTACTAAGAAGTGCTACGGTTACCCCCATGTTTTCGCTCTTCCACTTTCCCTGGAGGGAGAAGGACTTCACCACTACGAGTAAACGGACAGAAGAAGCAATGTAAACAACCTAATCATGCGTACGCCACACTGCACGTGAGCGGAACGCTGCTCAATGGGACCTCTTTTTCGTACCTCTCCTTCTGTCTCCTTACGCTCCTCACCATATCGCGGGCGCTAAGACGTGCTGCAGAGGAGACTGTGAGCCCGGAAGAACCGCGCGCCCTTCTTTTCGACACTTTTCGATAATCATTTTTTTCTTGCGCACACTCACGATCAACTGCTGCCCTAAAACAAATATTTGCCAGCAGAGAACTCCGAGGCTCTCTTTTCCACTGATGATTCAGTGCAGCGAAAGCCAAAGCGCTACAGGAAACGCCCCCGCTTAGCTCTGTACTCCTCCACCAAGTCTACCGCAACTCTACATCTCCTTCCTCCTTCTCTGTTCCTCGCCAATTTACTTCCCATTCACTAACCCGCATGTGCTACACATGAACATTTCCCTCCCAGCCACAGGCTGAGCACTGGTGTCACGCATACCATGCAAGAGGTGCACCGCCTATCTCCAGCCGGCACAGTGTGTGTCAGAACTGTCTGTGCGTGTGCCGCGCTGGGCGCTTGTGCATGATGAGGGTTCAAGCTTAGGACACCGTTGGATGTGGCACGTGCGCGTTCCGCAGGTGAAAACAGCGAGTTTGTTACACAATCGATTCGTACTCTGACGGCACGCGGCGGTGCCGGTGTATCTGTGTGTGTGTGCGTGTGCCGCGCTGGGCGCTTGTGCGTGGTGAGGGTTCAAGCTTAGGACACCGTTGGATGTGGCACGTGCGCGTTCCGCAGGTGAAAACAGCGAGTTTGTTACACAATCGATTCGTACTCTGACGGCACGCGGCGGTGCCGGTGTATCTGTGTGTGTGCGTGTGCCGCGCTGGGTGCTTGTGCGTGGTGAAGGTTCAAGCTTAGGACACCGTTGGATGTGGCACGTGCGCGTTCCGCAGGTGAAAACAGCGAGTTTGTTACACAATCGATTCGTACTCTGACGGCACGCGGGGTGCCGGTGTATCTGTGTGTGTGCGTGTGCCGCGCTGGGTGCTTGTGCGTGGTGAAGGTTCAAGCTTAGGACACCGTTGGATGTGGCACGTGCGCGTTCCGCAGGTGAAAACAGCGAGTTTGTTACACAATCGATTCGTACCCTGACGGCACGCGGGGTGCCGGTGTATCTGTGTGTGTGCGTGTGCCGCGCTGGGCGCTTGTGCATGATGAGGGTTCAAGCTTAGGACACCGTTGGATGTGGCACGTGCGCGTTCCGCAGGTGAAAACAGCGAGTTTGTTACACAATCGATTCGTACTCTGACGGCACGCGGCGGTGCCGGTGTATCTGTGTGTGTGCGTGTGCCGCGCTGGGTGTTTGTGCGTGGTGAGGTTCAAGCTTAGGACACCGTTGGATGTGGCACGTGCGCGTTCCGCAGGTGAAAACAGCGAGTTTGTTACACAATCGATTCGTACTCTGACGGCACGCGGCGGTGCCGGTGTATCTGTGTGTGTGTGCGTGTGCCGCGCTGGGCGCTTGTGCATGATGAGGGTTCAAGCTTAGGACACCGTTGGATGTGGCACGTGCGCGTTCCGCAGGTGAAAACAGCGAGTTTGTTACACAATCGATTCGTACTCTGACGGCACGCGGGGGTGCCGGTGTATCTGTGTGTGTGCGTGTGCCGCGCTGGGCGCTTGTGCATGATGAGGGTTCAAGCTTAGGACACCGTTGGATGTGGCACGTGCGCGTTCCGCAGGTGAAAACAGCGAGTTTGTTACACAATCGATTCGTACTCTGACGGCACGCGGCGGTGCCGGTGTATCTGTGTGTGTGCGTGTGCCGCGCTGGGTGTTTGTGCGTGGTGAAGGTTCAAGCTTAGGACACCGTTGGATGTGGCACGTGCGCGTTCCGCAGGTGAAAACAGCGAGTTTGTTACACAATCGATTCGTACTCTGACGGCACGCGGGGGTGCCGGTGTATCTGTGTGTGTGCGTGTGCCGCGCTGGGCGCTTGTGCATGATGAGGGTTCAAGCTTAGGACACCGTTGGATGTGGCACGTGCGCGTTCCGCAGGTGAAAACAGCGAGTTTGTTACACAATCGATTCGTACTCTGACGGCACGCGGGGTGCCGGTGTATCTGTGTGTGTGCGTGTGCCGCGCTGGGCGCTTGTGCGTGGTGAGGGTTCAAGCTTAGGACACCGTTGGATGTGGCACGTGCGCGTTCCGCAGGTGAAAACAGCGAGTTTGTTACACAATCGATTCGTACTCTGACGGCACGCGGCGGTGCCGGTGTATCTGTGTGTGTGCGTGTGCCGCGCTGGGTGTTTGTGCGTGGTGAAGGTTCAAGCTTAGGACACCGTTGGATGTGGCACGTGCGCGTTCCGCAGGTG
Source organism: Leishmania lainsoni (assembly GCA_003664395.1). Classification (NCBI taxonomy): domain Eukaryota; phylum Euglenozoa; class Kinetoplastea; order Trypanosomatida; family Trypanosomatidae; genus Leishmania; species Leishmania lainsoni. Next base: position 306,418 of record RAIA01000006.1, on the reverse strand, counting down.
AAAACAGCGAGTTTGTTACACAATCGATTCGTACTCTGACGGCACGCGGGGGTGCCGGTGTATCTGTGTGTGTGCGTGTGCCGCGCTGGGTGCTTGTGCGTGGTGAAGGTTCAAGCTTAGGACACCGTTGGATGTGGCACGTGCGCGTTCCGCAGGTGAAAACAGCGAGTTTGTTACACAATCGATTCGTACCCTGACGGCACGCGGGGGTGCCGGTGTATCTGTGTGTGTGCGTGTGCCGCGCTGGGCGCTTGTGCATGATGAGGGTTCAAGCTTAGGACACCGTTGGATGTGGCACGTGCGCGTTCCGCAGGTGAAAACAGCGAGTTTGTTACACAATCGATTCGTACTCTGACGGCACGCGGCGGTGCCGGTGTATCTGTGTGTGTGCGTGTGCCGCGCTGGGTGCTTGTGCGTGGTGAAGGTTCAAGCTTAGGACACCGTTGGATGTGGCACGTGCGCGTTCCGCAGGTGAAAACAGCGAGTTTGTTACACAATCGATTCGTACTCTGACGGCACGCGGGGGTGCCGGTGTATCTGTGTGTGTGCGTGTGCCGCGCTGGGCGCTTGTGCATGATGAGGGTTCAAGCTTAGGACACCGTTGGATGTGGCACGTGCGCGTTCCGCAGGTGAAAACAGCGAGTTTGTTACACAATCGATTCGTACTCTGACGGCACGCGGCGGTGCCGGTGTATCTGTGTGTGTGCGTGTGCCGCGCTGGGTGTTTGTGCGTGGTGAAGGTTCAAGCTTAGGACACCGTTGGATGTGGCACGTGCGCGTTCCGCAGGTGAAAACAGCGAGTTTGTTACACAATCGATTCGTACTCTGACGGCACGCGGGGGTGCCGGTGTATCTGTGTGTGTGCGTGTGCCGCGCTGGGCGCTTGTGCATGATGAGGGTTCAAGCTTAGGACACCGTTGGATGTGGCACGTGCGCGTTCCGCAGGTGAAAACAGCGAGTTTGTTACACAATCGATTCGTACTCTGACGGCACGCGGGGGTGCCGGTGTATCTGTGTGTGTGCGTGTGCCGCGCTGGGCGCTTGTGCGTGGTGAGGGTTCAAGCTTAGGACACCGTTGGATGTGGCACGTGCGCGTTCCGCAGGTGAAAACAGCGAGTTTGTTACACAATCGATTCGTACTCTGACGGCACGCGGCGGTGCCGGTGTATCTGTGTGTGTGCGTGTGCCGCGCTGGGTGTTTGTGCGTGGTGAAGGTTCAAGCTTAGGACACCGTTGGATGTGGCACGTGCGCGTTCCGCAGGTGAAAACAGCGAGTTTGTTACACAATCGATTCGTACTCTGACGGCACGCGGGGGTGCCGGTGTATCTGTGTGTGTGCGTGTGCCGCGCTGGGTGCTTGTGCGTGGTGAAGGTTCAAGCTTAGGACACCGTTGGATGTGGCACGTGCGCGTTCCGCAGGTGAAAACAGCGAGTTTGTTACACAATCGATTCGTACCCTGACGGCACGCGGGGGTGCCGGTGTATCTGTGTGTGTGCGTGTGCCGCGCTGGGCGCTTGTGCATGATGAGGGTTCAAGCTTAGGACACCGTTGGATGTGGCACGTGCGCGTTCCGCAGGTGAAAACAGCGAGTTTGTTACACAATCGATTCGTACTCTGACGGCACGCGGCGGTGCCGGTGTATCTGTGTGTGTGCGTGTGCCGCGCTGGGTGCTTGTGCGTGGTGAAGGTTCAAGCTTAGGACACCGTTGGATGTGGCACGTGCGCGTTCCGCAGGTGAAAACAGCGAGTTTGTTACACAATCGATTCGTACTCTGACGGCACGCGGGGGTGCCGGTGTATCTGTGTGTGTGCGTGTGCCGCGCTGGGCGCTTGTGCATGATGAGGGTTCAAGCTTAGGACACCGTTGGATGTGGCACGTGCGCGTTCCGCAGGTGAAAACAGCGAGTTTGTTACACAATCGATTCGTACTCTGACGGCACGCGGGGGTGCCGGTGTATCTGTGTGTGTGCGTGTGCCGCGCTGGGCGCTTGTGCATGATGAGGGTTCAAGCTTAGGACACCGTTGGATGTGGCACGTGCGCGTTCCGCAGGTGAAAACAGCGAGTTTGTTACACAATCGATTCGTACTCTGACGGCACGCGGGGGTGCCGGTGTATCTGTGTGTGTGCGTGTGCCGCGCTGGGCGCTTGTGCATGATGAGGGTTCAAGCTTAGGACACCGTTGGATGTGGCACGTGCGCGTTCCGCAGGTGAAAACAGCGAGTTTGTTACACAATCGATTCGTACTCTGACGGCACGCGGGGGTGCCGGTGTATCTGTGTGTGTGCGTGTGCCGCGCTGGGCGCTTGTGCATGATGAGGGTTCAAGCTTAGGACACCGTTGGATGTGGCACGTGCGCGTTCCGCAGGTGAAAACAGCGAGTTTGTTACACAATCGATTCGTACTCTGACGGCACGCGGCGGTGCCGGTGTATCTGTGTGTGTGCGTGTGCCGCGCTGGGTGTTTGTGCGTGGTGAAGGTTCAAGCTTAGGACACCGTTGGATGTGGCACGTGCGCGTTCCGCAGGTGAAAACAGCGAGTTTGTTACACAATCGATTCGTACTCTGACGGCACGCGGGGGTGCCGGTGTATCTGTGTGTGTGCGTGTGCCGCGCTGGGCGCTTGTGCATGATGAGGGTTCAAGCTTAGGACACCGTTGGATGTGGCACGTGCGCGTTCCGCAGGTGAAAACAGCGAGTTTGTTACACAATCGATTCGTACTCTGACGGCACGCGGGGGTGCCGGTGTATCTGTGTGTGTGCGTGTGCCGCGCTGGGCGCTTGTGCGTGGTGAGGGTTCAAGCTTAGGACACCGTTGGATGTGGCACGTGCGCGTTCCGCAGGTGAAAACAGCGAGTTTGTTACACAATCGATTCGTACTCTGACGGCACGCGGCGGTGCCGGTGTATCTGTGTGTGTGCGTGTGCCGCGCTGGGTGTTTGTGCGTGGTGAAGGTTCAAGCTTAGGACACCGTTGGATGTGGCACGTGCGCGTTCCGCAGGTGAAAACAGCGAGTTTGTTACACAATCGATTCGTACTCTGACGGCACGCGGGGGTGCCGGTGTATCTGTGTGTGTGCGTGTGCCGCGCTGGGTGCTTGTGCGTGGTGAAGGTTCAAGCTTAGGACACCGTTGGATGTGGCACGTGCGCGTTCCGCAGGTGAAAACAGCGAGTTTGTTACACAATCGATTCGTACCCTGACGGCACGCGGGGGTGCCGGTGTATCTGTGTGTGTGCGTGTGCCGCGCTGGGCGCTTGTGCATGATGAGGGTTCAAGCTTAGGACACCGTTGGATGTGGCACGTGCGCGTTCCGCAGGTGAAAACAGCGAGTTTGTTACACAATCGATTCGTACTCTGACGGCACGCGGCGGTGCCGGTGTATCTGTGTGTGTGCGTGTGCCGCGCTGGGTGCTTGTGCGTGGTGAAGGTTCAAGCTTAGGACACCGTTGGATGTGGCACGTGCGCGTTCCGCAGGTGAAAACAGCGAGTTTGTTACACAATCGATTCGTACTCTGACGGCACGCGGGGGTGCCGGTGTATCTGTGTGTGTGCGTGTGCCGCGCTGGGCGCTTGTGCATGATGAGGGTTCAAGCTTAGGACACCGTTGGATGTGGCACGTGCGCGTTCCGCAGGTGAAAACAGCGAGTTTGTTACACAATCGATTCGTACTCTGACGGCACGCGGGGGTGCCGGTGTATCTGTGTGTGTGCGTGTGCCGCGCTGGGCGCTTGTGCATGATGAGGGTTCAAGCTTAGGACACCGTTGGATGTGGCACGTGCGCGTTCCGCAGGTGAAAACAGCGAGTTTGTTACACAATCGATTCGTACTCTGACGGCACGCGGGGGTGCCGGTGTATCTGTGTGTGTGCGTGTGCCGCGCTGGGCGCTTGTGCATGATGAGGGTTCAAGCTTAGGACACCGTTGGATGTGGCACGTGCGCGTTCCGCAGGTGAAAACAGCGAGTTTGTTACACAATCGATTCGTACCCTGACGGCACGCGGGGGTGCCGGTGTATCTGTGTGTGTGCGTGTGCCGCGCTGGGCGCTTGTGCATGATGAGGGTTCAAGCTTAGGACACCGTTGGATGTGGCACGTGCGCGTTCCGCAGGTGAAAACAGCGAGTTTGTTACACAATCGATTCGTACTCTGACGGCACGCGGGGGTGCCGGTGTATCTGTGTGTGTGTGCGTGTGCCGCGCTGGGCGCTTGTGCATGATGAGGGTTCAAGCTTAGGACACCGTTGGATGTGGCACGTGCGCGTTCCGCAGGTGAAAACAGCGAGTTTGTTACACAATCGATTCGTACTCTGACGGCACGCGGCGGTGCCGGTGTATCTGTGTGTGTGCGTGTGCCGCGCTGGGCGCTTGTGCGTGGTGAGGGTTCAAGCTTAGGACACCGTTGGATGTGGCACGTGCGCGTTCCGCAGGTGAAAACAGCGAGTTTGTTACACAATCGATTCGTACTCTGACGGCACGCGGGGGTGCCGGTGTATCTGTGTGTGTGCGTGTGCCGCGCTGGGTGCTTGTGCGTGGTGAAGGTTCAAGCTTAGGACACCGTTGGATGTGGCACGTGCGCGTTCCGCAGGTGAAAACAGCGAGTTTGTTACACAATCGATTCGTACTCTGACGGCACGCGGCGGTGCCGGTGTATCTGTGTGTGTGCGTGTGCCGCGCTGGGTGCTTGTGCGTGGTGAAGGTTCAAGCTTAGGACACCGTTGGATGTGGCACGTGCGCGTTCCGCAGGTGAAAACAGCGAGTTTGTTACACAATCGATTCGTACCCTGACGGCACGCGGGGGTGCCGGTGTATCTGTGTGTGTGCGTGTGCCGCGCTGGGCGCTTGTGCATGATGAGGGTTCAAGCTTAGGACACCGTTGGATGTGGCACGTGGTGCTAAGAGTCTTTGTGTTGATGTGGTCTGTGAGCGCTACTTGTGAAGAATTGTCAACCAGGTGTCTGTACGGGGCTATTCGGTTATTTTTTTGAGAAGAGGTGGTTGCTGAGAGGTCATGGGGCCGTAACGGGAACGGGCGAGAAGCGAGATTTTTTTTCTGGAACGAGCAGCGCTGGAGTCTGCTGTGTGTGGTGAGTTTTCCCAGTCAATGCATGAATTTCTGGCGTAGGTACTTTTGCGGCGTCAGTTGCTACACGGTCTTATGCGTTCGGTGCAACCGTTCTACAGCTCTAGGGGGCAGCACTTCTCCCATTGTTTCTCAAGCTCGCTAATCCTTTACTCTGTGTGTCTCGCATATCTTCTGTCTTTTCACCGTGACTGGGTGCCTCGGGGCGTCTGACTGTTTCGTCGTCGTGTGTGATACACTTGCGCATCATGGAGTCGCCACGCAGAGGTATTTCCCTGTGGTCCCTTGCACTTATCGACAGCACTTTGCATACCACTTAAGCCAGCGTCATAGACATTTTCTTTCAGTGCACTTTATTCCCTTTTCGTTGCCTCACTTGCTATTTCATTTCATCAACATGGCCGCGCTTACGGACGAGCAAATCCGGGAGGCCTTCAACCTCTTTGACGCCGACGGTTCTGGGGCTATCGATGCGGAGGAGATGGCACTAGCGATGAAGGGTCTCGGCTTCGGTGATCTGCCGCGCGACGAGGTGGAGCGCGTCATTCGCTCCATGCACACGGACGCCAACGGCTTGGTGGAGTACGGTGCATTTGAGGCCATGATCAAGTCGCGCATGGCGCAGAAGGACTCACCGGAGGAGATCCTCAAGGCCTTTCAGCTCTTCGACCTCGACAAGAAAGGCAAAATCTCCTTTGCGAACTTAAAGGAGGTTGCGAAGCTCCTGGGCGAGAACCCCGGGGACGATGTACTAAAGGAGATGATCGCCGAGGCTGATGAAGACGGCGATGGCGAGGTGTCCTTTGAGGAGTTCAAGAGTGTGATGCTCCAGATGCGTGGTAAATAAAGGACAGCACAGGAAGCGCTTGCTTTCCTCACCTTCACCACCCCATCGCCTTCACCCTGCAGGGGTGAGGGGCGGCGGCGATGGTCAAGCCCGAGAAGAAACGACGGATACTGACTAAGAAAGCTATGAGCTCATTTTCATCCAGCGAAGGAGGGGAGCGACCGGGGGCTCAGGTGTGCCATCTGAGCCACTTTGCACCTCTTAACCTTTCCCCCTTCTCTTGCCTCTTTGTCTGCCCCTCTTTGCATTTTTCGGTGTCCTCCACAGGCACTGATATTGGTGTTGGTGATGACGGTGGAGCGTCTCTCTCTCTCTGTACTTGTGCTTGTGTGGGTTTCCTTTCTCGTTTCGCATCTTCTCTCTCTGCCTACTGTGTGTTGTTCTTCTCTTTTCCCCCCTTTTCGACTTTGCTTGTTTGTGTATGTGGGCGCCGTTTGGTTTGTGGGACTTTGCTCCTCGCTGTACCTCCTTTTTCTTTTTCCCGCTCATTTTGTGAGTCTACACTAGAGCCGTTGTCGTGCGTGGTGGCACTGTTGTGTTTTGTTGTCTTTATGAGTTCTTATCGTTATCATGTATATGTATGCATATATGGTAACTATAAGAACTCAGTTTTGCTTTCCTTTGTCTTGTCCGTCACTCTCTTCCTGGATTCGCTCTCGCTCTCTCAACGGATGATGGGGGGGGGAGGGGTGCGCCTGTGCATCCCTCTTTTTTCTCTTTATTGTTGTTTTTGCAGATCGGCCGCCGGCAGGCTCGCTCTTTCGACTGTTTCATCACAGAGGCAATGGATGAGCATGACGAAGAAAGGCTGAGGTCGGGGAGACACTGAACGAACAGAGAAGGAGCCGATATTGTGACCGAAAAGGCAACTGAATCAAAAGAAATCTGCCCCCCCTCCCCTCCTCTACCCAGATACGCTCTCCACAGGACAGAGAGGCAAGAGGAGAAGCCTGCTCAGGGACTTTGGGGGACTTTGGAGAAGGGGGAGAGAGTGGTGACAAGTGCAGACCGTGGCCGACAGCGTGAGCGAGTTGTTGGCTCCTTTAGGTGCTCAGGAATCTCTGTTGAACTAGTGGAGCAGTGTGTCTCAATGGGCAGCACTTCTCGCCCTCTGTCGTCTTTTCTCTCGTGCCACCTTTTCATTCATCTCCGCCCGCGAATGACGAACGAATGCCAGTGTACGGGCACGTACGCAAGAATGTGGTCTGCTCTCTCTCTCTCTCTCCCTTTCTCTCGTTCTGCGCATCAGAGAGACACAGTGCTCTTCCCCTGCCTCCCTTTCGCAATACATGACGGTATTCCCCATCTCGCCAAGTAACACACTGTAAAGGCACCAGCACCTTCTAAGACGACGGCAGGCATCCGCCTCTGAACCAAGCGGATTTGATTGTATCCACTCTACCAAGTCCCTGCGGCCAGTGCAAACCAAGGGCTGGTGCGCGTGCACACACACACACACACACACACACACACACACACACACACACACACACACACGGTAGCGAAATCAGAACATAAGTACGCAGAGTTGGCAAGGGGGGCTGCCGCGGCTGTGACGTGTTTCCTCCTCGTTGCCTCGTTCTCTCTCCTTCCTTCTACTATCGACCCCCTCTCTTTTTCTCTTGAGGAGGGGGGAGGCAGGCGAGGGGACGTGGTTAGAGGTGTTCAGTGCACTTCTCTGCCCTTGCACCTCTGCTCAGGAAAGTGAGCACACTTTTTCCTTTTATTTAGACCTCAGGAATGGGGTCCACTTTCCTTGAAGGTGACTCGGTGCCCGAGGACGCTGCCGGCCCACTGGTGCTGCAGCGTGTCACAGCGGAGCACATTGGGCGAGAGAACATGAGGGCAGGGTCGAAGTCCCGGCGCAGAACCTTGCCACCCGCTGTTGCTTCACTGACACGACAGACCCACCGTGCCTCTCGTGCTGCCGTACATGCATCAGCTGCCCGGGCCTCTGTCATTATGACTCCATCCACAGCGCCGCGGGCCTCGTGGACACGAAAACAGTCCCCCACCATTGATCCTGTTGCCCCCACAGCAGAGCCAAGGCTGTCTGCGTTCACCATGGCGATTCCAAAGGACGCGTCGCGCCTCCTCCTCCACCCACTGAATGCTCAGCGACAGCAACAACTCGCCTTCGCCTTGAGCCACAACGAGCAGCAGCTAGAGGAGTTTGATAAGCAGGGCAGGCTAGAGATGCTGCAGCACCAGCAAGCGCGTCGGGCAGCGTGGGCGCAGGCTAGTGCAGCCGCTGTGAGTGACATGTCAGCGGTGTGGGAGTGTGTGAGCCTTGCGATACGTGACCGTCTCACCTCTCTGCAGCCTGAGGGGTACCAGACCTTCATGTTTCCCGATGGCACGGCCATCTACGAGGGCGGCTGGAAGAACTGCCACCCTCACGGGCAAGGGTGTTTACGTCGCTCGAATCCTATGAACGATGTGTATGAGGGGAAGTGGTTTGTCGGTCAGCGCTGCGGCACGGGCACATACCACAGTGGTGAGTATCAATTCCTCTACCAAGGCTCCTGGTTCGATGACAAGCTGCACGGCAAAGGTGAACTGGTCGAGCCGGAGGGTGTGTACACGGGCGAGTTTGTCGAGAACACTCTTCACGGCTACGGCGAGTATGTGTACAACGACGGGCACGTGTACAAGGGAGACTGGACCTGTGGTTTGTACGAGGGCAACGGCACCTACCTCTACCCGAGCGGCGCCAAGTATGAGGGTGGCTGGCTGCGGGGACGCGAGCATGGACGAGGCACAAAGTGGTTTAGCAACGGTGATGTGTATATCGGGGAGTGGATGCATGGTATGCCACACGGGCATGGTAGCCTCACCAGCACCTGCAGCACTGCAGCTCGCGTGACGGGGGAGTGGCGGTACGGTTCTCTGCATGGTCAGGCAACCTGCGTCTTTGCTAACGGCAGCCACTACGCTGGCGAGTGGCAGCGGGGTCGTTTTCACGGACGTGGTACGTACGAAGTGCCGTGCGCGAACGGGGAGCTGCAGCGGTACACTGGAGCCTACACAAACGGAAAGCGCCACGGCTACGGGGAGTACACGTCCTCCACTGTGTCATACGCCGGCGAGTGGCTGCAAGACAAGAAGGATGGCGAGGGCTCGCTACAGGTGCGCGGGGGCGGGACGTACTACGGCCGATGGAAGGCCGATGTGCCGGAGGGCGAAGGGACGTACGTGTCAACGTACCGCAAGGGCCACCATGACGAGATGCATTGCGAGGCGAGGAATGGCACCTTCACTGCATGCGTTGACCAACGCACCCAGCAGCGCGTTGACATGCGCCTTCTCGGTCGATGATGGTGTCTACACCCCTTTCACACTCCCTGTTGTACTCCTGCTCTGGTCACTCGATCACCAACACGGCAGCTGGTGCTTCTCTTGCTGCTGATTCTTCTCCCTTCTTTACCAACTCAGTTGTCGCGGAGTCTTCGCGTTTTCGTTGTTTTCCTTTTCTTTGATGGCAAGCAGACACTATGTACAGCTCTCTGTTGTCTGTGCACACATGACCCCCTTTTTTTCCCTTTCTCTCCTCTGGCGAGTGTCTAATGCGTGTCGCAGTGTGCGGTGTCAGTAGAGGTGTGGACGAAGCACTCGTGACCCCTTCGTGTGCGGGCTTCTCCTTTTCAGCCTTCGCGCACCTCCTCCTTCGATTTGTATCTTTCTCAGCTTTCACTTCGTATTGTGTTGTCTCCCGTGGTGGCCATACGACGTTGCCACTCGTTGCAGTCACGCACCAACTCATCGGAAAAAGAAGCTTCGGCCTCACAAACAAGCAGACGCAGAAGCAAGCACCTCTGCACAGGTGTGGGGGAGCGCACCTTGGCCCCCTCACAACTTCAGCAGCAGGGGGAAGATGGCGGAATTCGGGCCATTTTTTCTTTTCACGCTTGCTTGCAGAACTTCATCCAACCCGAGCGGTGTTGAACGTCTTGCGCCAAGGCGCCTCTACCATTGCACAATCACATCTTCTACTAACCAACCTGGTACACTTTTTCTCTTCTGCCTCTACGCCCACGCAAACGCACGTGCGCACGACTGTTTTTTTTTTCCCTTTCTACTCCTGCATCTCCCTTGCGATGTGTGTCTCTTATGAGGTGCAGCGTTGTCACCTCTCTCTCTCTCTGGGCGTGCATGTGCACACCCTCATTGTCGGTTCTCTAGGCCATAATCGAAAGTACACCCTTACCGTAGATGAGCTCCAACGTCGCCAGCGACTCCAGCGACGACCACCGCTCTGACAGGCTCAGCAGCGGCGGTGTCAGAACCGCGAGCTCTGCTTCATCCTCGCCGTGACGGTGAGCTTCGTGACAAGTGAGCAAGAGTTTGCAGCGATCTTCGGGCGCAAGGCGAGCAGCCCCAGGGACAACAGCAGCGGTGTGAAACCACCACAGGTCGCAGTAGAGGTGATGATGCCTTTCTCTTGTGCTACGAGCATCCCGGCGACGGCGTAACACCAGACAACCTTCTGCAGTTTCAGAAAAGCGTTACGACCGCTGTGCAGCAGTACGGAACACGACTGAGTCTCTTCATCTGGGACTGCACAAGCCCGTCCTTCGCTGCCGCCCGCGCCCAGCTTGGCAAAGGCCACGGTTATCCATTGCTGCTGATCGTCTTCAAAGGTGTCATCGCCGACACGCTTCGTGATATGTCACTTAGTGAGATGAGTATGTCAGAGGTGCCGCGGGTGTGCAGTCGACTCGCATCCTTTCAGTCCTCTGCAAAGCCCGCGCGCGTTGTGGTGACTAGTGCGCGCTGCACTCCCGCCTCCACCGTTGCGGCTGCGGCGTCGACGGCAGAGAGCAGCGGCGAGGCATCGCTACAGCAGATGGAGCAGTGCTTGTCGGTGGATGTGGCGAAGATGGTTGAAATGGGGAAAAAGTTGATGGCAGAGCGTCAGTGCTTTTACGCAGAAAAATTCTTCGCAAAAGCTCTGCGAACCCTTGATGCGGTTGCCGCCGACGTTAATCGGATCGCCGCATCTCGAGAGGACTACAATGGCAGCGTCGCCCTGTGTCTGGCGTGGGCTGGGCTGGCACTGTTGGTGCAAGGCGAGCAAACCGTTGAGAACGTGTACTTGGCGCGCCTTGGCCGGCAGACGACGCTACAGCCGTATTGTGATGAGCCACTTAGTGATGCGAACCGCGCCATGACCACTTGGCGGCTGATGCAAGGTGCACCGCGCCCATGGAGCGAAACGCGAGATAGCGAGGCGAAACTGCGTGCAACCCTTTTGTCAAACGCACAAGATACCTCTGCCCGTAGTCTTCTCGTGATCACATTGTTTCTTAAAGGGGACCTGGAGCGTGCCATGACGGAGGCTCTAAAGTTGCACGTGAGCGGCGATGCCTTTGGCCGCCTGGCCCTCAAGCACATGTCGCGCTTCCTTGGTAAGGACCACACATTGGTGCAGCATATTGGGTCACCAGAGTTGACCGAGTCGATTTAGGCGACGCAGAACAGGAAGGCGAATGAGAGCGAGGCGCATGGACGCCTGCTGTCCCCACATCCGATAAAGCTCTCTCGTAGCAAAGCGAAAAGGGAGGGGGGAAGACAACTAAATGAAAGGAAAACAATTGAGAGAAGGCGCCGCACCGCGCTTGTGTGTGTGTGTGTGGGAGGGGCGGCTGCGTGGAGAGGAGGAGTTGGCTGACTGACCGCGCCTCAATCTGTTTGCAGTTGCTGGTATCAAAGCACACGACCAAAGAAGAACATACCCCTGCGGCTGCTGTTGCCCACCTCTTTCCCTGACCGCTTTCTCTCTCTCTCTCTGTGCGGTGCATGTGTGTATGTTGATTCTTCCACCACCTCCCGCTCCCCCTCTCGTATTCCTCTTTTTTGGTGTGCTACCGCAGTGCGCAGAACACCGACACTCGTGTGCTAGTCGATTGCTGAAACCGACAGAAACATACAACGTGGGCTCAGCGGGTCTTTCCGACGTTCGCCCACTACTTGTGTTGCGTTCCTTCTCCAACCGTGTGTCTCTCTGTGTGTGTGTGTGTATTGTCCTGCACGCTAAGTTCACTGAGGCAGGTTCTCTCCCTTCATTTCCTGCCGCTTCCGTTCTGGAGTGACGGTTGGTTCTTTCATTTTACTTTTCTTTGATTTCTACACTATTTGTTAGCGAGCAGCCATGAACCACGATGATGCCATGTGGAACATCATGGGGCAGACATTCTGCTCCTTCAAGGTAAAGACGAACGACGACAAGGCCCGCTTCTGCCGTAACCCATACAACGTGACTGGTCTCTGTCAGCGCGGTGTGTGCCCGTTGTCCAATGCGCAATACGCCACCGTCATTGAGCACGAGGATGAGCTGTACCTATACGTAAAAACTGCTGAGAGGGCTCACCTGCCGCGGCGGCAATGGGAGAAGGTGAAGCTCGACGTCTCCTTCCCAAAAGCTCTGGCGCAGATTGACGATGAGTTGCAGTGGTGGGACCAGAAGCTGGTGATCAAGGTCAAAGCCCGTTTGCTGCGGCTGAAGCAGTATCTGATGCGCAAGCGAAAGATGCTGATGGAACCGCAGGACGAGTACGTGTCTGTGAACAAGCGGCAGGAGGACAAGCTGCTACGACGAGAGGAGAAGGCAGAGGCTGCGGCCCGCATTGAGATGGAGATAGAGAAGGAGCTGCTCGATCGTCTGCGCAAGGGCACCTACGATAGTGTCATCAACTACAACAAGGAGGCCTTCGAGAAGCTGCTTGATGAGGAGGAGAACCGCGAGGACTTTGAGGCACTTGAACAGGAGGAGGATGAGGAGTTCCCTGACTTTGTGATGGACGAGGAGGACGAAGAGGTAGCGGAGGAGCAGGAGGCAGTGCGCGGCGGCCGAAACAAGAGCAAAGGTCGGAAGCGTGATAAACTTGTAATCGAGGAGGAGGTGGAGCGGGAGCTGCCACCGCGCCAGCGGTCACGCCTGGAGGACCTCGAGTGGTAGTTTCCCTCTGCTTCTCTTTCGCGTTCACCTTTTCGCAAGGAGGGCTCGGGGAGGTGAAGGGAGAGGAAGGGAGGATGGTATATGCACATGGATGCGTGTGCTTGTGCGAGCGCGCATCTGCTCGGGTGTCGTGGCAGCTCTTTCAGATCATCCATAAGCGGGCAATCTCTTGGCTGCCGACCTCGCATTCTCAACGACTCGCCCTACAACTTTCTCCTTTCCTCTCGCTGCACGTCACCGATACGACAGATGGGGTGGGCCAGTCGCCGTTGACACATGCACGTGTGCGCAGGGATACTGACAACTCTGGGCCTGTTGTAAGAGACGTGTGCTTCATCTGTTGTGCTGCTATGTCTGTGTCCTGTAGCCCTGCCACCGCTACTGCATGTGGCTGGTGTGCAAACCTTCTCGTTGATGGCTGTGGGATGCCCTGTGTTCCCTTTGCTCTGCTTCTCTGTTTACATTGCAGACTCTTTCGTGTCCATTCTGTTTTCTCTCTTCGGGTGCTACGTCTCTCTTTCTCTCCCTGTGCGTGTTCACTTTGTCGGCATGTTCTCAGCTTCTTTTCATCCTCTTTTCTTTTTTTCCTGGCTCTGCCACTCCTGGTGAATGTTGCTGTTGATGTGTTTGTCATTCTGCCTGTCTGTTGGCGCTTCATTGGCGTGCGTTTAATCGGCACTAAAGAGAGGAAGACCAGGCTTCGGGGAGAGAGAGGGAGAGAGAGAAGAACACAAACCAATCAACTCGAAGCGAAGCTGCAACACGCAGGCCTCTGTGCTTGCTTCTGCATCTTGCATATGAGGGCGTGTCTTCTCTCCTTCTCTTGCTTTCCTCTGCCTTTTCTTTCCTTCTTCCCTAACACCTTTCTTGTCTTGGCTCTGTTAAGTGGCGTGTGTGTATTGTACTCGTATCTAATTATCGATATCGATAGGTATCTATCTATCTATCTATGTATTGATCAGCGCCCCTCTCCCCCTGTTGATGTGCGTAGGCAAACATGAAGAGCTCAATAGATGGTGATCACGGCCGAGGTGCAGCGTGATTGCCACAGCAGGCTGCTTCTCCCTTCTCTTCGACCCGCATAAGCAGCTGCACCCCCCCCCCCCCCCACACACACACACACACTTCGCTACTCACCCAGACCTAAGACGACGCTCTCTAACAAAAGCACAGGGATAACAAAGAAAGGGACGATAACATATTTGGCGAATGAGCAGCTGAGGATTCATTCGCGATGCACCGGAACTTGTTTGAGGCGTGAGTGGGGCAAACACCCTCCCTTCTCCTCCTCTCAAGCACATGGCAGAAATCCAATGATGCCTTTTCACCCTCTTTTTCTCTATTCTCTGTCGTGACGGCGACAATGATGGAGGAGAGGGTGCCTGCGTGTGTGCTGTGAGACAACGAAGGAGTGAGCACGAGGGAGAGAGAAGAGGGTGCCTTTTCTGTTTTCCTCCTCTCTTCTCCTCTGCGAATCGCCGTCTGTGTCTCCCCCTAGTGTCTTATAGAGGCTACCACCCTTGCTGCGTACCACCTCTCCCTTCTACGTCATACGCGTTCTCCTCCACCTCTACGAACACCGTCCCTCTGGGCTACAGGTTCTCTCGCCTTCGCTGTATTGCACTCCTTGTAGTATACTCGCGTATACGCTGTGCCGCTCTGTCACCCCACGACACAGTCTCCTCCCTGAGCCGCTTGTTCCAGCCGTGGTTGATATTTTTCTTTTTTTTTTCTCCAGTCATTAGAGAGCAGCCACTACGGCGAAAGCAAAGGGTCCCCTCTTTGCCTTCCTCCTTTCGTTTCTTCGGTGATGGTGGGAGTGGTGGGGCAACCAGCTCAGCGAAAACACACATACACGCAAGGGGACTCATCAACGCCATGAACACCGGATTCAACTCGCAGAACCTCGGCACGTTCGGTGGGCTGCGGCCCGGAACCACGATGCGGCCTGGGTCCCAGGCCCGTCCCGGTACAAACCGTATGCAGGTCGCCGGTGTGGGTGGCAGCCTACAGCAGCCGGTTGCAGTGTCGGTCGAGGCGGCTGTCTTGCGGGAGGGTATGAGGGCAGCGTCGCGCAGTGGCGTCGGTACCTCTGCCGGTCCCGGACGTCAGGTTGGCGACCGTAGCTACTACATCGGGCTGATCCGCCCCAAGATTGCGGAGCTCTCGGCTGAGATTGAGCGGCTGCAGGAGCAGGAGCAACTCATCGACCGCAACAGCTCCGTGCTCACGCAGCTGCAGCAGAAGTCAAAGACGCTGCAGGATGACATTGCAAAGCTGAAGGACACGCTTGCGGATGCAAACGTTGCCGTAGAAAATTCCAGCTCACGCGACCTCGCTGCCGTGAAGGATGAGTCCACGCGACTGGAGAAGCAGAACATCGCCCAGCGCAAGAGGGTCGACGACTTATTCCTCGCTGTGAAAGACACGGACGCCAAGACGAAGGCGACGTTGCAGTTGCTGGAGGAGGAGATCCAGCAGTTGGACAGGCGCATTCTCAACGAGAACCAAGACTACAACTCCTACACAGCCATCCGCGACGAGGCCTTCGCGGTGTCGGACATGGTGCTGGATCGCCAGCACGAGTTGCGAACGCTGCACGCGAAGCAGGATCTTCTGATGGCGAACCTCGCTGGTGACCCCGACAAGAAGCGTGCCGCCGAGATGCTGCGCGGCATTCTGCGCAAGCGACGGGAGAGGAAAGAGCTGCAGAGTCAGTGTTCCCTCTCTGTTAAGGAGGAGCAGGAGAAATTGATTGGGCAGCTCAAGGCGGCCCGCTCCGACATCGAGGTGTTGGAGCGGCAGGTGAATGACACCCGTGACACGCTGCAAGAGTCGCGTGCTCGGCAAAGCGCGCTGGAGGAGGAGGTGAAGAACTTCAGTGGCGAGAACGTGCAGGCCTTTCAGGAACTGCAAGAGAAGGACCGCGAGATGCAAATTTTCATTGACGAGTACCCCGACAAGGAACGGGCAGAGCTGGACAAGATTGCCGAGGCGCAGAAGCACATTGCTGACTTGCTGAGCCGCATCTCACAAGCCCTGGAGATGCAGCGGCAGATGCCGACGGAAAACAGCGCTGACACCCTTCACAACTTAGCGACGCAGGTAGATGCGAAGCGTGACCAGATTCAGAACGACGTGAAGACCCACCAGCGACTGGAGAAGGAGTTGCTGGAGCGTAAGGTGGAGCTGGACAAGGTGGCGCACCTCGACAAGAAGATCAAAGAGGAGTTGTCGTCGCACAGCGCCAAGATGGCGGAGCAGAAGGTGGAGATGGAAAGGTTCAGTGACCTTGCGGGGCTGCGGGTGGAGGTGGAGGACACGCGCAATGTGCTTAATGCACAACTCGCTTACTACACGCGTCTACGAGATGGGTCGAAGCAGCAGCTGAATGCGCTCACGGCTCAGTACGAGGCGCGCAAGAAGGAGCTGCACACCAATGATGTGTTCACTACGCTTTCCACACAGGAGCAGCGTATTCGCATGCTGTGGCAGTCTACCTTCTCCCTAGAGGACTACGTGCGTCTGAAGGAGAAGGACACGCAGTACCTCAGCACCAAGGCGGAGTGCCTTCGGATCGTCGATGAAGTGAATCTGCAGTTGCAGAACCCCTCGCGGATTGCCGGGATGGGGACGGCGCCGCTCTTCAGTGCCACTAGCACGCATTAGTGGGCGTTCGAGCTGAGAGGTGAGGCTGCCTGCGTGTCTGTGTCTCTGTTACTCGCTCCCTATATGTGCGTTGAGCAAGACCCCATTGATGGCCTCGATGCATGCGTTGATTTTGCGCCTCCCTTCGTTTTTCTTTTTGGGGTGGGTGGGTGGGTGATTTGTGCGTCTGTTTGAATTACTCCCCCCCTTGGGCGCTGATGTTGCTGCGCTTTTGTACGTTGAGGCGCGTGTCTGCTGGTGTGTGGGCGTGATGAGATCGGCCGTTGTTTTCATGTAAAGTGAGCCTTTTTTCTCTCTCTCGCTCTGTGCATGCGCTGCGAGGAGGAGAGAGGCGATGTTCAAGAAGCCTGTGCGTGCGTAGTGGTGGATAGGCGTGAGGGCGAGAGACTGACGAAGGTGCCGTTGCTCCACACGAGCACACCCACACCGCACCCACAAGGGTGTGCCCACGTGTAGCGTACGCCAAGGCGCATCGTTCACGGCGCTCATCACGTTTGCCGTCCTTCTCATCCTCTCTTCTTGAGGCGTGATGACTTTACTGCCCCCTTTACGATCTCCTGTTTGAGTCACCTCCGTTGCTTTTTATTGTTTGTCTTCCATCGTCCGCTACGCCTCTTCTTCCTTCCTCACACACGCACACACACACACACACAGACGTAACCGACACAGGTACACCTCCCCTCACAACGTCGCAGTTGAGGCTCAGAAACGGAAGCTGGAGAGGAGAGTAGCGACGCCGCCGCGTTGGAGAGACGGTGCTATGGTGGACGGTTTGGGAGTCTGCTGCTGTCCACTAGCTCCACCCCCCACCCCACCTTCTCATAGGGCGTCGTGTGCACGCCATGCAGTGCCGTACGCCGTCCTTTCCCAGGTCGTTCTTTCGTGCTCGTTCTCTTTACCCTTCACGTTGGCTCCAATTATCCTCCACCCCTTTCTTCTGCATTTCTTCCCTCCCTTCCACACTCATCGCCTCACTTTTGCACCTCCCCCCCCTACAACGGCGATTCTCTCCTTTTTGCTCGCCCGCCGCATTGTGAGGTTATCCGCCAGTCAACAACCGCTTTGGACTTCTCGATAGCGCATTGCTGGCTTGCGTTACCGTCTTTCGCTTGGCGCCTTACTCACTCGCTTCATTTCCTGACAGTCGTCTGAGTCCTGTTCGTCTTGCAGAAGCCGGGAGCGAAGGAAAAAAAAAAGCGGGGGAGCGCATCTTCACACATCATCATGACGCACATAGAGCGCTTCCAGAAGGTCTACGAGGAGGTTCAGGAGTTCCTCCTCAGCGATGCGGAAAAGCGCTTCGAAATGGACGTCCATCGCAAGCGCTACCTAAAGGATATGATGGACACCACCTGCCTCGGCGGTAAGTACAACCGCGGTCTCTGCGTTGTGGACGTGGCGGAGGCGATGGCGAAAGATGCGCGGATGGACGCAGCGGCGATGGAGCGCACCCTGCACGACGCCTGCGTGTGCGGCTGGATGATCGAGATGCTACAGGCCCACTTCCTTGTGGAGGATGACATCATGGACAACAGCAAGACTCGCCGCGGCAGGCCGTGCTGGTACCTGCACCCCGGCGTGACCACGCAGGTGGCCATCAATGACGGCCTCATTGTACTGGCCTGGGCGACGCAGGTGGCACTTCACTACTTCGCCGACCGCCCCTTCCTCACCGAGGTGCTGCGCGTCTTCCACGACGTTGATTTCACGACCACGATTGGCCAACTGTACGACGTCACGTCGATGGTGGACTCGGCGAAGCTGGACGCCAACGCGGCGCACTCCAACACGACGGACTACGTCGAGTACACCCCCTTCAACCATCGCCGCATCGTCGTGTACAAGACCGCCTACTACACCTACTGGCTACCACTGGTGATGGGCCTGTTGGTGAGCGGGACTGCGGAGAAGGTGGACAAGGAGGTAACGCACAAGGTGTCCATGGTGATGGGCGAGTATTTCCAGGTGCAGGATGACGTGATGGACTGCTTCACCCCGCCGGAGACGCTGGGCAAGATTGGCACCGACATTGAGGACGCCAAGTGCTCGTGGCTCGCCGTCACCTTCCTGGCGATCGCCCCAGCAGAAAAGGTCACGGAGTTCAAGGCCAACTACGGCTCCGCTGACCCAGCCAAAGTCGCTGTTATCAAGCAGCTGTACGCTGAGCAGAATCTGCTCGCCCGCTTCGAGGAGTACGAGCAGGGCATTGTGGCGGAGGTGGAGCAGCTCATCGCTGTGCTAGAGGCGCAGAATGCCGCTTTTGCGGCGAGTGTAAAGGTGCTCTGGGGCAAGACCTACAGACGCCAGAGGTAAGTTGTGAGAGCACATGCGTGCACCCGTTCGCTGGCTCTTTCTCTCGATCTCCGTCTGTGTGCGCGTCACAAGGGGAGAGGTTAAGGGGTGAGAGAGGCGTTTCCCCCCTTTTCTACGTTTATTTTTTTCTTCTTCCTCTCTCCGTTGTATACATGAATGATTTCTGTTGTTGACGTGCACCATCATGCGTGACGGTCTGTGGGTGCCAACCTGCAGAACCCCCCGAAAAGAGCGAAAACTTGCAGCCACAGTGATGAATCGCCAGCGTGCGCATGGATGGCTCGTGCGTGTGCGTGTGTGTGTGTGTGTGTGTGTGTGTGTGTGTGTGTGTGTGTGTGTGATCTCCCTACCCGCAAAGAACTCGCTACAAAGACCAACACATCGTGAGAAGAGCATGAAACACGTAAACATCGAAGTTAAACTTGTTAACCGCTGATGCTGCTCTTCTTGAAAGGCTGTAGACCCTCGGACTGGGAGCAAAACCTGATATGAGGAGGCCAGCGAAGAGCGAACCAAACACTCCAGCGATTTCTCCCGTACGGCACACTCCTCTCTCTATGACGCGGAAAGAAACGGATCTGGGGGCGAGTGGCAAACTGCGCTGCGGAGTTCTCGGATGTCGAGCGAATATCACGTTGTGCCGCGCCGCGCTTGCCCGTGTGAATGTAGATGTCTAACTTCTTTGCTGTGATGTACGTGTAAGTGTCTGTGACGAGGAGTGGCGCTAATCCGTGCTGAATCTGTTGTGCATTCCAAGCTCTTTTTCTAGCCACCATTTCTCTTCTCCCCCTCTTTCCAACTCCTACTGTTTTCCTGTTCGAGACCCACCCTTCTCTATCTGCCGCCTCCCCCGACCCGCTCTATCCCGAGCGAGTCTGATGCCGACAGTGGAAAAATGAACGAAACACAACAACGAAGAAAAGGACGCACATATCCGCGTAGAGAAGTGGATGATCATTGACTGATGAGACCCAGAAAAGAAAAAGGCTCAATTTCCGTAGCTTTTTGCTTGTTTTAATACCTCCATGCTCCCATTAGCGGAAACTTACACGCGGTTACGCCTTCGTCCTCTCCCATTTCTCTCTATGCTGTACCTCCCCCGCATACAGATCAGGCAGCGAAAGACAGAAGCTTTTACCGCCCTTTCCTCCCTTTCCTCCCTGCACACACACACACACACACACACACACACACACCAGCGCATGCAGGAAAGCAGAAGCAACTGGGATCGTGTCTGCAACGTTTTTTCCTGTTTCCTGTCGCTGCTTCGCTAGCTTTGCTGCTCTTGTTTCTGCGTACACAACTTTGCGGCCCCCAACCTTTCCTTCATACATCCGAGAGATCTCTCGTCCCCTTCGAGGCCCTTCATCGCCTCTCTTGGCTTCCCCCTCTACCTCCAACAATCCCTCTCTGCATGTGTTTCATTCAGCTTCTGTAAGCGCGCACCCACATAGCGCCTCCTCTTAGTCTTTTCTTCTTCCTCTTCGCTTGTTCGTGTGTGTACAGCTGTTGCCGCGCTCGGAGCGACCTCTACAGGCCGGTGCGGCGTCCCGCATGTACATTGAACCCCCTTAAATACATGCGCGTACACTGGAGGTGCACCTCTAGGCCCCTTGACCATTTTCTTATATTCATTGATTCTTCCATCGCCCTTGTCGTCGCCTTTCCACTCAAGTCGTCTTGACTTTTTCTTAGCGACTCGCTGTCTGCGTTGTTAACACACACACGCACACACGCACGTCAGTGACGATGTTTGATTGGGGTTTTTCGTTTCTCTCTGCTTTCCCTTCTTCCGCTCCCCCCTCTTTTCTCCTCTTTGCAGCAGCGCTTTTGGTCCTCTTGCGAGGAGGAGGCCGAATCTCTCCGCTCGTTTCTGGAGCGACTTCCGGCCGCAACACGTAGGGGTGTATGTATGTATGTATGTGTATGTGTATGTGTGTGTGTGGGTGTGGGAGGGTGTGTGCAGTAGCTCTCTTCCCATCCCTCTTATGTTGTGGAGAATGCTAGCTGGTCTTTGCTACCTCGTCTGTGAAATCAAGCGAAGCCCCCCCCTCCCCCCACCTCCATCACTTTCACCACTGCGTGAGACACTATATGGATAAGGATGGGTGGACCTTTCTTTTTTTTTTCTTTTTAATAATTCATCCAAAACATCAAATCGCCATTCTGCACGAGCGGCATACTGATGCCCGTTTCTCCTGCCTGGCAACGCCTAACGCGCCTGGTGACAGCACCTGGTGTGGGTTTCCAAAACAATGGGATGGGAGACTCCCTCGACTCGATTGCTACCTTCTCCTTTCTTCCTCTCTTTCTCTCTCGCTCTGATCTTGCAGTAGCGTGGGCAGGAAGTATTGATTCACACATAAGCACCACCGCACGCTGGCTGTAACCGCTTTGTTTAATGCTGTTTTGTTGCTGCAGACCGAAGAGTGCGGAGGGCGAGTGGAGGGACATTTACGGCGACCCAGTGCGTCCACGTCGAAGTGGGTATGAGTGCCCCTTAGATGCGCTGCAGGTCAGCGCATGGACCGCGATCGCAGTGCTTTCGATTTTGCACTACATGCTGCAGATCCCTTTCTTCGTCGGAGCTCAGTTTATCGCCGTACTCGTCATCTCTTCTGTGCTTGTGGCGTCAGTAGTCTGCACGAAGGTGGCGCTGGAGCTGTACCCTCAGCAAGACCCCGCCGTCTTCCGCACTGACCTCCCCCGCCTCACCCAGGATGAGCTCGTGCCGGAGTCAGCGGAGCCCAGCACGGAGCCGTGCGTTTTTTGTCGGCGATTTGTGCAAGTAGGCTGCAAGCACTGCAGCGTGTGCGACAAGTGCGTACCAGGGTTTGATCATCACTGTCGCTGGCTGAACAGTTGCGTCGGCGCCAAGAACTACCGGCTCTTCGCAACTTTTATGGTGGTCGCCTGGGTTGCGATGGCGTGGGTGGCGGCGATAAGTCTGTACACCATTCAGCTGATGCTGCGCGACACTGACTCCTTCAAGCGCCGCATGCGCACACACGCCTACCGTAGCCCCCCTCAAGCCTTCCCGGCTCTCGTCTTCTTCAATATTGTGTGCTTGCTCATCGCTGTGGTCGGCATCGGTTCCCTCGGCAAGCTCATCTGCTTCCACGTCTACCTCGACATCACCCACCAGTCCACGTACGAGCACATTGTCAGGAGGCGCGAGAAGAAGCGGGCGCTTGGCGAGTACCGCAGTCAGAGCGGCGAGCCGGAGGCAAGGGGCTTGTTCTCTTGCTTCGAGCTGCGCAAGCGGCGGAACTTTAAGAAACACAGCGGCAATCGCGCTAATCAGCAGGTGAACGAGATGGGCGGCGACGAGGGTAGGGAGGCCGGTTCTCCAATGCCGCCGTCTCAGCGGATGCGTAATGATGCTTCTGGCGCCAGCACCGGGAGCAAGGACAGCTCTGGAGTGTCATTGCATGCCAGGGAGCAGGACGTCTCTTCGGTGTCGAGGGGAGAGGGCTTTAGCAGGTCAGCAGCGCACTCGCCGATGGGGCGGCGGAAATACTTCCCAGTGTCGGGGAGCGGTGACGAGCATTCTTCCGCCCACCTCTCTGACAGCATCTCTTCCCGCCCCTTCGAGCCGGTGCAATAGAACGAGTAGACAGAGGCATCCGTTACTGCCGTTGCCGTGGCTTCTGATTTTGCCTCTCGCTTTTTTTTCCTTCAAGTCGCCATGTTTGCGCGGCATGAATTTGTGTTGTGGTTCCGCTGGACGCAATCACTTTCACGATCACGTAGGTGATGTGTGAGGGGGGTGGGGTGGGTGGGCCAATACGACATGGCGTTCCGCCTGCTTCTTTCTATGTGTCTCATGTGGTGCATGACGCAGGATGACTCACTGTTTGTGCAGAACGCGAGCTTTGTGAATGACAGACGAGCTGATATGCTGGTGATGATGATTGGCTTGTCGTCTCGTGTCTGTGTGTGTGTGTGTGTTTTTTTTTTGGGCGATGTCCCCCTCCTACTTCGTCCATTCCTCATTGCTCAATCTATTTTATGGTGTTGCTTCTTCATTCCTTGGTGTGCCATCTTTGCCTTGTGTTGGTGTCTTCGCTCTTGCCCTGCCATTCTCTCTCTCTCTTTCTCTCTCTCTCTCCTCGTACCCTTCTTGCTCATGCTCTCCAATTGTGCGGTGGTGAATGTGCTTACGCGCGTGCGCATGCGCTTCGGCAGGTGTCACGCGACCATCGCCTTTTCACCCGGATGGCGCTGGTCTTGACTTTCGCTTCTCACTGCCACATCGAAAGCGACTTAGATTAAGTCCTCCTCCAAATAGGGAAAGAGCGAGCAGCTTGCCGCAACGCACCTTCTCCCCCGCTTCCCGCTCTCCCCTGTCTTGTGCTTTCGATAGCGGTGGTGGTGGTGGTGGTGGTGATGTTGATGGTTGCCAGACGAGGTGGGGGTGGATGGATGGAGAAGGAGTCATGGGAGGGGGGCTCTATGACGAGCAATCACATTGCCCATGCTCCTGTATACGCTCATCCAAAGATGGGGTCCGACCCGTCTTTGACTCTCCTATTCTCTCTTTCATCTACCCTCGCCTCACAACCCATCAGCGGGAGGGCGGGCTGGAGGAGAGGGGGAGGTATAACCGCGTAGGTCATCTATGCTTGCCTGAAGCTCATTTTCTATATCGTTTCCCTGTCCTGTCCCTCGCACACGCTTTCGTGGGCGGTGGTTGAGGAACGATACTGCTGCTCCGGCGCTCCCTCTTTTTTTTCCCGCTCAGGTGCGGCGTCATCTAGCTTACCTTCCCCACCTGTGGTGGTGAGGCTCATCTCTCTCATGTGCGCTCTGTGTTCTCCGTCCTTTCATTGCCCACCTTCTCTCCTCTCCTTCTTTCCCCATGCTTCCTTCAAAGCCTTTCAGTGTGTCTTGTCGCCATCCATTCCTCCGCTCCTCTCCGCAGGACTTGCTGCACACCGCGCGCTTTCTTTGTTTCTCTGTCTTTCTCTGACTCGCACTACAACGCGGTGCTTTCGTTTTTCATCCTCTGTCGCTTCACTTCTTGCGCTCTCTTTCTTGCCCCGTGTGGGTGACACGCACTTACGTACTACAGATCCGAGCCTTTTCATCCAAATCTGTCTGCTACCTGCATTCACCGGTGTGCTCAGCCGCCGACGCACGTACGTACACACACGTGTATATGTGCATGGATACGCCTACCGTCAAGCCGGTTGATGGCTGCGACGGCGACCGAGAAAAGTTGAGCTGAGAGGCAATAGGGCGAAGAAACGTCTCACTTCTGTGTGGGATTCGGCGGATCGCCTGCTGCGCCAGTTAGCAATCAAGCGAGCAACGCAATCCACCTTCCCAAAAGAGAGAGAGAGAGAGGGATGCGCCTTGCAGCTCCACTGCACAAGCT
The DNA here is from genome assembly GCA_003664395.1 of Leishmania lainsoni. Classification (NCBI taxonomy): domain Eukaryota; phylum Euglenozoa; class Kinetoplastea; order Trypanosomatida; family Trypanosomatidae; genus Leishmania; species Leishmania lainsoni. The sequence continues at coordinate 282,175 of RAIA01000006.1, read as the reverse complement.
GGGACGCCCGCGCAGAGGCGCTGTCCTCGCTGCTGCCGCTTCTGTCATTAATGTGAACCCTCGAAGAGTATGCGGTGGGGCGACTCTGGTATCGGTAGGCAAGACATTGCCGGGGCTTGCTGAGACACCGCAGGTTCTCCATGACGAAGTGGTACCTATGGTGGGACTTCTTCTACGGTCACGGTTATTGTGGGCTCCAGGGCCCACAGTGTCAGCGCCATCGTCATCGCAGCCCACTTCATCGTCGGCGATTCCAGGGGCTACAGCCAGCAGCAACCCCATCACGGACGAAGAGGCTACGGCGTCTGTGTCGCTGGCTGCGCAGGCGGACGCAACCTCCATTATGGTGCACCCCTCCGAGGGCGGCGTCGGTGTTGGCCCGACTAATGCTGGGCCTGCTGCCGAGGCCTTTTGGGGAGGTTGCAGCGGAGCTCCGTATGTCGTCTCCTCACAGAATGACATAACCAGCGAGGCACGCCTGGATCAGATCGTGGCCGTGCTGGAGGAGCAGCGTGTGGAGCGGCAGCGCAAGTTGTTTGAAGGCATGATTGTCTTCGAGGGCGGCGCTGTCTCTGACCACCCGTCTCTGGGCACAAGCCTCATCATGCGGGACTTTGTGCACTTTGCCCTCTACCATAGCAAATGGGGGTACTACCCGAAGCTATATCGAAAGTACCGCCAGCTCATGACCACAGGCTACTTCGACCCCATCCCGTTCGCCTCGCTGCGCAACCAGTACGACTATGAGCGGTACGCCACAAAACTACATGAGTCAACACCGGGCTTCGTGACACCGACGCAGCTCTTTCAGCCCTACTACGGCTGGGTGCTGGCGGAGTACCTCGTCACGACGCACCGCGCCAAGTTTGATCCCCGTGAGCCGCTCATCGTATACGACATCGGTGCAGGCACCGGCGCGCTAGCGTTGTCGATGCTCGACTACCTGGCCGAGCACTTTCCTGACCTCTATGCTACATGCGAGTACCACGCCGTGGAGCAGAACCCGCACCTGATCCAGGTACTGCGCAACAGGCTTATCCACCACTACCACCACGTCAATATCCACCACTTGTCGGTGCTGAACTGGCGGCAGCTGGAGAAGCGGCGCTGTGTCGTGCTCGCCGTGGAGCTGTTCTCCGGCATGCCGCACGACTGTGTGTTGTGGGACCAGGAGGCGGTTGTGAGTGAGCACTGGTTTGGCTTTCAGCAGCATGACAACCTCGCTACGGCGCACGAGCGCTACTACGCCCTACAGGATCCGATTATTCTGCGCTATCTGCGCTACCTGAACTGGATGCAGGAGGAGTCGTTTCATAACTTGCAGGTGCTTTGCCTCACCGACGGCCGCGTAACCCTTGACGCACCGAAGCGCCGGAGCATCGAGCCGAACATGACCGACTCCACCACCGCGATATTCACGAAGATGGCGTACATCATGAGCCCTTTCCACACTGCCTGGCTGCCAACAGTGCAGATGATCTTTCTTGAGACGCTCGCTCAGTACTTCCCTCGCCACCACCTGTTCGCGGCGGACTGGTCCAGCGTGCGGCAAGCATTACCCGGAGTGAACGGACCTGTGCTCCAGGTGAAGTTGCGCGTGGCCAAGGACATCTATCTGCGCAGGCCCGCCGACGCGCTACACACGAATGCTGGCGTGGTCGACATTTGCTTCCCGACAGATTTTGATCACTTGTCTACCGTGTACACCCGCATCTGCGGGGCGCACAAGGAGGTGGAGTCAATGCAGCACCCAGTCTTCTGGCAGACGCACGGCGGTGACAAGACCGCGCTTTTTACAACGCGCAGCGGATACAACCCTCTGCTGGAGGACTTTCAACCCTTCCACGTCTTTACTTCACACCATTCACCAGAGCTGTAAGTGGCGCGTGTGCGGGGTCTTCCCATATTGGATGCACGCGACAGGCAGTGGCGGAGTGATGAGCTAGCCTGTGGGAAACCCCAGGCGCTTTAGTTCAATGACTGCGTTCCATATCAGTTTGACATCCACACGCAGCGGCACGCTCGCATTCCTCTGGTGTGGTGCCCGCAGTTGGTGTGTGTGTGTGTGTGTGAGTGGGTGGGTGTGGTGTTCTTATATCGCCGTTTTGTTGGGTTTGTTTCGATGGTTTGATTTGCTTTCCCTTGCTGTCATTACCGCTGTGGGCGGGACATCTTCGTATAGAGCACTTCTGTGCCCACAAGGTACGCATCGTCTCTTGCCCCCTCTCCATCTTCAGATGCTATACGAGGCGGTGGGAAGGGTAGGGGGGATGCGCGGGACACACACCCACACGCAAAAAATCGCGAGGGGAACGCAAGCGCGCGGGTATACTTGTGTGATATGAGATGTGGAGCGCAGGAGGGTATTCGTGCCAATGTGCGTCTCTTTCTCTCATTCTGCCTTCTCGCTGTGTGTGCCTACTCTACTGCCCAGCTACGACACCAGAGGCTTAGTGGGCAGTCGTAGCTCGATTAGCGAACTGGTGCCACAGAGGACAACACCCTCGCGCAGAGGTTACTGCGCTACTTATCCTGTACGCATGCCCGCGTTGAGTGTCGAGCTTGACGGCTTGGGCTCGGCTTGGTTGCCTTGACGTTCTTTGTTTTCTTTTGTTTTCTTTCATGTTCCTGCCCTTTTTGTCAACTCGCCACTCTCATCCTCGCTCTCTCCGCCTTCGACATCACCGACCTTGTCGGAGGCTCATTCCCCTTCATCCACTTACACAAACACGCGTGCACTTTCTCTCCCTCTCTCTTTCTCTGTCTCGGATACACACGCCCACACACCCCCACCCAAAGTCTAAAAACGAAGGAGAAACCAACGAATACGTTGCCATTTTCTATTTTCCTTTCCTTTCCACTCACTCGCACCCTCTCTCTGAAAGAGGAGCGAGTTTGCCGTGCACGAGAGTACGTATGTGTGTGTGTGTGTGTGTGTGTGTGTATGAGTGGGCGCTTTTTGTTTCTCGTTTTACTTCGTTATTGGCTGTTGAGTAAGTGTGTGCAGTCGCTTGAAGTGACTCCCCCCTCCCCACACGCCCATCGCTGTGCTGTAGTGGTGATTTCTCTCTCTCTTTTTCTTCAAGCTCTCGCTTCTCGTATACAAGCGCCCTGGCGTGTTCCTCTGTTTACTGTATCGTTAATTTGCGGTTCAACATCGACGTTCACTGCAGGGGCACCTCGTAATCTCGCCACTGGGCTTAAACGGCTGGTTTGATCACTGCTGCTGCGGTGACGACGGGCCGTGGACGCTCTGTGTAGGTGCGTCTCCGCCGGTACACTGCGAAAAAGGGGCGCCCACACATAACTACGCTCATACATCCCCACACTCACACTCACCTATACAGACAGAAGACTCCACCACAAGACGCTCCGGAGCACCGCAGCACGATCTCTTTTGGTGTGGTACTCTTCACTATTCTGCGCATACATTTTCCTCCCCTCCTGACAGAGAGGAACAGTCTCCTCTTCATCCTCACCCAGCGTGATCTTCCGTATCACACCAACGCTCAGCACCAGTGCCAGCATCGCTAATTCACGAGCCTGAAGGGCACCAAAGGGCACCGTTATATCGACAAAAAAAAGCGAGAAAAAGCGAAACCCCCGTTTTTCCTTTTCCAGTATTTCCAACTGCCCGTGAGCTTATCGAGTGATTTCCACCCTTTCCACTACTGCCCCCCCCCCCCCCACCTCACCTCACCTGTGCCGCGGCGACTACACGGACGCCCCAACCACCGTCCTTTTCCAACCTACACCTCGAGCGAACTCCAAAAGCGCAAAAAAAAAGAGGGGGGGGGAAGAAGACCGCTGCCGGTGTTCCAAACCGTGTTGTGTTCCTCCTCTGTGCCGCACGGCTCTCTCTCTCTCTCTCTTTCTCCACCCTCCTTCCCGACAGAATCCCGCAAGTGTCTGCTTCCTAGCGTTTCTTTGCGTTTCTTTGTGTGTGCTTTGTTGTTTTCATCCTCTTTGTACAAATAGGCCTGCGCTCTCTGTTGTGCTTGTTGGTTGTCAACGGCGCCTCGCCTAGCTTTCGTTTTGGGTTCGACAGTATTTACCTCCTGTAGAGGTGGACGAGGCAGGGCACTGTGCGTGCGTGATAGAGTTCTTGTGTCTCCTAACTTTTTCTTCCCGTTGCTTTACGTTTTGCATTCTCGACTCACACTCTGCCTCTCTCTCGGGATTACGTTGGGGGCTGCTTTCACTTCTTCCCCTTCGGTAAGTTATCGTTTCCTCCTCTTTCTTTTGATTTGCCTGTTCTCGTTTGGCTTTTTGCGTTTCCTGTAGACTTTCGCCCCCCCCCCCTGCTGTCGTTGTCGTCGTCGCTGCTTCTTTTCTTTTCTGGTGCTGACTTGAGTGTCTCTCCGCCTCCCCTACTCGCACCAAAACTCCCCCTCCCCCCCCTCCTTCTTCCTCCTTCTTCCTTCTCCTTTTCGCACTCACGCGCGCTCTTTCACTTTGTCGTTTCTCCTCCCTCCTCAGTGTGTGTGCCCCGCTGGAGGCAACAGGCCCCGTGCACAGCCGCATTTTTCTCTTTGCTGTCGTCTCGTCACCCCATTCGCTTAACCCTTCTCTCTTTCGTTTCTCTTAGACGCTCCCTCCTTCCCCTCATAGGGCCACATACACGCTAGTACATCTGTACCCCGTTACCTGTGTAGGTCTCTGCCCGCGCACGCGCACATAGCCCCCTCCCCCACGCACACACACACACACACACACACCATTGAGAGGCTTCGGGCGTCACAACTGTGTTGTTGTTTTCTTTTTTTCCTTTTGCTCTTTTCTGTTTCGCCTTGTGGACCCTCTCCACGTGCGCATGTATGTGTGTGTGTGTGTCTCCCTCGCCCCTCTCGATCCTTCTCACTTTCTCCGAGCCTGCGCAGCACTCATACGCACACTCACTCCCGGTGGCGTTGCTTGCGGTGGCAGCGAGTAGAGACAAACAACTCTAGAAAACACGGACATATCAACGGGGCTGCTGAGGATGCACTCGTCTCGCACGCGACAAAGAGCTCAGCCGCCACGCCACCAGCAGCAGCAGCGACCAGAGTTGAATCGAAACCATTTCTCTTCGCAATCGACGGTCAGAGGCACTTTGCGAGGTGCATCTATTACCAACTCGAGGTGCGAGGAGGACAACATCAGTTCTCTCAATCCCGCAACGAAGGTGAGTGCCAAAGCACAGGAGTATCTCATGCCGTTGAGGCCGACGTGTAGCCAGCGTGCGACTAATCGTAGTTTTCTTCCAATGCATGGCTCACGCGAGATGGAGGTGGATATTACAGCGAACGGAAAAGAAATCGCTACGGCGTCCTCCTCGCCGTCATCTTCATCTGCAATCTCACCCAGTTTATATCCCACGCCGCTATCCATAGAGCACGAGCTCTCCGAGACGCAGCGAGAGCTTAAGCGACTGCAGATGCAGCTCAGACGTTCTAGCAAGTTCGAACGGCAGAGAGAGGAGTACGTGTCAGGGTTGGAGGCTACTGTCGATGCACAGAGACGCGACATTCTGCTTCTTCGTCATCACCTAGCCCGCAAGCAGCTCTTGGCAGAGGCGCTACAAGATGATAACCGCGCTCTTTTGGAGGCGCAACAGCACCCCATCACCCACCCACAGCCGCTTATCACCCATAATTCGACAGGCACCATGACGGTGGCCCCCACGAGGATTGCCTCTGGAATTGGCAGCGAGCAGCCATCTCCTTACTCCTCTGGCTTCCACATGCAGCTACCTGAGCGACAGAGCAGCTTTGCAGGTACCTCTTCGCCACTCTCTCCGACGCAGTCGATGTCGCCATCCAATCACCACACCTACAGAGCTACTCAAGGGCCACACGAACATGAGTTGCCACTACATTCGCCGAAGGTGACCGCCATTCACGGTCGAAGGGCACTGACGCAGCTAGCTCACACAGCTTCGGCGTGTGTGTCTGCGGATCCGGACGACCTTCCGCACCTTCAATCATTTCTACATCAACCTCGCACTGCCGTCAACATTGCACCGACTCATGCCCATTACGCTACCCGCAGTAGCTTTGGATCACAGTCACAGCCGCTCTACGTCGATGACGAATCCCTTCTATCGAAGACTATCAAGTCTTCTGCTTCTCACGATGCGCACACCGTGATAGAATCCCTATTCCTCACAACGGAGCAGACAACTCCGCAAGAGCCGCTCTCACCCTCTCGCATTCACTCAGCTGAATTAGTAAACACCACCGAAAACTCTCCCAATAGCAGTAGTCACATCTTCCACAACGAAGAAACACAGCACCCGAAACATCGCGTTCCTGTCCACAATGCATACACCACACTCCCTCCACTCCACAGCAGAACCATACACTCCAAAGTCTCAAGCACTCACAACCACCACCGCTTTCCAGAGCACGACACAGACATGTCTGCCCTTCGTGAAGAGTTGGAGGAACAGGCGGCGGAGATGGCAGCCCTCCGCCAGGCGCTTGCTGAGGCGCGGCGCGGTAGCACGGCTGCTGGCGCAACACTGCTCGACGGCGGTGCTGAGGTGCAGGCGCTGCGGGACCAGGTGGCGGAGCAGGAGTCAGAAATGGCAGCTCTGCGGGACCACGTGGCGGAGCAGGCGGCGGAGATGACAGCCCTGCGGGACCAGGTGGCGGAGCAGGAGTCAGAGATGGCAGCCCTGCGGGACCAGGTGGCGGAGCAGGTGGCGGAGATGACAGCCCTCCGCCAGGCGCTTGCTGAGGCGCGGCGCGGGAGTACGGCTGCTGGCGCAACACTGCTCGACGGCGGTACTGAGGTGCAGGCGCTGCGGGACCAGGTGGCAGAGCAGGTGGCGGAGATGACAGCCCTCCGCCAGGCGCTTGCTGAGGCGCGGCGCGGTAGCACGGCTGCTGGCGCAACACTGCGCGACGGCGGTGCTGAGGTGCAGGCGCTGCGGGACCAGGTGGCGGAGCAGGAGTCAGAAATGGCAGCTCTGCGGGACCAGGTGGCGGAGCAGGAGTCAGAGATGGCAGCCCTGCGGGACCACGTGGCGGAGCAGGTGGCGGAGATGACAGCCCTCCGCCAGGCGCTTGCTGAGGCGCGGCGCGGTAGCACGGCTGCTGGCGCAACACTGCGCGACGGCGGTGCTGAGGTGCAGGCGCTGCGGGACCAGGTGGCGGAGCAGGAGTCAGAGATGGCAGCCCTGCGGGACCACGTGGCGGAGCAGGAGTCAGAGATGGCAGCTCTGCGGGACCAGGTGGCGGAGCAGGAGTCAGAGATGGCAGCCCTGCGGGACCACGTGGCGGAGCAGGTGGCGGAGATGACAGCCCTCCGCCAGGCGCTTGCTGAGGCGCGGCGCGGGAGTACGGCTGCTGGCGCAACACTGCTCGACGGCGGTACTGAGGTGCAGGCGCTGCGGGACCAGGTGGCGGAGCAGGTGGCGGAGATGACAGCCCTCCGCCAGGCGCTCGCTGAGGCGCGGCGCGGGAGCACGGCTGCTGGCGCAACACTGCGCGACGGCGGTACGGAGGTGCAGGCGCTGCGGGACCAGGTGGCGGAGCAGGAGTCAGAGATGGCAGCCCTGCGGGACCACGTGGCGGAGCAGGTGGCGGAGATGACAGCCCTCTGCCAGGCGCTTGCTGAGGCGCGGCGCGGTAGCACGGCTGCTGGCGCAACACTGCGCGACGGCGGTACTGAGGTGCAGGCGCTGCGGGACCAGGTGGCAGAGCAGGTGGCGGAGATGGCAGCTCTGCGGGACCAGGTGGCGGAGCAGGAGTCAGAGATGACAGCCCTCCGCCAGGCGCTTGCTGAGGCGCGGCGCGGTAGCACGGCTGCTGGCGCAACACTGCGCGACGGCGGTACTGAGGTGCAGGCGCTGCGGGACCAGGTGGCGGAGCAGGAGTCAGAGATGGCAGCTCTGCGGGACCAGGTGGCGGAGCAGGAGTCAGAGATGGCAGCTCTGCGGGACCAGGTGGCGGAGCAGGAGTCAGAGATGGCAGCTCTGCGGGACCACGTGGCGGAGCAGGTGGCGGAGATGACAGCCCTCCGCCAGGCGCTTGCTGAAGCGCGGCGCGGGAGCACGGCTGCTGGCGCAACACTGCTCGACGGCGGTGCTGAGGTGCAGGCGCTGCGGGACCAGGTGGCGGAGCAGGTGGCGGAGATGACAGCCCTCCGCCAGGCGCTTGCTGAGGCGCGGCGCGGGAGCACGGCTGCTGGCGCAACACTGCGCGACGGCGGTACGGAGGTGCAGGCGCTGCGGGACCAGGTGGCGGAGCAGGAGTCAGAGATGGCAGCTCTGCGGGACCACGTGGCGGAGCAGGTGGCGGAGATGACAGCCCTCTGCCAGGCGCTTGCTGAGGCGCGGCGCGGTAGCACGGCTGCTGGCGCAACACTGCGCGACGGCGGTACTGAGGTGCAGGCGCTGCGGGACCAGGTGGCAGAGCAGGTGGCGGAGATGGCAGCTCTGCGGGACCAGGTGGCGGAGCAGGAGTCAGAGATGACAGCCCTCCGCCAGGCGCTTGCTGAGGCGCGGCGCGGTAGCACGGCTGCTGGCGCAACACTGCGCGACGGCGGTACTGAGGTGCAGGCGCTGCGGGACCAGGTGGCAGAGCAGGTGGCGGAGATGGCAGCTCTGCGGGACCAGGTGGCGGAGCAGGAGTCAGAGATGGCAGCCCTGCGGGACCACGTGGCGGAGCAGGAGTCCGAGATGGCAGCCCTGCGGGACCACGTGGCGGAGCAGGTGGCGGAGATGACAGCCCTCCGCCAGGCGCTTGCTGAGGCGCGGCGCGGTAGCACGGCTGCTGGCGCAACACTGCTCGATGGCGGTACTGAGGTGCAGGCGCTGCGGGACCAGGTGGCGGAGCAGGAGTCAGAGATGGCAGCTCTGCGGACCAGGTGGCGGAGCAGGAGTCAGAGATGGCAGCTCTGCGGGACCAGGTGGCGGAGCAGGAGTCAGAGATGGCAGCTCTGCGGGACCACGTGGCGGAGCAGGTGGCGGAGATGACAGCCCTCCGCCAGGCGCTTGCTGAGGCGCGGCGCGGGAGCACGGCTGCTGGCGCAACACTGCGCGACGGCGGTACGGAGGTGCAGGCGCTGCGGGACCAGGTGGCGGAGCAGGAGTCAGAAATGGCAGCTCTGCGGGACCACGTGGCGGAGCAGGAGTCAGAGATGGCAGCTCTGCGGGACCAGGTGGCGGAGCAGGAGTCAGAGATGGCAGCTCTGCGGGACCACGTGGCGGAGATGACAGCCCTCCGCCAGGCGCTTGCTGAGGCGCGGCGCGGGAGCACGGCTGCTGGCGCAACACTGCGCGACGGCGGTGCTGAGGTGCAGGCGCTGCGGGACCAGGTGGCGGAGCAGGAGTCAGAGATGGCAGCTCTGCGGGACCACGTGGCGGAGATGACAGCCCTCCGCCAGGCGCTTGCTGAGGCGCGGCGCGGTAGCACGGCTGCTGGCGCAACACTGCTCGACGGCGGTGCTGAGGTGCAGGCGCTGCGGGACCAGGTGGCGGAGCAGGTGGCGGAGATGACAGCCCTCTGCCAGGCGCTTGCTGAGGCGCGGCGCGGGAGCACGGCTGCTGGCGCAACACTGCGCGACGGCGGTACTGAGGTGCAGGCGCTGCGGGACCAGGTGGCAGAGCAGGTGGCGGAGATGGCAGCTCTGCGGGACCAGGTGGCGGAGCAGGAGTCAGAGATGACAGCCCTCCGCCAGGCGCTTGCTGAGGCGCGGCGCGGTAGCACGGCTGCTGGCGCAACACTGCTCGACGGCGGTGCTGAGGTGCAGGCGCTGCGGGACCAGGTGGCGGAGCAGGTGGCGGAGATGACAGCCCTCTGCCAGGCGCTTGCTGAGGCGCGGCGCGGGAGCACGGCTGCTGGCGCAACACTGCGCGACGGCGGTACTGAGGTGCAGGCGCTGCGGGACCAGGTGGCGGAGCAGGAGTCAGAGATGGCAGCTCTGCGGGACCACGTGGCGGAGATGACAGCCCTCCGCCAGGCGCTTGCTGAGGCGCGGCGCGGGAGCACGGCTGCTGGCGCAACACTGCGCGACGGCGGTGCTGAGGTGCAGGCGCTGCGGGACCAGGTGGCGGAGCAGGAGTCAGAGATGGCAGCTCTGCGGGACCACGTGGCGGAGATGACAGCCCTCCGCCAGGCGCTTGCTGAGGCGCGGCGCGGTAGCACGGCTGCTGGCGCAACACTGCTCGACGGCGGTGCTGAGGTGCAGGCGCTGCGGGACCAGGTGGCGGAGCAGGTGGCGGAGATGACAGCCCTCTGCCAGGCGCTTGCTGAGGCGCGGCGCGGGAGCACGGCTGCTGGCGCAACACTGCGTGACGGCGGTACTGAGGTGCAGGCGCTGCGGGACCAGGTGGCGGAGCAGGAGTCAGAGATGGCAGCTCTGCGGCACCAGGTGGCGGAGCAGGAGTCAGAGATGGCAGCCCTGCGGGACCAGGTGGCGGAGCAGGTGGCGGAGATGACAGCCCTCCGCCAGGCGCTTGCTGAGGCGCGGCGCGGGAGCACGGCTGCTGGCGCAACACTGCGCGACGGCGGTACTGAGGTGCAGGCGCTGCGGGACCAGGTGGCGGAGCAGGAGTCAGAGATGGCAGCCCTGCGGCACCAGGTGGCGGAGCAGGAGTCAGAGATGGCAGCCCTGCGGGACCACGTGGCGGAGCAGGTGGCGGAGATGACAGCCCTCCGCCAGGCGCTTGCTGAGGCGCGGCGCGGGAGCACGGCTGCTGGCGCAACACTGCTCGACGGCGGTGCTGAGGTGCAGGCGCTGCGGGACCAGGTGGCGGAGCAGGTGGCGGAGATGACAGCCCTCTGCCAGGCGCTTGCTGAGGCGCGGCGCGGGAGCACGGCTGCTGGCGCAACACTGCGCGACGGCGGTACTGAGGTGCAGGCGCTGCGGGACCAGGTGGCAGAGCAGGTGGCGGAGATGGCAGCTCTGCGGGACCAGGTGGCGGAGCAGGAGTCAGAGATGACAGCCCTCCGCCAGGCGCTTGCTGAGGCGCGGCGCGGGAGCACGGCTGCTGGCGCAACACTGCGCGACGGCGGTACTGAGGTGCAGGCGCTGCGGGACCAGGTGGCGGAGCAGGAGTCAGAGATGGCAGCCCTGCGGCACCAGGTGGCGGAGCAGGAGTCAGAGATGGCAGCCCTGCGGGACCACGTGGCGGAGCAGGTGGCGGAGATGACAGCCCTCCGCCAGGCGCTTGCTGAGGCGCGGCGCGGGAGCACGGCTGCTGGCGCAACACTGCGCGACGGCGGTACTGAGGTGCAGGCGCTGCGGGACCAGGTGGCGGAGCAGGAGTCAGAGATGGCAGCCCTGCGGCACCAGGTGGCGGAGCAGGAGTCAGAGATGGCAGCCCTGCGGGACCACGTGGCGGAGCAGGTGGCGGAGATGACAGCCCTCCGCCAGGCGCTTGCTGAGGCGCGGCGCGGGAGCACGGCTGCTGGCGCAACACTGCGCGACGGCGGTACTGAGGTGCAGGCGCTGCGGGACCAGGTGGCGGAGCAGGAGTCAGAGATGGCAGCTCTGCGGGACCACGTGGCGGAGATGACAGCCCTCCGCCAGGCGCTTGCTGAGGCGCGGCGCGGTAGCACGGCTGCTGGCGCAACACTGCTCGACGGCGGTGCTGAGGTGCAGGCGCTGCGGGACCAGGTGGCGGAGCAGGTGGCGGAGATGACAGCCCTCTGCCAGGCGCTTGCTGAGGCGCGGCGCGGGAGCACGGCTGCTGGCGCAACACTGCGCGACGGCGGTACTGAGGTGCAGGCGCTGCGGGACCAGGTGGCGGAGCAGGTGGCGGAGATGGCAGCTCTGCGGGACCAGGTGGCGGAGCAGGAGTCAGAGATGACAGCCCTCCGCCAGGCGCTTGCTGAGGCGCGGCGCGGGAGCACGGCTGCTGGCGCAACACTGCGCGACGGCGGTACTGAGGTGCAGGCGCTGCGGGACCAGGTGGCGGAGCAGGAGTCAGAGATGGCAGCTCTGCGGGACCACGTGGCGGAGCAGGTGGCGGAGATGACAGCCCTCTGCCAGGCGCTTGCTGAGGCGCGGCGCGGTAGCACGGCTGCTGGCGCAACACTGCTCGACGGCGGTACTGAGGTGCAGGCGCTGCGGGACCAGGTGGCGGAGCAGGAGTCAGAGATGGCAGCTCTGCGGGACCAGGTGGCGGAGCAGGAGTCAGAGATGGCAGCTCTGCGGCACCAGGTGGCAGAGCAGGAGTCAGAGATGGCAGCTCTGCGGCACCAGGTGGCAGAGCAGGAGTCAGAGATGGCAGCTCTGCGGGACCAGGTGGCGGAGCAGGAGTCAGAGATGGCAGCTCTGCGGGACCAGGTGGCGGAGCAGGAGTCAGAGATGACAGCCCTCCGCCAGGCGCTTGCTGAGGCGCGGCGCGGTAGCACGGCTGCTGGCGCAACACTGCGCGACGGCGGTGCTGAGGTGCAGGCGCTGCGGGACCAGGTGGCGGAGCAGGAGTCAGAGATGGCAGCCCTGCGGGACCACGTGGCGGAGCAGGAGTCAGAGATGGCAGCTCTGCGGGACCAGGTGGCGGAGCAGGAGTCAGAGATGGCAGCTCTGCGGCACCAGGTGGCAGAGCAGGAGTCAGAGATGGCAGCTCTGCGGCACCAGGTGGCAGAGCAGGAGTCAGAGATGGCAGCTCTGCGGGACCAGGTGGCGGAGCAGGAGTCAGAGATGGCAGCTCTGCGGGACCAGGTGGCGGAGCAGGTGGCGGAGATGACAGCCCTCCGCCAGGCGCTTGCTGAGGCGCGGCGCGGGAGCACGGCTGCTGGCGCAACACTGCGCGACGGCGGTACGGAGGTGCAGGCGCTGCGGGACCAGGTGGCGGAGCAGGAGTCAGAGATGGCAGCTCTGCGGGACCACGTGGCGGAGCAGGTGGCGGAGATGACAGCCCTCTGCCAGGCGCTTGCTGAGGCGCGGCGCGGTAGCACGGCTGCTGGCGCAACACTGCGCGACGGCGGTACGGAGGTGCAGGCGCTGCGGGACCAGGTGGCAGAGCAGGTGGCGGAGATGGCAGCTCTGCGGGACCAGGTGGCGGAGCAGGAGTCAGAGATGACAGCCCTCCGCCAGGCGCTTGCTGAGGCGCGGCGCGGTAGCACGGCTGCTGGCGCAACACTGCGCGACGGCGGTGCTGAGGTGCAGGCGCTGCGGGACCAGGTGGCGGAGCAGGAGTCAGAGATGGCAGCCCTGCGGGACCACGTGGCGGAGCAGGAGTCAGAGATGGCAGCTCTGCGGGACCACGTGGCGGAGATGACAGCCCTCCGCCAGGCGCTTGCTGAGGCGCGGCGCGGGAGCACGGCTGCTGGCGCAACACTGCGCGACGGCGGTGCTGAGGTGCAGGCGCTGCGGGACCAGGTGGCGGAGCAGGAGTCAGAGATGGCAGCTCTGCGGGACCACGTGGCGGAGATGACAGCCCTCCGCCAGGCGCTTGCTGAGGCGCGGCGCGGTAGCACGGCTGCTGGCGCAACACTGCTCGACGGCGGTGCTGAGGTGCAGGCGCTGCGGGACCAGGTGGCGGAGCAGGTGGCGGAGATGACAGCCCTCTGCCAGGCGCTTGCTGAGGCGCGGCGCGGGAGCACGGCTGCTGGCGCAACACTGCGCGACGGCGGTACTGAGGTGCAGGCGCTGCGGGACCAGGTGGCAGAGCAGGTGGCGGAGATGGCAGCTCTGCGGGACCAGGTGGCGGAGCAGGAGTCAGAGATGACAGCCCTCCGCCAGGCGCTTGCTGAGGCGCGGCGCGGGAGCACGGCTGCTGGCGCAACACTGCGTGACGGCGGTACTGAGGTGCAGGCGCTGCGGGACCAGGTGGCGGAGCAGGAGTCAGAGATGGCAGCTCTGCGGCACCAGGTGGCGGAGCAGGAGTCAGAGATGGCAGCCCTGCGGGACCACGTGGCGGAGCAGGTGGCGGAGATGACAGCCCTCCGCCAGGCGCTTGCTGAGGCGCGGCGCGGGAGCACGGCTGCTGGCGCAACACTGCGCGACGGCGGTACTGAGGTGCAGGCGCTGCGGGACCAGGTGGCGGAGCAGGAGTCAGAGATGGCAGCCCTGCGGCACCAGGTGGCGGAGCAGGAGTCAGAGATGGCAGCCCTGCGGGACCACGTGGCGGAGCAGGTGGCGGAGATGACAGCCCTCCGCCAGGCGCTTGCTGAGGCGCGGCGCGGGAGCACGGCTGCTGGCGCAACACTGCTCGACGGCGGTGCTGAGGTGCAGGCGCTGCGGGACCAGGTGGCGGAGCAGGTGGCGGAGATGACAGCCCTCTGCCAGGCGCTTGCTGAGGCGCGGCGCGGGAGCACGGCTGCTGGCGCAACACTGCGCGACGGCGGTACTGAGGTGCAGGCGCTGCGGGACCAGGTGGCAGAGCAGGTGGCGGAGATGGCAGCTCTGCGGGACCAGGTGGCGGAGCAGGAGTCAGAGATGACAGCCCTCCGCCAGGCGCTTGCTGAGGCGCGGCGCGGGAGCACGGCTGCTGGCGCAACACTGCGCGACGGCGGTACTGAGGTGCAGGCGCTGCGGGACCAGGTGGCGGAGCAGGAGTCAGAGATGGCAGCCCTGCGGCACCAGGTGGCGGAGCAGGAGTCAGAGATGGCAGCCCTGCGGGACCACGTGGCGGAGCAGGTGGCGGAGATGACAGCCCTCCGCCAGGCGCTTGCTGAGGCGCGGCGCGGGAGCACGGCTGCTGGCGCAACACTGCGCGACGGCGGTACTGAGGTGCAGGCGCTGCGGGACCAGGTGGCGGAGCAGGAGTCAGAGATGGCAGCTCTGCGGGACCAGGTGGCGGAGCAGGAGTCAGAGATGGCAGCCCTGCGGGACCACGTGGCGGAGCAGGTGGCGGAGATGACAGCCCTCCGCCAGGCGCTTGCTGAGGCGCGGCGCGGTAGCACGGCTGCTGGCGCAACACTGCGCGACGGCGGTACGGAGGTGCAGGCGCTGCGGGACCAGGTGGCGGAGCAGGAGTCAGAGATGGCAGCTCTGCGGGACCAGGTGGCGGAGCAGGAGTCAGAGATGGCAGCTCTGCGGGACCAGGTGGCGGAGCAGGAGTCAGAGATGGCAGCGCTGCGGGACCACGTGGCGGAGCAGGTGGCGGAGATGACAGCCCTCCGCCAGGCGCTTGCTGAGGCGCGGCGCGGGAGTACGGCTGCTGGCGCAACACTGCTCGATGGCGGTACTGAGGTGCAGGCGCTGCGGGACCAGGTGGCGGAGCAGGAGTCAGAGATGGCAGCTCTGCGGGACCAGGTGGCGGAGCAGGAGTCAGAGATGGCAGCGCTGCGGGACCACGTGGCGGAGCAGGTGGCGGAGATGACAGCCCTCCGCCAGGCGCTTGCTGAGGCGCGGCGCGGGAGCACGGCTGCTGGCGCAACACTGCGCGACGGCGGTGCTGACGTGGAGGTGCTGTGTGTAGGTGTTGCTGAGCAGATGTCAGCGCAATGTGTTTCTGTTCCCGTTGTTGATGTTATTGCTGCGGTCGGCGGTGCGGCTGTTGTGGAGGATGTTGAGTTGGCTGATGGAGTAGACATGTGTGGTGATGTAGGTGCGTGTTCTGAACGTCAATTGCCTGCATCTTCGGTGGTCGGTACGGTGGTGGATAGGTGCGATAGTGATGGGTGTTATGGGACCGGATAGGAGGATTGGGAGAGGTGTTTGAGGATTGTGGTGGTAATTTGCTAGAGGCGGAGGTACTGCGTATTGCTTTGGCGGAGTGTAAAGGGAAGATCGCTGCATTGCAGGTGGAGGTGAGGTCAGCGAGAGAGGCTGTGGAGGAACTTCGGTGGTATGATGAGCGTCGCGACAACTGCGTTGAGGGAAAGCCGTTGTGCCAGACGTACGTCGAATGTTTTTTAGAGGGCACGGAGTGGTCATGGGTTGCTAGTCTTTGTGAAGAAGAGCTCAAGTGGAGACTGCGCGTAGACTGCAGTCGGGCTTGCCATGTCAACGTGGACTGCGTGCGACTCGTTGGCTACGTTCTGGGCAGTTTACGCGCCGAATTCTGCGTGGAGCACAACACGGACGTGGATGGAAGTGAGTTGAAGGACCGTGTCGCTGAGTATCCGTTCCCATCGGCATGGGCACTCTTCCGGCGCCTCGTGGGGGAGCAGAAGGCACCGGAGCCGTTGCTCTCCGAAGTGCATCACAGAGCAGCTCAGAAACTCTTCTCTGAGGAGGCACTGGGGCGTGTTGTCGCGCAGCTGGAGGAGGCCTATGCCCGCCAGGCATTCACCTCCGAGCGGTCAGAGAAAAAGTCGAAGTTGCTTCGTGCTGCTGCATCAGCACTGGCAAAGGAAGTGGTATCATCGCGGTGGGAATGCACTGACAGGTTGGAGCGGCTGGAGGAGCTTGCGGTGTTGTTGTTAGAGGCTCGCGAGAGCGAGCGTGAGTTGCGGGATCGCCTGTTCGCGGCTGAGGAGAGCATACACGAGCTGCACCGTCGACACGATGACGATCGTGATGGCTTGGTGAGCGCCGAAGCAGAGAAACGCCGTTCCTTGGACGTGTTTGTGGCCCGTGTTGCCTCTCAGGATGAGACAATACGTGTACAGCCGAGCAGATTGTGGGCTTGCAGGCGTTAGTGCAAACGCTGTCTTCTACGCTCTCCGAAAAGAACGCCGACCTGATCAGTGCTCACGCGCAAGCCGTGGCGTTGTCGCGAGAGGTCGACGAAAAGGCAATGGCCTACGCCGATACCCTGGCGAAGCTGGCGAAGTGCGGGGAGGCGCTAAGTTTGTCACGTACAAACGAACTGGTGTTGTCACAGACCCTCTACGAGGCAGAGCATCAGTGCACTCAGCTGCGGGGGTCCATCGAGATTGACGCCACATTGCATCAAGCCGAATTAGTCAGCGCAACGGCAGAGCGGGATCGCTTGAAGGAGGGGATGGAGGTGCTTCGCGAGCTGCTGCCGCTCCTACTGGCGGCAGCAAAGGCCCACCGCCGAGAGGACAGCGGTGATGCGGGGGTGGGGGTGGACGAGGGCACCATTACGTCTGCGCTCGACGTGCCCTTCTCGCTAGAAGGTTATGTTGCAGCTCAGGAGCTCCGTGAGGTGTTGCTGTGCCATCTTAGCTGCGTGGAGAAGCTTCGTCGCGACAAGAGGTTTTGGCCGACGAGCTCGTCGAGACAGAAAAGGCGCGTGGCGACTATGCGGGCGCCCTGGAGGAGGCGCTACAGTCGTTAATGGAGGAGCGCGAGCTGCGAATGCGGACATACGAGTCGCAGCTGCAGTTCTCGGAGCAGATGATGCGGGAGCTGGCCATGATGCGGAATGCTGAAGAGGATGAGATGGTCGATGAGAAGGCAGACATGGAGGTCAACAGCAGTTATGAGCTGCCTAGCATACGCAGCAGCAGCCCCGCAGCTTAAACGCCGCCGTGACGCTGAACTCATGACGAGGGCTAAGGGAACGGGAGGGAATAGGTAGCTAGGGACGGAAAAAGTGGTGCAGGCTAAGAGGAGGAACTCCGCAGTGATTGCATGGGCTGCTCACCTTCCTTTCCCCCGCCGTGCGCACTCTTCTCGCAAAGCTTATGCACCTCGCCACGAGTACATTGCAATCTCCGTACCAGCCCTTTCCTCTTTCTCTCCATCAAACGCGTCTCTTTGTTTCTCTGTGTGGGGCTGCCTGTTCCCACCCTGCGCGCGTGTGATCCGTGCGAAATTTGCCATCGCAACACGTGCGCACAGGTAGGCTGGGGCCTCAGAAAGGAAAAAGCAAAACGAAACAGTTCGTGGACAACGGAAAAGAAGCAATCAGGAATGAAACACCACTTCAAGTGGGCCGGGGCCATATGCACCGCTCTGCGCGCGTCACGGCTGGGCATTCGAGGAAAGAAAAAGGGAGCGCACCTACACCACATCGATGTGTGCCCCTCTCTCCACCACTCCTCTCTTCCTCACACTCGCTGTGAGAAGTGTAACTTCACCCCTCCTCCCTCTGGGTCACCATGTTGGAGACGAATGACACAAGCTACAACGTTGCTTCACTGATTGTTCTCACCATTATGGAGCACCCCACGACACTTATGATTCCCCTGCTTCGGCTGCTGCTCATTATCGCTATTCACGTGCATTTTTCTCCATCTCCGTCTTCCCCTGTGTCCTTCATGCCCTTTCTCAATGGTGAGGAGATCTTCTGCCCATTGCGTTTGCATACCCCCCTCCTCCTCCCTCATCCCCCCCCCCCCCCACCACACACACACACACACTGCTCAGTGCTCTCACAACTCCCGTTCTCGACAGAAAGAAACAAACGCTGAAGCGCACAACAACAACACACGGAAAACAGTCCAGTTACTCACTCACTTCACGTCTCTCTACGCTTTCGCCCTCACCCCCCTCACGCGCTCTCACTTCAGTGTGCCCATCGTGGGCTTCTTTTCGACGCCTCAGAGGAGGAGTGCGGGTCGCGGTACGGTGGAAGGCGGAGGCGAAAGAACAACACCCGCGAAACTTCGCTGTGTAGGGGAGACAGACAGAGAGAAAAGCCCACTTGTTCTGCACGTTTTATCGCCCAGCCAACCACTACCACTACTCCCTCTTTCACCCCCCGGGCCCGTCGTACGCGCACCTCCCTCCTCTTTACTCTCCTCTTCTCACTTCGCTACTACCGACTACATTACGGGCCAAGAGGAAAAAAAAGAAAGGACACACACACACACACACACACACACACACAAAGGACACTGTCACAGCCACGTGTGGGAGACGCGGGGCGCAAATACATTTTGTGTGGTTTTGTTTTCGGCCTGCTGCTGCTGTTCCTCACAGACACCGCTGCTGTGATGTCTTTGCATTTCAAAGCTCTGAGTTCTCGTAGATTACGCATTCAGCCTCTCCTTTCTCTTTCGCCCTTCTGCACATAAACACTACCGTCGTTCTCCGCCCCCCGCTTATCCTCCCCCTTTTCCCCCATTTCTCTCTCTCGCGTTGCGTTCTTCCTCTGTTTTTGGGTGCCCCGCGTCCCCATCACGTGCGCAGGCGAGGACTATCACTGCCGTTTCGGCCACTGGCGTTTCTCTTTTTCTCTTCCCCATTGCCTTTCCATCGTGTACTTTCGTCCGCGGGCATCATTGAAGCATCACGGAGGTCTTCGCCAGTGAAAAATTTTGTTTGTTTTTTGGGGGCGTTTTGCTTTGGTGTTTTTTTCATTCGAGTCCGTTGCTTCCCTCCCTCCCTCTCTCTCTTCCCCCCTTTTTCTATTTTGTGTCTTGTCGTTCTTGTCGTTGACAGGAGCGAGTCTCTCAGAGGGAGGGAAAGAGGGACAGGCAAACCAAGGCCCTTTGGGGAGAAGAAAGCGAAAGGGCGCAATCCAATCTGTGTGCAGCAGGGCAGCGCCCATCATTTTATTTCCTCCTTCACTTGGCGAGCTTCAGTCATCATAGAGAGGGTGCTGTAGGTACACAGAGGAAAGAAGACGGAAAAAGGAGAAGGAACGTGAGAAACAGCAGCAAGTAGAGTGCGCACTGCAGAAGAGGCAGTGTCGCTGTTGATTTCTTTTCCCTACTCACTTCGACTGCGCGTTTTGTTTTATTTCCCTTGCTTGTGTATTTGTGTCTGTGTCTGCGGGGTGCGCCGGTGACTAGCGGATTTGGCAGCACTGAGGCATCTACCTCTCGCTCAAGGAAGCAGAGCGAGAGAGAGAGAGAGACTGATCGACGAGGAGTGTCCCCTCGGCTCTGTGTTTTGCGTCTCTTTTTCACCATCTTTGTTCTTCCTCTTTTCTACTTCATTGTCAGCCTGGGCTCATTGTACCCCCCTCCCCTCCCCCTCCTTTGTTTCCTCGGCTTTTTGGCGCAACCCCCTCTCTCCCCACCCTCCGTCACTCATTCGTGCTTCGTCTCTCCCTCCTTCCCTCCCCAGGCTGACGGGGGGGGGAACGTACTCGCTTTCTTCTTGTCTCCTCAGCAGCAAGCGCGCCACAAGGCACCCTAGATCCAACGGACAGGGAAACCAAACAACACGAGGTGGAAGAAGGGACATACGAAGCTATCGTCGTAGAAGCGCACACTCGCCAATCCACCACCTGAGCCGATAAATCAACACGCAACTCCGTCCCACCCGGACACGCCCCGCTTCATACTTTGTGTTCGTTTGTTTGTTTGTCTTTACTTTTCGAAAAGGTGTTTTCATCGCCCGCTCTCTTTTCCTCGTGTTGCTTTTTTTTATTTTCTCTTTCCCTGTTGCTGCGTATTCCTTTTCTCTGTCCCCTCCCCGGTCATTTTCTTCCTGTGTGAGTGCCGCTTGCCTCCCTCCCTCCTCCCTTCCTCCCCTGCGCGCGTGTCTCTCTCTGTGTGTGTGTGCGTGTGTTTCGTTGCTGTCGCCGACTCCCTCCTCTCTTTCTCTTCCGTCCTGTGTTTTGTCGAGTGGGGCCCACTTGTCATCGTTTTTTTTTCTTCTTCCCCCCCGCTATTGGATCTCGTGACTCGTGCGTCTCTCCATCTGGGCTTCGGCACTCCTCTTGTTTTTCTTTCCTCCCCCCCGCTCGTCTACGCTCGAGCAGCTGCATTTTGGTTGTGTGCGAGGTCACGCTGGTTGTAGCTCTGTGCCCAGGTTTGTACTGGCGAGGCTCTCACCCTTCCCTTCGCATCGCTCTCAAGCCTTCCCGTCCCTCCCGCCACACGGCGCTGCATTGTCCCTTTTTTTTTTCTTTTCCCTCCTTCTCTGCGATCGGCTCACTCTCGCGCTTCGTGTGCGCGCATCTTCGGCCCTCTCTTCTCATTTTCTCGCGTGTGGCTCCACACTCTGCCGCACGCACACACAAAAACGAAGGAAGGAGTAGAGGGGGCATTGATTGCCTGAGCATTTTTTTTCCCCTTTTGCACCTCTCTCCCTCAAACTGCAGCCCCTTCCGCTCATATGCTCTACGCCGCTTCTCCCATACCGGTGCGGCGGCCGAGGATAGCCGAGTCACGCCTGACGCCCACCGTCGCGCCGTCGTGGGGTGGCCCACCCGGCGACTCGCTAGGCAGGTCAGCCCCACGTGAGGTGGGAAGCTCCTTCGAGCCGCATAAGAGGGCCCACCGCAGACGTCCTCGTCGATGTGTGTCGCCGGACTTGTCTACGCGAGATGTTCTGACGGCCGTGCAGGACCGCCTGGAGCACACCGCCAAGTTTATCTATCCTGGCTCCGTCGTCGTGTACGAGTTCCTTAACGAGGCGCAGGAGTGGCACTGGGCGTTAGGAACGGTCCAACAATCACACGCACACACTGTCACACTGGAGGGGTGGAGCTGCCAGCAAGGCTGTGCGAACGATGGTGTGATGCAGGCAATGAGAAAGGAGGAGAGTCGTCTTCAGCAAGAGCTAGAAGATCACCAGACAGCCATCGTCACCTTGCGGGCTGAGCTTGGCTCCGTGCGCACAGTCAATGAGGCTGACATGAACGCCGCCCGCGAGGCCATCGAGGACTGTCGCCGTGTGTTGGAGGAAAGAGAAGGCACGCTTCATGCCTGTCAGCAACAGGGCGTGCCACTTCGACTCACCCACAGTGACGCGTACGGCGGGGCTGACAAGAGCGGCAGCGACGACGATGTTGTTTTTGTGGCGGTGCTGCGAGCGGCCCTGAGCGTTGTGGAGCACTACGTGCCCGCCACACCACTTCCGTGGCCGGGGGTATGGGCCGCCGTGAGTGATCCGCTCTTCCTGCACCGCTGCATCCGCTACGATGTCGGCTACGACATGAGCCTGCAACAATATGAGGAGATCGAGGCACGCTTCTTTGACTCCGGCGCCATCACAGAGGAAAAAGTTCACAGAGCCATGGCCTCGATGGAGCAGCGGATGTCCAATGCGGCCGAATTTCTCTGCGCTATCGCAAACTGGCTCTTCACGCAGCTCGCTGCCTTTAAGGTGTATCAGCAGTGTGCCAGCACGCAATCTCACGCTGACGTGCTCCAGCAGCAGCTCACCCATCACGTGAATACGCTCAAGGTGGCGGCTAGAAGATTGCATCAAGTGCAAGCACAGCTGCGCGTGTTTGGTGGCGCCCCGGGAAACTCGAGCAGTTCCACAAGCTCTGGTGTGCAGCTCACGTTTACTCCTGCAAAAGGGATTATCACAGACGTGCTTCGCTGTGCCATCATTTGCCCAGTACCATCACACTCGCGGCGAGACCCAGAACCGCGAGTAACGGCAGCACAGACGGTAGTAGCGTCTGGCGAATTGCATTCATCATCCTCGTCGAGCAAGAGCGCTATGATGTTGGCCAACACATCTTCGTCGTCATGGCATCCGTCTTGGAGTCCCGATATGTTAGGCAATCATAATCGCATCGGCAGCGCGACTGACCCCGCCGGCACCGCAAGGTCACCGGGCAACCACAAGGAAGAGGTGCAGCCGTCACCTTGCCCCCGCCTTGCTTCCGTCATTCCTGCTCCAAACGAGGAGATGGGGGTTGTCTTGTTGGGCCAGGAGGAACTTGACGAGATAGCTTCGCGTGCGCTGCACACTCGGCCTGAGCTGTGTCAAGCTGTAGCCGATCTCCTGCAAGAGTGTGCTAATCATCAGCGGGATGCACACCGCGCACGTGCATTGGTCTCTGAAAGCGCTAACCGGCGCCGAGGACGGCGCGGCGCGTCAAAGTCGCAAGGTGATGGCTGCCCACCAGCTACGGCTTGTGCCGCGGCTCCCTTCGCTTCCCCGAGCTTGTCCGCTGCCGCCTTCACCGATTCCTCATCTTCCCCGACGCCGCCGACTTCTAATGGCCGGACTGTCTCAGCGGCACACAACACCCCAAGTGTATTGTCTGGACCGGGATCAAAAGCCGCAGCGGCCCAGAGCGACGAGGACGAGGTGTACGATGAAGAGGCCGACGGATGCGCCTTTCAAGCAGCGTTGTTGGGCTTTCAAGAAAAGCTACAGGAGGCACGTCGCGAGAATGAGCGCCTACAGCGGATGTTAGTACGCGAGACGGATCGACACAAGTCGGTAGAGGCTGAGCTGCAGAGGCAACTACGGGACGCCCGCGCCGGTTATGAAGACGCACAAAGCCGGCTGGCCGGTGCGACGATACGCGCTGAGGCTCTGCGGGCTGAGTGCGAAAGCCTTGACCGCGATAAGGATAACGCAACGAGCCACATCATCGCTTTGGAGAACGAGATACACGCTCTCGAGTCAAAGAATTGTAGCGGAAGATCTGCTGCCCCCACTTCACTACCTGCGACCCAGATCAAGGGCGATCAAGGTTCTGTGAAGGCTGACAATGGCGTTGCCCAACGAGAAGCCGAACCGGCCTGGCTATGCAGCAGCAACGAGCGATGGATGCCACAGCATTTGCAGCCTTCTGATGACACTAACGGGGTCTCGACCACTCATCACCACAAGCGCTTCTCTGGTGCCGGCTGGTATGATGTACTGCGACAGCATCCTGCTGAGCTTCACCGTGCTGCAGCGGTCGATGCAGCGGCAGTGTGCCATGTAGTCGTTGCGGCAGTCACAGGGGTGCGCTTTTCAGCGGACGGGAGTAGCGTCGAGTTCTCTGTGGCTCATCCTAGTCACGTGACCAAGCACCAACTTGATACTCAAATCCGTGTCACAACCTTCTACGAATGCGAGTACATGCGCCGCCATAGATTCAGTCCAAAGACAGGCGAGGACCTTCTTGCGCAGCAGCTCGCAGAGAGCATAGCTACCATCGCTAACCTCGAAAACCGACTTGCTCACCTGCCACCAACAATTCCACCACTTCCACCTCCACTGACACCAAGCAGTCGTCAGGGAGACATCCTCAACGAGCACGAGCAGTTGCTCAGACCTGAGGAGGCCCACGAGCTCCAGCAGTACGATGAGCGACTGAAGAAGAGCGGTAATGGTGCTGTTGTTGTAACACCACATTCCGTGCGGTTGCCGGGAGACGACTGGGGCGTAGTACTGCAGGGCTACCCTGAGATGCTGCGTGAGGCATTCCTTGCGGATGTCTGTCACGCCTGCCATGCGACTCTAACGGACGTGAGGCATGTCGAGTTTTCCATTGGCAGCCTACTAGCCACAGTGCGGGTGCAGCACGACGCACACGCAACCCCAAAAGACATCGACAGCCGCTTGCACGAATACAACTACCCCTTAACAACAAAGTTGTACAGGTCACGCCACCTACCCCAACGCGGGGCTGATGCGGCGATTGTGACACAACCCACGCACAATAACGAGACTACTGCACTGCGTAAGCAGCTGCAGGAGGCAGAGGAGCGCGCCAAGGAGGCGGAGGCGCAGCAGGCCGACATGGCCGCCAAGATTGAGCATCTAAGGGAGGAACTGCGAGGTGCTGTAACGGAAGCTGCCACCCATGGCGGTCGGTGCGTAGCGCTGGAGAAGGAAGCGAACCAGAGCTTAAAGTACATTGAGGAGCTGAGGCAGCAGTTGGCAGCTGCACAGCTCGGCCGGGAGGCAGTGGATGCCGAGTTAGCTCAGCTTGAAGAGCAGCTTCGCGATGTGGAGCTCAACCACGCAAGAAATGCTACTGAGCAGGAGTCGGCGCTCGGTGATCTTGCTATTACCTATGCTGCGAATGATGCCACAATAGCTGACCTGCGTGAGCAGCTGCGGGATGCGGAGGCGCAGCAGGCCGACATGGCCGCCGAGGTGAGTGACCTGCGTGAGCAGCTGCAGGAGGCAGAGGAGCGTGCGAAGGAGTCGGAGGCACAGCAGGCCGACATGGCCGCCGAGGTGAGGTACCTGCGTGAGCAGCTGCAGGAGTCGGAGGCACAGCAGGCCGACGTGGCCGCCGAGGTGAGGGACCTGCGTGAGCAGCTGCAGGAGGCAGAGGAGCGTGCGAAGGAGTCGGAGGCGCAGCAGGCCGACATGGCCGCCGAGGTGAGGTACCTGCGTGAGCAGCTGCAGGAGTCGGAGGCACAGCAGGCCGACGTGGTCGCCGAGGTGAGTGACCTGCGTGAGCAGCTGCGGGGTGCGGAGGAGCGTGCGAAGGAGTCGGAGGCGCAGCAGGCCGACATGGCCGCGGAGGTGAGGGACCTGCGTGAGCAGCTGCAGGAGTCGGAGGCACAGCAGGCAGACGTGGTCGCCGAGGTGAGTGACCTGCGTGAGCAGCTGCAGGAGTCGGAGGCACAGCAGGCCGACGTGGTCGCCGAGGTGAGTGACCTGCGTGAGCAGCTGCGGGGTGCGGAGGAGCGCGCGAAGGAGTCGGAGGCGCAGCAGGCCGACATGGCCGCCGAGGTGAGTGATCTGCGTGAGCAGCTGCAGGAGTCGGAGGCACAGCAGGCCGACGTGGCCGCCGAGGTGAGGGACCTGCGTGAGCAGCTGCAGGAGTCGGAGGCGCAGCAGACCGACGTGGTCGCCGAGGTGAGGGACCTGCGTGAGCAGCTGCAGGAGGCAGAGGAGCGTGCGAAGGAGTCGGAGGCACAGCAGGCCGACATGGCCGCCAAGATCGAGCATCTAAGGGAGGAACTGCGAGGTGCTGTAACGGAAGCTGCCACCCATGGCGGTCGGTGCGTAGCGCTGGAGAAGGAAGCGAACCAGAGCTTAAAGTACATTGAGGAGCTGAGGCAGCAGTTGGCAGCTGCACAGCTCGGCCGGGAGGCAGTGGATGCCGAGTTAGCTCAGCTTGAAGAGCAGCTTCGCGATGTGGAGCTCAACCACGCAAGAAATGCTACTGAGCAGGAGTCGGCGCTCGGTGATCTTGCTATTACCTATGCTGCGAATGATGCCATAATAGCTGACCTGCGTGAGCAGCTGCGGGAGTCGGAGGCACAGCAGGCCGACGTGGTCGCCGAGGTGAGTGACCTGCGTGAGCAGCTGCGGGGTGCGGAGGAGCGTGCGAAGGAGTCGGAGGCGCAGCAGGCCGACATGGCCGCCGAGGTGAGGTACCTGCGTGAGCAGCTGCAGGAGTCCGAGGCACAGCAGGCCGACGTGGTCGCCGAGGTGAGTGACCTGCGTGAGCAGCTGCGGGGTGCGGAGGAGCGTGCGAAGGAGTCGGAGGCGCAGCAGGCCGACATGGCCGCCGAGGTGAGGTACCTGCGTGAGCAGCTGCAGGAGTCGGAGGCACAGCAGGCCGACGTGGTCGCCGAGGTGAGTGACCTGCGTGAGCAGCTGCGGGGTGCGGAGGAGCGTGCGAAGGAGTCGGAGGCGCAGCAGGCCGACATGGCCGCGGAGGTGAGGGACCTGCGTGAGCAGCTGCAGGAGTCGGAGGCACAGCAGGCCGACGTGGTCGCCGAGGTGAGTGACCTGCGTGAGCAGCTGCGGGGTGCGGAGGAGCGCGCGAAGGAGTCGGAGGCGCAGCAGGCCGACATGGCCGCCGAGGTGAGTGATCTGCGTGAGCAGCTGCAGGAGTCGGAGGCACAGCAGGCAGACGTGGTCGCCGAGGTGAGTGACCTGCGTGAGCAGCTGCAGGAGTCGGAGGCACAGCAGGCCGACGTGGTCGCCGAGGTGAGTGACCTGCGTGAGCAGCTGCGGGGTGCGGAGGAGCGCGCGAAGGAGTCGGAGGCGCAGCAGGCCGACATGGCCGCCGAGGTGAGGGACCTGCGTGAGCAGCTGCAGGAGTCAGAGGCGCAGCAGGCAGACGTGGTCGCCGAGGTGAGGGACCTGCGTGAGCAGCTGCGGGGTGCGGAGGAGCGTGCGAAGGAGTCGGAGGCGCAGCAGGCCGACATGGCCGCCGAGGTGACGGACCTGCGTGAGCAGCTGCAGGAGTCGGAGGCGCAGCAGACCGACATGGCCGCCGAGGTGACGGACCTGCGTGAGCAGCTGCGGGAGGCAGAGGCGCAGCAGGCCGACATGGCCGCCGAGGTGAGGGACCTGCGTGAGCAGCTGCAGGAGTCGGAGGCACAGCAGGCCGACATGGCCGCCAAGATGGAGCATCTAAGGGAGGAACTGCGAGGTGCTGTAACGGAAGCTGCCACCCATGGCGGTCGGTGCGTAGCGCTGGAGAAGGAAGCGAACCAGAGCTTAAAGTACATTGAGGAGCTGAGGCAGCAGTTGGCAGCTGCACAGCTCGGCCGGGAGGCAGTGGATGCCGAGTTAGCTCAGCTTGAAGAGCAGCTTCGCGATGTGGAGCTCAACCACGCAAGAAATGCTACTGAGCAGGAGTCGGCGCTCGGTGATCTTGCTATTACCTATGCTGCGAATGATGCCACAATAGCTGACCTGCGTGAGCAGCTGCGGGATGCGGAGGCGCAGCAGGCCGACATGGCCGCCGAGGTGAGTGACCTGCGTGAGCAGCTGCAGGAGGCAGAGGAGCGTGCGAAGGAGTCGGAGGCACAGCAGGCCGACATGGCCGCCGAGGTGAGGTACCTGCGTGAGCAGCTGCAGGAGTCGGAGGCACAGCAGGCCGACGTGGCCGCCGAGGTGAGGGACCTGCGTGAGCAGCTGCAGGAGGCAGAGGAGCGTGCGAAGGAGTCGGAGGCACAGCAGGCCGACATGGCCGCCGAGGTGAGGTACCTGCGTGAGCAGCTGCAGGAGTCGGAGGCACAGCAGGCCGACGTGGCCGCCGAGGTGAGGGACCTGCGTGAGCAGCTGCAGGAGTCAGAGGCGCAGCAGGCAGACGTGGTCGCCGAGGTGAGGGACCTGCGTGAGCAGCTGCAGGAGTCGGAGGCACAGCAGGCCGACGTGGCCGCCGAGGTGAGGGACCTGCGTGAGCAGCTGCAGGAGGCAGAGGAGCGTGCGAAGGAGTCGGAGGCGCAGCAGGCCGACATGGCCGCCAAGATTGAGCATCTGAGGGAGGAACTGCGAGGTGCTGTAACGGAAGCTGCCACCCATGGCGGTCGGTGCGTAGCGCTGGAGAAGGAAGCGAACCAGAGCTTAAAGTACATTGAGGAGCTGAGGCAGCAGTTGGCAGCTGCACAGCTCGGCCGGGAGGCAGTGGATGCCGAGTTAGCTCAGCTTGAAGAGCAGCTTCGCGATGTGGAGCTCAACCACGCAAGAAATGCTACTGAGCAGGAGTCGGCGCTCGGTGATCTTGCTATTACCTATGCTGCGAATGATGCCATAATAGCTGACCTGCGTGAGCAGCTGCGGGAGTCGGAGGCACAGCAGGCCGACGTGGCCGCCGAGGTGAGTGACCTGCGTGAGCAGCTGCGGGGTGCGGAGGAGCGTGCGAAGGAGTCGGAGGCGCAGCAGGCCGACATGGCCGCCGAGGTGAGGTACCTGCGTGAGCAGCTGCAGGAGTCGGAGGCACAGCAGGCCGACGTGGTCGCCGAGGTGAGTGACCTGCGTGAGCAGCTGCGGGGTGCGGAGGAGCGTGCGAAGGAGTCGGAGGCGCAGCAGGCCGACATGGCCGCCGAGGTGAGGTACCTGCGTGAGCAGCTGCAGGAGTCGGAGGCACAGCAGGCCGACATGGCCGCGGAGGTGAGGGACCTGCGTGAGCAGCTGCGGGGTGCGGAGGAGCGTGCGAAGGAGTCGGAGGCGCAGCAGGCCGACATGGCCGCGGAGGTGAGGGACCTGCGTGAGCAGCTGCGGGGTGCGGAGGAGCGTGCGAAGGAGTCGGAGGCGCAGCAGGCCGACATGGCCGCCGAGGTGAGGGACCTGCGTGAGCAGCTGCAGGAGTCAGAGGCGCAGCAGGCAGACGTGGTCGCCGAGGTGAGGGACCTGCGTGAGCAGCTGCGGGGTGCGGAGGAGCGTGCGAAGGAGTCGGAGGCGCAGCAGGCCGACATGGCCGCCGAGGTGAGGGACCTGCGTGAGCAGCTGCAGGAGTCAGAGGCGCAGCAGGCAGACGTGGTCGCCGAGGTGAGGGACCTGCGTGAGCAGCTGCGGGGTGCGGAGGAGCGTGCGAAGGAGTCGGAGGCGCAGCAGGCCGACATGGCCGCCGAGGTGAGGGACCTGCGTGAGCAGCTGCAGGAGTCAGAGGCGCAGCAGGCAGACGTGGTCGCCGAGGTGAGGGACCTGCGTGAGCAGCTGCAGGAGTCAGAGGCGCAGCAGGCAGACGTGGTCGCCGAGGTGAGGGACCTGCGTGAGCAGCTGCGGGGTGCGGAGGAGCGTGCGAAGGAGTCGGAGGCGCAGCAGGCCGACATGGCCGCCGAGGTGAGGGACCTGCGTGAGCAGCTGCAGGAGTCAGAGGCGCAGCAGGCAGACGTGGTCGCCGAGGTGAGGGACCTGCGTGAGCAGCTGCGGGGTGCGGAGGAGCGTGCGAAGGAGTCGGAGGCGCAGCAGGCCGACATGGCCGCCGAGGTGACGGACCTGCGTGAGCAGCTGCGGGAGTCGGAGGCGCAGCAGGCCGACATGGCCGCCGAGGTGACGGACCTGCGTGAGCAGCTGCAGGAGTCGGAGGCGCAGCAGGCCGACATGGCCGCCGAGGTGAGGGACCTGCGTGAGCAGCTGCAGGAGTCGGAGGCACAGCAGGCCGACATGGCCGCCAAGATGGAGCATCTAAGGGAGGAACTGCGAGGTGCTGTAACGGAAGCTGCCACCCATGGCGGTCGGTGCGTAGCGCTGGAGAAGGAAGCGAACCAGAGCTTAAAGTACATTGAGGAGCTGAGGCAGCAGTTGGCAGCTGCACAGCTCGGCCGGGAGGCAGTGGATGCCGAGTTAGCTCAGCTTGAAGAGCAGCTTCGCGATGTGGAGCTCAACCACGCAAGAAATGCTACTGAGCAGGAGTCGGCGCTCGGTGATCTTGCTATTACCTATGCTGCGAATGATGCCATAATAGCTGACCTGCGTGAGCAGCTGCAGGAGTCGGAGGCACAGCAGGCCGACGTGGTCGCCGAGGTGAGGGACCTGCGTGAGCAGCTGCAGGAGTCGGAGGCGCAGCAGGCCGACATGGCCGCCGAGGTGAGGGACCTGCGTGAGCAGCTGCGGGGTGCGGAGGAGCGTGCGAAGGAGTCGGAGGCGCAGCAGGCCGACATGGCCGCCGAGGTGAGGGACCTGCGTGAGCAGCTGCAGGAGTCAGAGGCGCAGCAGGCAGACGTGGTCGCCGAGGTGAGGGACCTGCGTGAGCAGCTGCGGGGTGCGGAGGAGCGTGCGAAGGAGTCGGAGGCGCAGCAGGCCGACATGGCCGCCGAGGTGAGGGACCTGCGTGAGCAGCTGCAGGAGTCAGAGGCGCAGCAGGCAGACGTGGTCGCCGAGGTGAGGGACCTGCGTGAGCAGCTGCGGGGTGCGGAGGAGCGTGCGAAGGAGTCGGAGGCGCAGCAGGCCGACATGGCCGCCGAGGTGAGGGACCTGCGTGAGCAGCTGCAGGAGTCAGAGGCGCAGCAGGCAGACGTGGTCGCCGAGGTGAGGGACCTGCGTGAGCAGCTGCAGGAGTCAGAGGCGCAGCAGGCAGACGTGGTCGCCGAGGTGAGGGACCTGCGTGAGCACCTGCGGGGTGCGGAGGAGCGCGCGAAGGAGTTGGTGACGCAGCAGGCTGACATGACTGCGGAAGTGAGGGACTTGCGTGAGCAGCTGCGGGAGTCGGAGGCGCAGCAGGCCGACATGGCCGCCGAGGTGACGGACCTGCGTGAGCAGCTGCGGGAGGCAGAGGAGCGCGCGAAGGAGTCGGTGACGCAGCAGGCTGACATGACTGCCGAGGTGACGGACCTGCGTGAGCAGCTGCGGGGTGCGGAGGAGCGCGCGAAGGAGTTGGTGACGCAGCAGGCTGACATGACTGCGGAAGTGAGGGACTTGCGTGAGCAGCTGCGGGAGTCGGAGGCGCAGCAGGCCGACATGGCCGCCGAGGTGACGGACCTGCGTGAGCAGCTGCGGGAGGCAGAGGAGCGCGCGAAGGAGTCGGTGACGCAGCAGGCTGACATGACCGCCGAGGTGAGGGAGTTGCGTGAGCAGCTGCGGGAGTCGGAGGCGCAGCAGGCCGACATGGCCGCCGAGGTGACGGACCTGCGTGAGCAGCTGCGGGAGGCAGAGGAGCGCGCGAAGGAGTCGGTGACGCAGCAGGCTGACATGGCCGCCGAGGTGACGGACCTGCGTGAGCAGCTGCGGGGTGCGGAGGAGCGCGCGAAGGAGTTGGTGACGCAGCAGGCTGACATGACTGCGGAAGTGAGGGAGTTGCGTGAGCAGCTGCGGGAGTCGGAGGCGCAGCAGGCCGACATGGCCGCCGAGGTGACGGACCTGCGTGAGCAGCTGCGGGAGGCAGAGGAGCGCGCGAAGGAGTCGGTGACGCAGCAGGCTGACATGACTGCCGAAGTGAGGGACTTGCGTGAGCAGCTGCGGGAGTCGGAGGCGCAGCAGGCCGACATGGCCGCCGAGGTGAGGGACCTGCGTGAGCAGCTGCGGGGTGCGGAGGAGCGCGCGAAGGAGTCGGTGACGAAGCAGGCTGACATGACTGCCGAAGTGAGGGACTTGCGTGAGCAGCTGCGGGAGTCGGAGGCGCAGCAGGCCGACATGGCCGCCGAGGTGACGGACCTGTGTGAGCAGCTGCGGGTGGGAGAGAAGGAGGTATTGAAGTTACGTGGTATGTCTGAACGGATGAGGGAAGAAAAGGGTGGCGGTGATGCGTTTGTTTGTGAACGAACATGTAGTGTTGCGGAGACGAGGTGGTTGGAGTTTGTGAAGGGTTTTGCGAGTGCTGAGGAGGGCGCAGTTGGTGGTGGTGATGCCGTTGGTTTTTTGAGTTTTGTAGAAAAGTTGAAAAGAGAGGAAGTGTGGCGCCGGATGTGGGAGGAGGCGCTGGATTTGGGGGAGAAATGGACAGAGCTTTTAAGGGTGTATTATGAGGACCGTTTGTGCTCTGTGGAACAGGTGCTGGAATGCACGTCCTTAGAGTGCACTGACACGCTCGAGAAACTGGAGGAGTTCGTGAATCTGCTGGATGGGGCGCGTGCGGCAGAGAGGGCTGCAGTGCACGCCCGCGACGAATGCGAGCGGGAGCTGCATGCCCTTCAAGAGAGATATGATCGTGAGGTTGCAGAGAACCAGCGCCTTTTGCTGAGAGAGGGAAGAGGAGCTGATGACGCCCCAGGCGGTCCAACATGGACTGAGGGTGCTGCAGATTTCGGTGTCCAGTGTGTTAGTGGTGGTGACGACAGCATCAGAGAGCCTGGTCGCCGCGGTGATGGCGGGGGTTGTTCTGCCCCTGTGCTTAGAAGTATCCAGGAAGCCGCCTCTGTAGGATTGGGGGAGCAGCTGGAGCAGCTCAAGCGTGATAAAGAGGTACTCATGGAGGAGCTGGAAGCCAAGGGTGTGAGTTATAACGAGGCACTGGCGCTCCTAAATCAACACATCAGTCAGCTCATGGAAGAGCTCAGTGTGCATCTGCGCGGTGGCGAGACATCAGCCAGCAATGCCCGCGCGCTGCTCCTTGAGATTGCGGAGCTGCGGGCGACCCAGGAGCGGACCGGCACGTTTGCCGAAGGAGGCGCCCCGGATTGCAGCAGCTGAGAGTCTTGCCTTGTAGGTGCCCAAGGGTCGACTTTAGAAGGCCGTGGCGGCAGCACATTTGCCCCCCGCCCCACCCTCCTTCGCGAGGACTCCAACGCCATCGAAGTTTATTTTTGTTTTTGCTTTCAGCGATGTAAGCGAACAGACACGTGTGCCTACGCACTTGTGCCAATCAGACATCTCCTTCTCTGCTTCGCTCGATGGGAGGTTTGTGTCACCGCGGCTCTTGCGGCTCTTTTGGTCTCCACGCGTTAGCGTGAGTGAGACACGTGCCAGTCCCACATTGCAAGCCGCTCAGGCATTCTCCCGTCTTCTGTCGTGCCTTTTTGCCTCTTGCATGTGTCTCTGTTACGCGGCTGCAGTGGCGTCCTCTGATCACCTGCGCGCGCCACACTGGCCTGAAGGGAAAGACGAGTGCATCGAAGTATTGCTTGGCGAGTTTGAAGGCCTACGACGCTGAAAAGGGTGGCAGGTGGTGTAGGGAGCGGGGACAAGGGAGGAGCGGATGCGTGAGTTCTTTATATCCATTTCCCTGCTCGCTCTCTGTGGCTGTCGGCACATCTGCTGAAGGTGATGCCTCTCCTGTTTGGCTGGGGGGGGGAGTAGAGTGAGGTGGGACCCTCTGCGCGCGGCGAGGCGCTGCTTTTTATTCCCTCCTCCGCCATCGCTCTCCCTCACACCCAGAGCGTGTCCTCTCAGTATCTTACTTTTCATGCCATGCGAGCCCGTGACAGCAGTGTGCTTCTTCATGACTGCCACTGTTGCGCCTGTGCGTGTGCGTGCTGGTGTGCACCTCTTTTCGTCGTTCTCTACTCACACTTCTTCTCCACCTTCACCAAACACACTACGTACAACACGCACACGGCCACATTACGCCAGTTACTCGCGCTGAATCCGCCTCAGCTTCGAATGTGTGGCGGGAGGGGTGGACGGCCCGATCGAGGAAAACAATCACCCAAAACAGAATAGGAAGGAGCAGGCGGAAGCGACAAACAGTACTGGAGAAAGCACCAGCAGGAGAGG
Source organism: Leishmania lainsoni (assembly GCA_003664395.1). Classification (NCBI taxonomy): domain Eukaryota; phylum Euglenozoa; class Kinetoplastea; order Trypanosomatida; family Trypanosomatidae; genus Leishmania; species Leishmania lainsoni. The sequence goes on along the minus strand of RAIA01000006.1, from coordinate 248,953 downwards.
GAGCGACGGCAGTTGCGGCGCTCCTCTTTCACATCTCTAACTCCCTCCTCACCCATCAAAAACTAAATGCAAAGCACCACAACGTTACCTCCACACGTAGGCAGCATTCGCTTTCGAGTCTGGCGAGCGCTTGCGCACTGAAACGGCAGCCCCGCCTCTCTGACAGCAGGCCATCGTCATTGCGAGAGATCAGCCAGCGTGGTTGGATCCACAAGTACCAGCAGCATGAGCCATGAGAGTTGTGATCATACGCGTAGCGTGGAGACAGATCGAGTGCGCGAGTTGAAGGCATGTGACCGTACGCGCCGCGCCTGTCCAAGCGCTTCGCCGCTGCGCCTCTGGGGGACAGTTCCGGTTAGCGTAGGCACGTCGATGGAAAATTACTGCACTTCGCTTCCTTTATCGGTCTCTGATGCATCTGCGCACTGTCCCTCCTCTCCCACCACTACCTCCGTGCCTCCATTCGTCTGCGGCGATGCCATGCTCCACCCTAGGGCTGCCGCCGTGCGTGCACCGGCGTCAGAAGGGCAACTCGAAGGACGCGGTATCACTGATTCCTTTACATTTCAGCCAGAGTTGTTTGAGCCCGCTTCTCCGGTTGGCGAGGACGAGGTACATGCGGTGACCGACAAGGCAACGAGCACGGAGTTGTCGTGGAACGCGGTGACCCATCGACAGTACTCGACATCCGCATCTTTCGGTGTGCAGACACCGACAGCGGCGCCGCTTTGCACCGCCACAGTTGCAGTCGCAGAAGGCGTGAGGACACGCCACGCGAGTGCGGTAGAGGAAGCGAGGCGTGGTGATAGCGAACCAACTCGCACGGATCTGCATGGGCCTTGGATGACTCCGTCCACTTTCCCATCTCCAGCAGTAGCGGAGCCGCTGCAGCTTGTCTTTTCACCCCCGCCAACTCCTCTATCCGCCGCTTCTCACTCTACCGTTCCATCGTCTTTAGCACTGGCGATCCCACCGCAGCATACGTGTGAAGAGGGCGACGCTCATCTCCGAGGGGAGCCGTTGCCATCACCGTCACACCCACAGCAAGTGTATCAGGCTACACCAGTGCGAGGTCACAGTAGGACTCAGCGAGTTGAAGACGTCCAAGGCACCAACGCTTCTTCGCCGATTGCGGTATGTGTATCTGGCACCCCACCACTGCCTCTCACATCAGCGTTTGCTATCGCCACGGAGCAGAATGACCGACGAACATGTGAGGATGAGGCACGCGAGGTGACACTTACGTCCGGCGAAGTTGTGGGAGAAAGGGGCGATTGTTGCGCTGTTGCTAAATCCCACACTCCACTGCCGGCTCGAGTGTTGCAGGACGGTGCCAACAACGGTCACCTCGTCACCTCTGCAGTAGCTGATGTGAGCGCTGAATCGTCCACCACACCTGACGGGCGACGTGGACGGCTCGCGGATGCACTGCAGCCGGAGGCCTCAGCGTACTCTTTCTCTCCACCTCCGTCGTCCATTGTGAGCGGCTCTTGCGGTATCGTGCGTATTCTGCAGCTGCAGGACCAGGAAGGCTGGCAGGACAGGTTGCGCGTTGCCCTTCAGCAATACGCAGAGGTATGGGTGCGGCAAGTGTGCGAGGAGCAGCGACTCTTGCAAGCGCAGCTGAGCGTTGCGCAGGCCAGAGCAGCGGCACTGGCGAAATCCTTGCAGGCGCTTTATGACCGTGGGTGGTCTTCAGCGCCTTCTCTTCCTCCTCCGTCACAGCCCATGGGTAGTGCAGGCGTGTCGATCAGCGGAGCTTCGGAAAAGCGCTGCGAGGAGCGCGTCACTACGGAGTGGCCTTGCATTAATGGGGTAAATTGCACGGCACGCGTTCCTCATCTCGCAGACTACAGCCTGAAAAAGTCTGCAGTGCGAGAGGACAGCAGCGAAGGTGTGTGCACGTGCTCTGCTGCTGATGACGCCACTGCTGCTGATGACGCCACTGCTGCTGATGACGCCACTGCTGCTGCGTTTGGCACCGCCTACACACATCAACTGGAGGCGTATATTCGTCTCCTCGAGCAGCACACGCACACGCTGCACTCGGAAAAGCACCAGCTACAGCTGCGGCTTGATCGGCAAACGAGTCAGCTCGCCACGCTCCAGCAGTACTACCAGCAGCACTACGCCAGACTATTGCAGGAACAGTCAGCTCTAGAGCGCGACTATCGCAAAGCCACGGAGGATGTGGAAGAGTTAGTCGAGATGCTGGTTGTGACTCGCGCCGCTGAGCGCGCCGCCATGCGGAGAGCAGAGGAGTTTGAGTTGGCACTGGAAGAGTCAGAGCTGCGCGCCGAGACGCTCGCAGCCGCTCTGCACCCGCAGGTGAAGGGAAACCACAGGTGTGACACCGAGGGGAGCACTGGCACCATAACTCCCATCTCCGAGACTATCGTAGTTGGGCCCCATAGGTGCGAGAGCCTGCATTGCACGTCTGGCTACACGTCAGGCCCACTACCAAGCAGCGCCTTTTCGTCGTTTGTGGAGCATGACGATACCGAGAGGAGTATCATGGAAATGAATGTGCCCACTGCGGCCGAAGCGGCGTCTCGCACCGCTTCGGTGGAGCGTCCCCGTGTCCTTGCAGGGCGTTCCACAAGCGTGTCCTCCTCCATGTGTTCGCCTTTGCCACCGGGTGCGTCATCGCTAACTGTGGAGTCACCTGAGTGGACGCCTATGCAAGCTCTGACGACTTCTGTTAGCCGTGAGTGCGGTTGCGATTTCAAGCACACGTGGGGCCGCACTGCCTCTTCGCTCTCCGCCGTGCAACTCTCTGTGACCCCGTCTGCCATGCGCATAGCAGCAGAGGTCGAGAGCAACGACGCAGGGGACGTCTGCTCTCCGGAGGTGTGCGTTGCTGCGAGGTTGGTGTCACGCGATGAGGGCATAGTTTCTCAACCGCCATGCGTCCCCTGGCAAGCCGTGACTGCCCCTCCCACGCTCGCCCCATTGCCCAATGCAGATGCGATAGCGATCGTCAGCACGGCGGCCATGGCTTCGCACGGGTCGGCGTCTTCAAGAAAACTCAGCTGTGAGGTCAACAGTGACGGCGTTTCCGCCTTTACATCACTCACGGCGGCGCCCGTGTCTGCAGAGCGCAAGGAGGCACGAAACACCTCTGTCAGCGTAACGATGAGTCTGACGAGCTCCAACACGTCTGTTTTCACTCCGCCCACCCCTACGGCCACAACACTGCTGACACCGCGCAGCCTGGCACGCCGGCGCCGACATGTTCAGCCCCAGATTAAGGCGCTCCGTGACGACACGGAGGAGGGAAACGCCAGCGACGCTGCCGACGAGTATGAGCTGCTGCGGCTCCGCTGCACGCTACTCGAGCTGGAGCTACAGGCAAAAGAGGCAGCACACAGAGCGGAAAAGGAGGCGTGGGAGACAGCGGTGCATCACGCGGAGGGCATCAGGGGCGCCATGGGGGAGGTGGAGACCCGCGTAAGTCAGGCCGCCGCCGCCTCGGAGAGGGCCAAGGAACTCTTGCGTGACATGAGTCGACTATGGAGCCGCTCTCTTGCTCTAGACGAGGACGACGTCATTGACGACGGCAGTGAGGGAGTAGCTGGTGCAACGGGACTCCTGGTCATGGACAAGGGACATGCCTTTTCTCCGCATCGTTCTCACGACTGGACACCGCTGCACTGGAGGGATCTGGAGGAGCCAAACCCATTCAGACTGAGCAAATGACGTGATGATCAGACAAGTCGCAGAGCAGCAGAATAAACTCAGTGAGAGAGGCGTGTGTGTGTGTGTGTGCGTGCCGGCGCATCTGCTACCTGAGGACAACGGGTGCAGGCATGGTAGCTAAGCCCTTCGTGTATGCCTGCATAGTTGGAGTCCAGGTGGTGGGACGACGCACACACACACACACACACATACACACAGAACTACACAGGTACTCAGTGACACAGAGACCCCAATGGGCACAAGATGAACATCTCTGTGCTTCCGTTTCTTCTACTTTCCACCCCCGAAGTCCTGCCTTCCGCCCGATGCAGATTACTTTCCGTGTCGAGGCCTTCCCCACCTCTCTTTCGCTTCCGCCGTTCAACAAGAGAGTTTGACGTAGACGAGCCCGGGCGGACGATCGCTCAACGCCTGCTGAATTTGTTCCCTTTGCTCTTGTGCGAGCTCTTCCTTCCTCAGTGTTTCTATTTTCCGCTTATATGCTGTGATGTGAACCATCCACGGTCAGCAGCAGCAGCAGCAGCGGTGGGAGCCAAGCACTTGTCTCTCTCTCTCTTTGCCCGTTCTACATATACGAAAACACCGTGCCTAGAGCACCTCCTCCCCTTGGGTATTCCATCCTCCTATGTGCGTAGGTGGGCAGACACCAAAGTGTAGTCGAAGTGGCAGTGCGGCGAAGGAGAGGGAGAGGAAAGGGGGTTGCGTGTTTGTGTGTGTGGACATAGCTGCAGCCACGGCCCACTGTGTCTTTGCCCCCCCCCCCCCCCTCGCTCTCACCCCACATCCCGGCCTCACGCTGTCTCTTTCTTCACTTCCTTACCACTCTTCTCCCACCTCTTCCCCTCTGCGATCACATTCCTTCGCGCGTACCTCCACTCGAAGCCGCCACTCAAGAGTCCTTTGTCTGTTCTATTTATTTATGGTTCCCCATCGCTTCACCTCTTCTGTCCTCGTCTTGCGCTTGTCCTTTCAGTCGCCGCTCTCCAAAGCCCCTCCCCCTCCCCCCTCCCTGGTGTGGACTGCTTCACTGCTTGCAAGGACTTAGGGGCACACGCCCCGCTTAATTAGGCATACGCAGGAAGACCGTTGGTTTCCCCCCTCTGCAAGCGAAGTCGACGCGTCCCACCTTTTCGCTGCTGAGGGGTGTTTTCCTCCGAGCTACCTCCGCCCCTGTGCCCGTTGAGCGTAGATGCCGCGTGGAGGTGATAGGTGTGCCTCGTTGCGCGCCGCCGCACTACCACATTCGCCGTCGCCATCGTCTCCCTCGTCCTCGTCCGCGCCGTATGTGACTCCGTGCGAATGCAGCGGCGACGGGGACGGGGACGGCCACCACCAGAGCAGGAACAGGGCCGCCTCCCTCACCCTCGCTCAAACGAGTCCGCATCAGACGAAGGACGAGGCGACGCCGTCCACTGACAAGAGCCCCACGGCTCTCTCATCCATTTCTTCCTTTCCCTACAGCGCCACCACCAGCAGCACGCATCGATCCTCACTGCAGGGAGCGACGCAAGAGCAGACAGGAGCGAGACAGAGTAGCCAGTGCACCGTGTATGGTTCAGCGCCATCATGTGGCGCAGCCGCTTGCTTGCGAGGGGATTCGCATACGCCTGCCAGCACCGAGGTATCGGGCAGACGAGACCTTCATGCACTGCAAATCCCCTCGCCAACGTTGGCACCCACGTGCCTCGTGCCGTCTGCGTCGCCGCCACTCACTACCTCGTCGCAAATCACTGGGATGCCTGCGCTGCCACCACCACCACCACTGCTGCCGCCGCCACCTCGCACCTACTACCAGTACATGCATTCCTTTGAATGCCGCTGCCTGCTGTCCAGCAAAATACGCAGGTTATACGGTGTCGGCACGGTTCCCATCATTGTAGAGCCGACGGAGAGTTACCTGCGACTGTCGCCGCCACCGGCCTCCCCGCACAGCAAGGCAAGGTCGTCCACTGGTTCAACAGGCGGTGCTGGTGGCCACGCACGGCACGGGCAGCTATCCACCAGTGACGGTGCCAGCGCGAGTGTGACGGTATCCTCGACAGCATCTGCCTTCACTTCCCCATCAACGAAGAGTACGCTCAAGTGTGTCTTGCCGTGCTCAAAGTCTGTGGCGGAGGTCATTCTGGCTTTGCGAGGTCGCCTCGCCTTGGACAGTTGTCAGTCACTATTTCTGTCTGTCGGGGAGAACAACGTACTCGTGCCTGGCAACTCCCTCCTCGGCGACCTCTACGAGCGCTACCGCAACCCAGACGGCTTTCTATACCTTGGCTACTTGTTAGAGAACACCTTCGGTGGAGATGTGCGCTCCACCGCGGAAGAAGCTGCCGCGATACTGTGAGGTAGTGAGGGGAGGTTCTATGCGTGCGATGCACACGAGGCCTCTGTGTGATGTTACGTGGCGTGTCTGCGTGCAGCTCTATGTGGACGAGCGCGCACGTGGGTGTCTGTGTGGTGGCGCTGTTTTGCTTTCCGTCTCATCTCGGCTCGTTTTTCCCCTTTCTTTTGTGCGCGTCTCTCCCGAGGCACCGCGAGAGGCGTTTCCACCTCATTTCTTTGATGTCCTCGTGACGCGCGCACACGGCAATTTCTGATGTCTGACTCGCTCGCGTTCATTCTCTCTTCTCCCTTCACCATGCCCTCACGACTGTCAGGGAACACCTCCACCAACCCCCCTTCTCTTCTACCTTAGGGGAGACACACATGGGCGTGCGTCATCTGGGTATTGTCGAGTGTACCGCTCCCTCGCAGCACCGCGCGTCATAGCGCCAGCGACAACAGGGGCAGTGTGCGCGCTCTTGGTGTGGGGTGGGGAGCTTGTGATGGGGATAGCCGGGGTGGGCGAAGGCTAAGGGAAGAGGAAAGACCCCCATGCAACCTGCGTGTTTGTTGTGCCTGTTTGCCTCTGCCCATTTCTTTATGCTTACTTACCTTCCGCTCTTTGTTTCAAGTGTTCTTGCTAAACTTGCCCTGTCCTCGTCTTCTCAGAAGAGTCTTCATTCCTCCTTCAGCAGGTCATCGGGCCGGCGGCCGTCGGACTGTGGTGCCGCTTTGCCGACGCATTTGGTCGGCAGGCCAACAGGCAATTGCCCCCTCTCCCTCTCTCTGCGTGTATGCCTATGAGGGAAAGGATTCTGATGTGGTTCATTGCTAGCTGCTCAGCAGCACCAACGGCGCATGGGCTTTCGTGTCGCCAGAGTACTCAGGGACACGCGAGGCTAAACGAAGCGAAACAGAGGAGGGGCGATCAGCAAACTCGGCGGCTGTCATGCGCACGTTACCGCCTCAGCACTGAGCCATACGTGTTCGAAAGAGTCGCGGAAAGAAATGACCTGTCTGAGAAGCTTGAAGAAGACTTGCAGGAATCTTGCAGCGACCCAGCAGCTCGCATCTTCCGATTTAGATCAGCCACCCACGAACATTCGTGATGTTGAGTCGCGCAACTATGGCATTCACACTGTCTGCCGCCACGATCATATCAGTGGAAACGCGCACTCCTCGGGCTGCTTGCTTTGCTCTTTGCCTACCTCAAGGCTCCCTATCTCTCAGTTCGCTACTCGATTCCTTCCCTTTCTGTATCCACTGCGGCGCGTGTTTGTCTCTGATCTGCGACAGCTGACATCACGCCAACTCACCGCTCACGAACACCACCACCACCAAAACCTACAAATCGTACCATACTGAGGGTATGCGTGCACGCTCACATTCGTAAACGCAGTATTCCACCCTCACACGTCCATACACACAAGCCACCACCCCCTTCCCCATAGATAGCGAGACACACACACCGGCAGCTGCACCTCTCCCACCCATACCCTGCCCTACCATCTCACTAACCCACTATCCTGTCCCTGACCTCGATCGAGAGATGGCTGGCGAGTCGAAGGCGATTGCTGAGGGCGCAGCGCCTGCGAAGCGTGTGAGGACAGAGGAGGCTGAGACGGGGGTTGAGCGGCCATCTGGCGAGGCGGCCCGCGTGTCAAGCCCGTCGACAGCGGAGGATCTCGTCATAAAGCCAATCGCGACCAGCGCCGAGGTGCTGACGGCGGACAAGGTTGCCGAGGGGACGAACGCGGAGGAGGAGCCGCTGCAGCAGGAGAACCCGTTCCGCTACGTTCTCTTCCCCATCCAGTACCACGATATCTGGCGCAAGTACAAGGAGCAGGAGAGCTGCATCTGGACGGTAGAGGAGATCGACCTGGGCAACGACATGAAGGACTGGGTGGCGCTGAACGACGGCGAACGGCACTTTATCAAGCACGTGCTTGCCTTCTTCGCCGGGAGCGACGGCATCGTCGTCGAGAACCTTGCCCAGCGTTTCATGAGTGACGTGAAGGTGCCGGAGGCGCGCGCGTTCTACGGATTCCAGCTGATGATGGAGAACATCCACTCAGAGACATACTCTGTGCTACTGGACACGTACATCACAGACAGCGAGGAGAAGCTTCGACTGCTGCACGCGATCCAGACGATCCCATGCATTCAGAAGAAGGCGGAGTGGGCCGTGCGGTGGATTGGGAGCAGCGCGAGCTTCCAGGAGCGGCTGATCGGTTTTGCCGCAGTGGAGGGCATCTTCTTTTCCGGATCCTTCTGCGCGCTGTTCTGGCTGAAGAAGCGCGGTCTGATGCCGGGGTTGACGTTCAGCAACGAGCTCATCTCGCGCGACGAGGGCCTACACACGGACTTCGCGTGTCTGCTGTACAACTCGCACATCAAGCACAAACTGCCGCGTGAGCGTGTGCTGGAGATCATTGTGGATGCGGTGAACATCGAACGCGAGTTCATCTGTGATGCGCTTCCGGTGCGGCTGATTGGCATGAATGCCGAGCTGATGGCGCAGTACATTGAGTTCGTCGCGGACCGGCTGCTTGTATCACTGGGCGAGGAGAAGCACTACAACGCGACTCAGCCCTTTGACTTCATGGAGATGATCTCGCTGCAGGGCAAAACGAACTTCTTTGAGAAGAAGGTGGGCGAGTACCAGAAGGCCGGTGTGATGAGCACAGAGGGGACGTCGAAGAAGTTCTCCCTCTCAGAGGACTTCTAGGCAGTGTCTCTGCGCGCTGCTGCTGCTGCCCACTCCCTCGCACTCCGCTTCAAGCACGATGCAGAGGCACATGCTGCGCGAGCTGTGGGCGTTGTCGCGTGTGCCTGCTTCACACGCAGCTCCGTTTCCTTTTGTTTTCACTCCCTCACACACGCGGGATCGTTTCTTCCTCTCTCGCACACTGAGTGCCTCCCATAGATGCAGGCGCGGGCGGCGCCTCTGCGCATTGTCTTGTCATTTTCAAGTTTATTTTTGTCCGTTTCTCGGAATTCCTCCCCCGCCTCACCACCCCGGCAATGTATGCGTCGGTGTGTGTGTGTGTGTAGGCCGCGGTGTTGTTTTCCACCACTCCCCCCTCTTTGTCTTTCTTTGTGTGCCTGCCTGCCTTCTTCTCACGGATACGGACCGCATCGCAGCTGCCGACATCCACCCCCACCCCACCCCACCCCCTCTCGCTCTTCTTGTCGCCTCGTTTACTCTTTCGCTTTCGGTTGCTTATTTTCCCCCATCACAACTCTCCTCTGTCAACAACGCGTACGCACGCGCGTACGAACTAACACACGAGCAGGTGCGTGCACACCAGGAAGACGCCTGACACACATACACACGCACACGGACGCAACGCCAGTCTTGCAGCGCAGGCGTATTTCTATGACCGTGCGTGCTTGTGAGGAGCTTGTGCGTGTGTATGCTGACATGTGGTTGATTGCACGCCTTCTCATTCCTTCAGTGTCGTGCACACTGGGTGAGCTTAAGGAGGCACGCAGCTGCGTGTGTCTCTGTCTGCGCGTGCATGTGTGTATATGTGCATCTATGTGTCTGTCCCTTGTTTCACTCCATCCTCCCCGGTGACGGCGGACCCATCCCAGCGCGTGCTATCAGAGCCCAGCATCCCCCACTCTGTGTGGGGTGAAGCCAAGCAGCCCTTCTTTCCCTGCCAATGCCGAAGCGCCTCTGGTGGTGTGAGGGCCAGGCACCCACGACGTGGGGAGGTCAGAGCGATGTATCGCCACTGATGCCGGCGCTCAGGCTGTGGATGGCGTTGCGTCGAAGCGACCTTCGACAACGACTGCGTCTGTGCCACCCGTATGCCAGGCAGAGTGTCAGTGTGGCTCGAGCGTATTCCACCCGGCCCTCGCTGCCTAGTGGCGGGGTGGGGGAGCCTGTGCCGCCACGCCGGCTGCACCAGGAAGCGACCAGCGAAGCGGTGGGGGTGCGCAGTGCACGAGGCAGGACCGTGCTCAGCTGACTGAGTGTGCGCCCTGCTGCAATGCGTGTCACGGGCTGCTTTGTACTACGTGGATGAGGCCCGTGATCGGGCTGGGGGTAGAGTGACTGAGCTCCTTTTCCGTGGCTGAGAATAGGGACACTGGAGGGCAAAAGCTCGCTGAGGTTTATGCTCGTTGTTTCCGTCTCTCTCTCGCTCGCTCTCTGTGCTGGGGGAATGCCGCACCGTTCCTCAAGAAGTGGGAGAAAGGTTTGTGAGGGCGTACACGCCATGGGAGGTTGTCGCAACGAAGGCAAAGCGCCGGCTTTATCGGCGGCGGTAATCTATCATACTCCAAAGAAACTTCTCATAGCTACTTCCTCGCTTCGGGGGATAGGCAGGTCTGCTGTGTTATCTACCGCTTCCTGTGCCTCAGTGGTTATGCACCGGTTGAAGCCTAGGCGGGTGTGTACGTGCTTCATAGGGTAATTGAGGTATTGAAGAGCTCTGTCGGCGGTGCGTCCGGTTCTCTCGTTGTAGGATGCATACATGTGTTCGTGCGGGTTCGAGTGTGCCTCAACCTCTGTACGTGTGCAGCGGTGAGCTACATGGTGGTTGACATGGGAATATCTATTCCCACTCTCAGATTTCGTGGTGCTGCGTTGCGCAGCTACAAACTGTGTTGCTGGCCGGTACTTAACCGCTCACCCACCTCTCTTCCCCTCTCCATGTCGCTCCTTCATGTGTCCCTCTCTCTCTGATTCGTTTATGTATTTCTTCCTGTGCACGCTCCTGTGCATGTCGCTGTGTGTGGCTGCTCGCATTGAGTGCTGTCGTGCTCGGTACCGCCCTGTGTTGCTCACCTCTCCGCACCACGCATTTCTTCATCTTCTGCTCCAGTCTCTATCTTTCTCTCTCGTGAGAAGCAGGCAACACACGGAGGGTGACACCGTACACTTACTCACAGGCGCCTAGAGATTACTTCGGGTACTGTCGGCGGAGACGCACTAACACAGACAAAGACACTCACTTGCGGCGCCGATCGCTGAGTTCTTCGCAGAAGCTCCACTGGGCTGATCATCCACGTGTCAAGCACGTCGAAGGAATACGACTTGGCAATACATCCTGAGCAGACCGCAATGGAGCGTTGGTGCGCCACGCATCACATCCGAGAATTGCTGGATGAGTTCGTGGTTGAGTTTCTTCGCGCCGAAGCGGCGTCGGCGCCAGTGGAATCGGATCCCGCTGTGAGAGGTGTTGCTTCCGTTGCTCCTCCTGCCGCTAGCTTCGCGGCGCCGCCTGTTCCACAGGTCTACGGTGAGCTTTACACGCGCTATGGTGGTCAAGCATACGCTTACCATGCGGGTGAGCTTGTCGGGACGTCGCCTCGCCAACCGCCGACCATCGCTGCTCTCCGCGCTTTTCTGAAGCGCAAGCGGGATTCGAAGGCGGCATGGCAGTCGGCGCACCCATACATCGTTCTGCTCGTCGAGGGTGGCGCAGCCGCGCGAGAGTTGTGTGAGGCGCCAGCCTCGTCCTCATCGCTTTCGCTGCCACCGCACCCTGCCGAGCCGCCGTCGACGCTGGCGTCCCTCTCATCCACAGTACGGTTGACGCAGGAAGCGGCCTTTTCTGCTATTGTGGCAGTAGCGGCGCAGTCGGTAGCTCGAAGTGTTGGCGGGATCGTGCAGTCTTTGACGCCTGCGCTGCTGCCCGAACCGGACACAGTTTTGCCTCAACGGCATCGACCGCTGGAGCAGCAGCAGCAGCTTCTCCAGGAGCTCGCGCGAGACATAGCGAGCAGGACCGGAGTACCCATGGTGGGCACTCCATCGTTTGCAGGTGGTGGTACCACTGCTGTCGTTGCTGCGCAATCCACCTCGATGGCGGCGCATGGATCAGTGGCAGCGCAACGCACGCCAGTTGTGCTTGCCGACGAGCGGTGGCCCTACACCATCGCGGATGGTCTGGCGCTGGAGGGCCTTCTAGGTTCTCCAGTCGCCGTGTTCTCTGTATCGATAGACGAGAGGGACAGTGCAGAGGCGGGCAACACAGTCGAAAACGGTAGCGCTGTTGCCTCTGACGGAACCCCATCAGCGCTCTTGCAGCGCGTACCCTGGAGGGGCTCGAGCGCGCACGCAGCCCTATTAGAGTACTACGCGGCCAAGAAGAAGCTGACAGAGCTGACGGTGCCGGCCGGTGTCTGTCGCGCTGTGGCGCAGGCGGCGTCGCCGCCGCATGACGTCTCCTTGAATGTGGAGGCGAGGGCCGCTGCGGAGTCGCTGGCGGAGCAGATTGCATGCCATTTGCATTAGAACTTCTACCCACTTCGCTAGGAGTCAGGGGGGAGGAGGAGAGCACTGACGACCAGCACGGGGAGGGGTTCAACGGAGCCCTTTGTCCCCTCGTCCTCCTACGCTGTGGTGCGCATGCCTGGAGGAGGATAGCCGAGGGAGGTGAGGCAAGGCGGGGGGTGGGGGAGGAGGCCGTGTGGCGATACCCGTGTGGTACTCGTGCATCAAACGTGCCCTCCAAGCCCCTGCGCGTTTTTGCTTCTCTCGTACCGAGTGGCGGCTCACTGCTGCTGCTGCTGGATGAAATCTGCGGCGAATACGGGGGCGACTTGGCGAGACACAGCGCATGCACCGGCACCGACTGTTGCTGCTATTGGTGGTGGCCCTTTTCGTCCTTCTCTCGTTCGTTTCCCTACTCTTCCCGGATGTAGTATGCAGCTTTCCTTCCTCGTCTCGTCTCGCTTGTTCGCGTGCAGGGTGCTCTCCTTCGTGGCACCCACAGCGTGTGTGGCACAGAGATGTGCATGTGCGTAGGCCTATGTGACCGTGTCTTGATGTACAGTTTGGCACCGCCACCGTTACTTGTGTTTTCTCTCCTCCCCCCTCTTTTCTGAGGGGGAGAGCGTGGTCGTAGGCGCGTATCTTTATGTACATATATGCCTGCGTGCAGTTGCTGATTGGGGGACTGCGTCGTCAGTGGAGCGGGGCGGGCTCACGTAGTCCAGCGTCTCTCCCTCGATTCTCACGTGTTTTTGTCGAGCATTGGTGGGTCTTATCTGAAGTGCATTGCTCTGTCTGTGTGTCTGTCTGTGTGTGTGTGTGTGTGTGTGTGTGTGTGTGTGTGTGTGTGGCAGGCATGAGGCCGATGCAAGCGGTTACGTGCGCGTCTCTATCATGATGTGTCACCTCGCACAAAACACAGAGGAAGAAGAGACACTCAATGAAAGGAGGACCCCTGACACACAACTGTATGTGCGTGCTTAGGCGGATGCATGTGGGTGTATGCATTGCGCAGCGTCATCCCCGCCCCACTCCTCTCTCTCTCTTTTGACCTCAACTCCGCAGTTCTCCTTCCAGACGGTTCGTTTTTGGGTTCCACACGCCGTCTCTGTGTTTTTCCGCGTCCTCATCTCTCTCCGCTGCCCCCCCCCTCGCCCCTTCTCCTCCCCTCTTATTGCTTCGGCACCTCCTCACCGACGTGCTTGGCGGTAAGAGCGCTGACCACCTGTCCGCTCCCCCTCCTTTCATCCGCACCCTCTTTCCTCCACTCCCCCTCCCCCATCAGCGAGATGGAGTTTACCCAGTGCTCCTACCTCGGCCAACACAGCGCGGACGGCCGCCGCTTCGACGGCCTCGGTCGTTACACCTTCGCGAACGGCGACGTGTACCTCGGCGGCATGAAGGATGGGCAGTTTCACGGTCATGGCGTCGTCTTCTTCAGGAGTCCACCAGGGGGTAATGATGGCAGCAGCGGTGGCTCACCCATGTGTGCGAATCCTGCGTCACCTCGCCCTCTTCCGCACAGCAGGGGCGGCAGAGGCAGCAGCGATGATGTTGAGGATGATACGTTGCAGGATTTCCTGAACCCAGGTTTATCCTCTACCATGCCCGCTGCACGTGCGGACGAGAGCCCGATGGCGATGCAGGACTTCGCGGCCCTTGTAGGCAGCGGCGGTGGTGGCGGCGGCCAGTACCGAGGGGTGTGGGAGCATGGCCGGCATATAGAAGGTCACTACGTATTCCAGGATGGGCTCGTGTACGGTAGCAGTGGCACAGCGGATATGTCAGCCTACGCGCAGAAGAAGCGTCGCACGTTGTGGACTTACTGCCACTGCAGCGACCGCCGCCTGTGGGAGGAGTACCTGCAGAACGTAGCGCCGGTGCTGCCGCATGAAGCGCTCCTGGGCGGGGCTCGGTTGCTGCACGCTCGCAAGCAGGCCATGCGAGGGGAGGGCGAGAGCCACAGCGAGGGTCCCGCCGAGAACTTGGATATTACAGGGGAGGGCTTACCCATGGTGCTGCCGCGCGCCTTCGTGCATGCGCGTACGGCGCCGGCGTTTGCAAAGGGGCAACTCACGAGCGTTGGTGACCCGCGTGTCACACGCTGGGTGGAGGCCGCCGCGGCTGCCGAGGAAAGGGAGGCTGCCTCCCGCCGGGAGCTACAGCAGCAGCAAACTGCATCATCACCTGCCCGCTCCAGCCGCCGTCCCACTGACGTTGGGAGTGACAGAGTCGTTGGCGTAGACTCGGAAGCGTCGACTGAGCTAGTCGAGTCGACTATTGCCCTCCAGTTAGCGATGGCCATACCCACCGAGGGGCTGCGTGCGGACGGTCGCCTCGACGACGCGGAGGTTGATGTGGGCGACGCCAGGGATGAGGTTGCAGAGGAGGACGAGGCTACCGTAGCGGCGTTGGTGGCAGCACCCGTCGCGCCACAGCCGGCATTAAACCTGACAGTGTGCCGGGTTTTGGATGTCGAGGACGTGAACCGAGCGCTTGTGCAGATTGCGGCGGCACCGTGATATCGTGCAGACACACACACACACACACTTGATTGGCTTTCATATGTCCTCCTCTGCTCTCCCTCAGCTTTTACTGCGTGGTTACCTGAGTCGGTCCTGCGGTCTTTCCCTTGAACTTACCGGCTGCCAGTGGGCGCAGCCAGCTATGCGGCTCTGCAAAGCGCTGTGCTGCAGCGCCTCCTAGGCGGGTTAGAGAAGGGCTTCAGCGCTCATGGTGTGTGCGGGGGCGTTTTGCAGACGTCAAACTCGAAAGATGACTGTCATCGTCTCACGCGTTAGGCCTTTCCTTTTCTCCTGTTGTTGTTTGACGATGTCATTCAAGCACTCGCACCCCTCCCACACGCGCGCCCTCTTCTGTTGTTGTTTGGCGCGAGTTGCTGTGTGTGTGTGTGTGTGTGTATGGGAGTTTCTTTCTGTCTACCGTGCTGGTGCGCGCATGACAGCTCAGTGCGCTTAGCTGGTGCTTCCCCTACTCGCCTCTCCTCCTCCACAGGCAGACACCGGCACCCACACCCATACGCCGGATCCAGCATCCACAGAGGGGCCTGGTGGGGGGCCCAGACGAGGCTCTCATGTAAACTAGAAGACTGCTGAGGGATTTAGCGTGTCCCACAGGTCGTCATATGGCATCCGCCCAGCAACACGTGCGTTACCATAGCAACCCAACCACCTTAATCACGACCGCGCGCGCTGTTTTTACATGAGTGCCTCCTCCCACGTTGCTGACAGACAAGAGAATAGTACCACCGCTGCGGAAGTTTTGCGGGAGGGCTCATGTGTAAGCTTGCTCACCAAGAAAGTAGTGTGTACTCTTCAGCGTGCACGTGCTTCGCGGAGAGGTACACCACTGAGCAGCGGAGAGGGAGGTTCGCCATGTTGTTGCGGATGACGGGTAGTGAGGGGGAGAGGAAAGGGGATGAGACGGGTGGGAGACACCGTCCTTGTCCACTGGTTGGCTCCCTTTTCCCCCTTGTTTGAGTCTTTCTCTCTCTCTCTCTCGTTAGCCTTATATTCTGCATGCTGGTGATTCATCCCGTATGATGGCGCTCCCTTGAGCGCCTTTTCCCCGGCGCCTCCTCACCTGTTACGCCTTTCTGCTCCCCCTCGAAGACTGTTTCTTCTCTCTCTCTGGCCTCTTCTTCCTCCCTCCCCTTCTGCGAGGTTGTGCCTAGTCCACCGGCAGACACAGGCTCGCCTAGACAGAAGACAGCTAGCGTGTCCATCCACCAGCGTTCTCAGGCACAGCGCGCACTGCTCGGTTTATGCGCCTATCGGTGTTTGCGTCTTCAAGCCTGACCTCGGGGACCCATAAATATCCAGCCCCCCAGAACAGTTACCATCAGCCAACCCGCCATACCGGGGCTCACCCCTCCCCCTCTCCCCCATTACTGCACAGCAGTAAATTGCAGATCAGGACAGTACGAAGTGGGGAATTGCCGGTATAGTGTCGATGTCGCAGTCGCTCTCCACGTACTCGCTCCTGCAGTGCGTTGTTTCTGCCGCGCAGTTCGCCTCTGGCGAGATTAGCTTCTACGATACCTACGCCGAGCTGACGGCGGCTGATGCTGACGGCAGCAGAACGTCGCCACTGCGCGTGGAGTACGACGTGCTTGAGCATTTTCGCATTGTGCGTGCTCAAGGGGTGATGCGGCTGACATTGCCGCGCGGCGTTGTGCGACAATGGGCGGCGCAGAACTCGTTTGAGACTCAGCTGGACGAGTACGAGGGTGAGCAGACGAACATGCACGACGGCAACCGTTCCAAGGCAGGCGCCTTCTCAATTCAGATGACGGACACGAAGTCCGTGCTGCTTGTGCAGCTCAGTCTCGAGGACATGGCCGCTTTTTTGAACTCTATCGCGCCTCTCATTGCGGCCAGCCGGCGCACCAGGTCTATGTCACGCATCTCTGTGACGGAGCCGCTGCCGGTGTACGGGGTACCGTTGGTGGACCCCGCGGCAAGCATGCCAACGGATGCGGCGACCTCATCCCGAGCGATGTCAACTGCCTCAGCGAACTCTCAAGAGGAAGCCGCAGTGAGTAATTGGGCGAGCGGTAGTAATAATGCAGTGCCAGTGTGCGACCGGCGGCACTATCGACACCAGCGGCAGAGGCGCGGCGAGAGGGACACGGCTCACTGCACTCCATCTCGCACCGATGACAATGCTGGACAGAAAGAGGGATGCGGGTTTGCCAAACACTCCGACGAGCGACGCACCACCGTAGCCGCCAATAATGCCGCACCTCGAGCAACAGACACAGCTCCCGAGCTGTTGGGTGGCGACAGCGGTGGTAGTTCCATAGGGGTGACTGAGTCAGAGACGCACGGTGATGCTGCGCAACCCCTCTCTGGTAGTCCTGCGGCGTCAACAGGCTGCGAGGAAGATGAAGGGGGGACCACGAGACGCACCGTTCGTATGCCCGACGCGCTAGCTGTCACCGTCACCGCAGGAGCCACAACGCAGGTCGATCGACGGCCTTCATCGCCGAAGCACCGTCAATTACAACAGGCGACCCCATCACGGTTCGCCAATACACTGGAGAGCGTGGCAGAAGAACTGGCAGAATTGATGGAGGAGGCAGACAAGCCCGAGCACTATCGTGGCTGCCGCGGCGAACCTCTTCATCGCCGTCAACCGACCGCTGCAGCGGTCGTGACGGCAGTGCAGCGCGCGGGTCAGCAGCAGGCGTCTCGATGCACGCAGCGCCGGCCGCTGCCCATCGTCTCCTTGACTGCGGCCCCTTCGGTGTGCCCATCATTGAAGTCCACCATATCAGAGACACATGTGCAAAGGCACCTGCATCGGCAGCAGAGCCCCTCTGTATCCGAAACGCAGGCGCAGTGCGGGGTGAATGGTGTGCGCAGTGCTGCTGCGGCAGACGGTGCCACTGCAGTAAAGATTCGGCGATCAGCTCAGTGGCCGATGGGTATGACAACTCCCGTACAAGGGCAGTGCTTGGCTCGCACTTTTGTCCGCAGCGGTGGCGGTGCGCACCTCTGCGCCTCCGAACTCTCCTCCGCGTCTACTGCCGAGTTGCCGCCATTTGCCACACATGGCGGGTGCGATGGCCGCGCAGCACCACAGGAGGGTCGCGCTATGCCGTCACCGGCATCAGAAGAGAGGCCTGTCTGCATCGACAAAGCCTCCACCGTAGCTGGTGCTGCTCTCTGCAACGTCAACGGGGTGAGGCGTGCCGGTGATGGCTGGACTGGGTCTGAGATCCAGTGGGCAGCGCTGCGTACTGGCACAGTCACCCACGCCTTCGCGGATACTAAGGATGGATGTAGAGACGATGCCTGCGCCGCGCCGGTGGCCACACCCATCCGGTCGTCCTCACGCCCCTCTAGCGTTGCATCGTCGGTCAAGCTTGGGGACATGTTGGCGCTGCCCGGCGCCTCTCGTGAGCCGGGTGGTCCTGCGAATGGTGTCATCGCATCGTCGCAGCGCATTGCGCAGTTCCGCAGCGGCGGTGCAGGCGCGGCGCCTGTTAAGCCGTTGCCACCGTGCGCATGCAGCAGCAGCAGCGCCGCTGACGTGGCAGCGTACCTGCGAGAGTTGTTTCCAGTAGAGGATACCGTGCTGAAGGTGACACGGAAGCGCTGCAAAGCGCAGACAGCCACCACCGCGGGTGCTGTGGGGCGACTCTCCGTATCTCAGCGGCGCAGACGTGCACCTGCTCGGAGAGCTGTCGATCTCACTGCCTCGGCCACGGGTGCTGTTACTCGTGCTCTGGTCTCCACCGACATACCTAGCAAGACCGCGGACGGCGCGACGGCGTCTCAGCTGCCCTTAAAGGTTGTCCCATCGCCACCACTTGCGAAAATGAGTTCTAACATCAGTGCTTCGGTAACCACGCACGCGACCGCCTACAGGCGGCGTCGCTCTCTGACTGTGGGCACATTGGGGACGACGAAGAGAGTTAAGGTAGACGCTGCGGCTGCGGTGCTTCCCTTAGACAGCAGCATCGATGCGGCACGAGACAAGGAGAAAAACACGGAGGCCACAACGGGTAATAGTGCTACCAGACACGGCGCTGCAGTGTGCCTCACGCAGCCATCGCAGCCAAAGGCGTGCTCTGCCGTCTCGGTTCCACAACGTGTCGCCATCTCCGTCCGTGATGCAGTCGCGCTGGGGCTGGTCCAAGCGCCACAGCCTCCGTGCGGCGCCGCCTGGGCTACAAAGCCGGGCGTGGCCGTGACTGCGAAGGAGGAGGCTTCGGCTGCTGCTCCTGCTGCGGCACTGAATGACGATGCAGCCAAGGTGTCCGAGGGTCTCAGCAGAGGTCCCAGCGCTGAGGCTGACAGTCGCAAAGCACCACACGATAAGGTGTGCCACCGGCGCACACAGCTGCTGCGGGCAAAACTTCTCGTGCAGGAGGCAGCGCCGCCGGCTGGATGCGCCGATGACCCTTCGCGCTACCGCACCGAAGCAGCGACAGGGGGCCATCACGGCAAGACTGCCGACCGTGCCAGTATCAGCAGCAGCCAGGCTACGTGCCCACTGCTCTACTGCCGGGAGTCCCGGAAGGAGCGCAGTCGGCGTGTGCTGCGTTATATGAACCTCATTTCGCAGAGCATCGCCGCTGTGCATGAGACGCATGATGCGCTGCGCGGGCTGCTGCTTCTCATGATGGAGGAAGATCAGCTATAGAGTGCCGTTGCTACAGGGGGAGCAAGAGGTCAGGGGGAGCGCAGTCTCGCGGTCTCAAGGCACCCGAAAACGTTTGTTTTCTCGACACGATGGTAATGGAAGGACGGCCAGGCAGGGCGGACCCAAACCGCGAGTTGCGCTGCTTTACTTTCCCTGTGCTGCGCTGCGGCGGCGCTGGCGGACAAGTGAAATGCCCTTCTCTCCTCTTGCCTTTGTGTTTTCGCTCACTGAGGCACGTTCTCGCTTGTTTCGCCCTGTCGCAGGTCTCACTCGTGCCAAACGTACAAGCACCACCGCGGACTGGACTGGCTACGTTGATTCGGCGCGGACATGCTGCCTGGTGCTGCTGTCTTATATTCCTCCTTCCCTTGAGCTTGAGCCCAGTCAGTGCCGCATCAGCGTTGTTGCCTGTGTGGCGTTCTGCTTCTATCGCTGCTGCTGCTGAAATTGCAGCTTTGCTTCTTTTCTTTGAGCAACAACAAACAACAACAACCAAGTGAAGTAATGATGAAATGCGCCAGGGGGCGCATCTGCATGCAGGAATGGCACACACACACACACACACACACGCGGCTATGCACACGCTCTTAACCGCTGTTGATGAATCACGCTCTTCCGCTGCAGTCGCTCGCTCTCTGTCACTCAAGCGTTGCCTGCTTCGCTGTGCGCATGCCGAGACGACGTGAGCGGCCCTCAGGGACCAATTGAACGCGCGCGCCTTGCATGTCTGCACGTTTACGCGTACCGATGAAAAGGCACAGGGCGAGAGAGAGAGAGAGACGCGCCTTCTGCACGGATACGCCAATGGGTGGGAGGGGGAAGGCACGCCACCGTTGTTGTTGATCACAGCATTGCTCTGGCCTCCATCCAACCACTTTTCCTTTTTCCCTATCAGTACGGTGTCCACTGCGCCAAACGCGGTAGCGGATTGTGCGGAGGGCCGGGCGAGCCACGAAGAGTGCAGACACACCCACCCACACACACACACACACACCCACCCACCCACACACACACACCCACCCACACCCACACACACACACACACACACACACACACACACGATTATACATTGACGGCACGTGCCTCATCGTCTCTTTTGCCTTTCTCAATAGAGACACACCCCAAGCAGCCCTTTAGCCCCTTTTCCGGTTCTTTGTTCTACTCCACGACACCTTCCCACTCTCTCATCCGCAATTCAGGCACACGGCTGCAATGTTCACTCAGATTAGCAATGCGCACACAGAGGTGGTGACCTCTCTCATCTTTTCTCCCCACGTCGTCGCCACTGGCGAGAGTGGCTTGCTATGTTCCACCTCTGGCGATGACACGGCGGCGCTGTGGGACCTGCGCGCCGGTCCTGGGGCGTCACAGCGAGCCGCGCATCTCACTGGCCACCACATTGGCCCTGTAAACCACGCTCTTTTTCACCCTGCCAACCCGTACGCGTTGCTGACGGCGTCCGACGATCGCAGCATCGGTTGCTGGGATCTGCGCCGACCAGATCGAGTTGTAGGCAAGATAGCTGGCTTTCAGGAAGGTGTGAACAAGATGCTGTGGCTGCCGGTTGCGTCGGCCGCCTGCGGGGCCACTGGTGGTGGCAGCAACAATGGCGACTGGAGCGTAGTGAGCGCCTGCGATGATGGTCACGTGTACGTTCACGCACTCACTCTACCCGGCAGCGGTGCTGAGAGCGCGACTGTCGCTGGTACTGTTCCTGCCCCGCAGGTTGGCGCGCTTGTGGATAAGTTTCGTGTGTCGACGAGCACTGTGAATGATATCGTGCTTGCGCCTGGCTCGACTTCGATCCTCATCACCGCCTCCGAAGATTGTGCGCTGCGGTCGTGGTCGTTGCGGCACACGTGGCAGATGACCAATGCGGCGGTAGGGCTGATGGAGGACCGCCTACTCGCCACTCTTGACGAGTTTGAGAACCCGGTGAACCACGTCGTGGTGGTGCCCGCCGGGCTTATAGCACCAGTGGAGAGCCAGGCAGCTGGCGAGGGCCCGGAGAGCAGCAACAGCAGGAGCCCGGCTGGCGCTGCCGGTGACGCGGAGGAGTGTGCAGGCGAGGCTGCCGCCTCCACAGTCTTTCCTCAAGCATATCAGCAGGCACATGGTGGTGATGATAGCGAGGACGACGAGGTGGGGAGCGGCGCTGGTATCAGTGGAGAGGCACCTCCGCGAAGGGCCGTCGACATCTCTGAAGCTGCGGGGACGGGCTGCTGGTTGCTCGCCGCGTGCTCGGAGTGTGTCTTCGGCGTCAACTTCGCACTGCGTTCCGGTGAGTTCGGCACTGGAGCTCGCGCGTTTGTTGGCCACCAGGACTACGTGCGCGGGCTTGAGTTTACGAGCGAAGGGAAGTTGCTGACCGTGTCGGACGATAGCACGGCCATCGAATGGAACCCTGCCACGACGGAGCCGATCCGACAGGTGAAGCTGCACGAGGGTCTCGTTATGTCATCGGCGGTTTCGCCCTCGCGCGCCTTACTCGCCACCGGCACGGACCGTGGAGAAATCCGCGTGTGGCTCCTTCCATTCGCGACAGAGCAGATCGGTGGCTCGCACTGATGCCGCGCAGCCGCATCACAGGTGCACACACGAATACATCCACGCGTGTGTCTGTCTCTTGTTTCACTCCATCCTCCCCGGTGACGGCGGACCCATCCCAGCGCGTGCTATCAGAGCCCAGCATCCCCCACTCTGTGTGGGGTGAAGCCAAGCAGCCCTTCTTTCCCTGACAATGCCGAAGCGCCTCTGGTGGTGTGAGGGCCAGGCACCCACGACGTGGGGAGGTCAGAGCGATGTATCGCCACTGATGCCGGCGCTCAGGCTGTGGATGGCGTTGCGTCGGAGCGACCTGCGACAACGACTGCGTCTGTGCCACCCGTATGCCAGGCAGAGTGTCAGTGTGGCTCGAGCGTATTCCACCCGGCCCTCGCTGCCTAGTGGCGGGGTGGGGGAGCCTGTGCCGCCACGCCGGCTGCACCAGGAAGCGACCAGCGAAGCGGTGGGGGTGCGCAGTGCACGAGGCAGGACCGTGCTCAGCTGACTGAGTGTGCGCCCTGCTGCAATGCGTGTCACGGGCTGCTTTGCACCACGTGGATGGCGCCCGTGATCGGGCTGGGGGTAGAGTGACACAGAGCTCACGTTCTGCGTCAGTGTGGATGTGTGGTGAAAGGTATGCGTGTTTGGCAAGAGGTTAAGCAGATCAACGAAGAAGCTGCAGCGCTCAACTACGGAGCGGAAGAGGTTGGAAGGGTAAGTGAGGGGCAGTGTATGATGGACGAGAGCAGCGTGTGTGTGTGTGTGTTTGGGTGTATTCGCACTCTCGCATCAGCCCTTGATTGTTGGTGGCACTTTTGGTGCGTGCGCGTTCTCTCGCATGCGACTGTAAAAACCCCCATCCTAAGGAGGTGCCTTTCTCACATGATATTCTGCAGTATCTGCCTCGCTCGCCGGACGTATCGTCGCTGATGAGCGGGCACGTAGATGCCGACAGATCATCGACAAGAAAACTATGCGGACTCGATCGAGCGGAACCCAGAGAGAGAGAGGGTGGGTGGGTGGGGGGGGGCAAAGACCTCTGCGGAGAGGAGTGACAAGGCGAGACTGCGGCACAACCGACAGACCTATGCATGAACACCGCTTTGATATTCTTCCTCGAAACGTCTATCATCGATCGCGTGATTCGATTGTATATGTGTGTTAATTCCTGCCGTGGTGCTGTTGACAGTGGGGATCTTGCACCCATGTGCGGCTTTCTCAGCTCTCTGACTTGCTGTGGCCTCTGCCTCTACAGCTGCAGTCCTATGCAACCCTCTTCCCCCTACTTCCTCCCTCTCTTCGCACCTGCACACATCGCAACAACGATCGTGGCGACACGTGTGTGTGTGGGGCCACACTCCGTGCACGCGCATGCACACTGAAACGAAGGCAAAGAGGCAAAGACGCCCACTTTCTCTTTCCCCTTCTCTGCGTTTACTCGACTACTCAAGCGCTTCATCCACGCAGTGCTCCTGCCTCGCTGTTTGTGTGCGTGCGAGCCCCTCTTTCCCTCCCTATTTCTCTGTGTGTGTGTGTGTGTGTGTGTGTGTGTGCAGCTGTCCGCTGTGTAGTGGTTGCTCGATCGCGCTCCTCCTCTCCTCCACAACGGCGTTGGAGGCCTCCCCATTGTCTTTTATTCCCTTCGATTTCACCGCCTTTCCCATCCCCTCTTCACACAAACACACACGCAACACACTCACATTCTCTTCTGTGTTATTTCCATATAACCGTTCCTTTGACGACTGTGTCGTGTCTCCCCCCCTCTCTCTCTCTCTCACACACACACACACACACACACACACACACACACACACACACGCACAGGTGACCTTGACGCTGCTGCGGCGTTTAAGCACTGACGTCACTGTTTTACACTTCTTCTTCTCTCCACATTTTCCATCAGTTGCGTCAGGATGTGGCGCAGCTCCCTCTTCTCCCATCAGCTCACGGGCGAGGTGATCCCTGTATTCCACTTTCCGGCCACTGCTGTGGCTGTTGCATTCGTCGCGGGCAACAATGCTGGGCAGCGGACGCGTTCTCGGGTATCCTCAGGCGCGTCATTAAGGCCGTCCTCAGTCGCCGCGTTTCGCCTTCCGTGCCGCAGCGGGAGTTCTAGGCGAAGTAGCCGCATGACGACGGCAGCAGTGGCGGCGTCTGCGCTGTGCACGGCCCGCCGCTACCAGTCGCAGAGCAGCCGCGTGCGGCCGTCGCTTCAGTGGCAAGACGGTCAAGTAGATCCACGCTTCTCGTCGGAGGGCAACATGCGTCGGCTCAACGCAGAGACGATGCCGCACTTTGTGAAGGCGACCATCCAGAAGGACCGGCGCGAGATGGGGCTGGGCGAGGTGTTCGACTGGGTGGAGTTTGCAAAGGACGCCATCTATATCCCGACCCGAGCTGGCCCGCTCTGGGTCGGCAGCGATGACCCACGTGCGTCGAAGTTTGTTCGACGGCGGGAGAAGATGAAGCGGCAGCCGCTGCAGCGGACGCGGCAGAAGCCGGGGGCGGACCAAGCCAAGGCCCTCGAGGACCACCCCCTCCGCGAGTTCTTCACGACACCGTGTAACTTGCACGACCCCATGAGCATCGCAGCCGGCCTGCACTGTGCTGGAATGATCCGCGAGTATGACGTGAGGCACACAGCGTCGAAGATCGAATATGTGCCACGGCCACCGATCGTGTCAATCATGGGCCACGTCGATCATGGCAAGACGACGTTGCTGGATCACCTGCGCCACACGAACGTGGCGGCGGTTGAGGCGGGCGGCATCACACAGAACGTTGGCGCCTTTCAGGTTAAGACGCCAGAAGGGCACTTCATCACCTTCATCGACACGCCCGGCCACGCTGCCTTCACGGCGATGAGGGAAGTCGGCGCCACGGCAAACGACATAATCGTCCTCGTCGTCTCCGCCGTGGACGGTGTGCAGCCACAGACGCGCGAGGTTATCGAGCTGGCGCGGCGCAGAGGCACACCGATGGTGGTCGCCGTTACGAAGATTGACCGGCAGCCCGACTGCGACTACGTGAAAGATCAGCTGGCTGCGAACGGGGTGGAGCTGGAGGAGAGAGGCGGCGACGTACAGCTCGTCAAGATCTGCGCCAAAGATGGCCGCGGCGTCCATGAGCTGCTTGAGGCACTGCAACTGCAGGCGGAGCTGTGCGAGGTGGCAACACCCGCCCCGGCTCGTGCTGAGCTGTACGTTCTTGAGTCGCGCAACTTGGGTGTCAGCGAGGTGGCAGCGGTTGTGCGCTGCGGCACGGTGAGGCCCGGGCAGGTGCTTGCCACAGGCACCATCTACGGCACAGTGAAGCGAGTCATGGACGACCACGGCGTCACGCTCGGCGAGGCGGGGTCGTCGATGCCGGTCGTGCTGCATGGCTTTCGGGTGCCGCCGAAGCCAGGATCGGTGGCGATGCAGGTGAGCAGCGAGACGCACGCTGAAAAGTTCAGCTACTTCATGCGCGACGTGTACACCGTCGAGGGCAACCGTGAAAACTACTTACAGATCCTCAACCAAGAGCGACGAGGTCTCATCCACGGCCGGAAGCCGGACAACAATATAGTGCGTGCATACAGCACCAAGGCGTTCATTCTATCGTGCAAGGCCGCCACGTTTGGGATGCTGCAAGCGCTGCTGAAGACGATCTACGAGCTGCCGCGACTCGAGGGCGTATCACTGGACATCCGCATCACGGAGGTTGGTGGGCTGAAGGACTCCGACTTGATCCTGACAGGATCGTCCGGCCAGCCCGGGTGCGTCCTGCTCTTTGGCGACTGCAAGGACTCCTTCTCGCTGGACGTACCGACCAACGTGCGGGTGTTGCGGTTTAACGTGCTGTACCACGGCATCGACGAGTTGAAGCAGACGCTTGTCGACTCCTTGCCCAAGGTGAAGAAGACGCGCATCATGGCGACGGCAGAGTGCCTGCAGACCTTCAAGGCCTCCCAGGCGGGTCGCGCCGGCAACGCTGGGGGTATGAGGGTCACGAAGGGCACCCTTGACGCGGCCCATCTTACCTTTCGCGTGATGCGGCGACCGAAGGACTTGAAGGGGGGGCTGGCAGCGGCGGTAGCAGCAGCGAGCGGTATCAAGGTGAGCCTGTCCGGCAGCAATGCCGCAGCCGCAGCCGACGACGAGACACGGGAGGTTGTGTACGAGGGCCAGTTGAAGGAGCTGCGCCGCTTCAAGGATCTCGTACCGACGGTAGAGACGGGCCTGGAGTGTGGTGTCGTGTTGCACGACGACTTCAGCTTCCGTGTCGGGGACGTGCTGGAGCAGGTTGAGGAGTACGAGGAGAGCCGCAACGTCACCGAGGAGTACGAGGCGGCGGAGAAGCGCGAGAAGATTCTGCGCGAAACGGCCGAGGTGCAGGCGCGCATGGAGGACGAGGAGTCGAGGGCTGCCGAGCAGGCAGCGAGCAGTGCCGAGCTGCATGAGAAGCTCAAGGCTATGTCTGGG
Source organism: Leishmania lainsoni (assembly GCA_003664395.1). Lineage (NCBI taxonomy): Eukaryota > Euglenozoa > Kinetoplastea > Trypanosomatida > Trypanosomatidae > Leishmania > Leishmania lainsoni. Next base: position 222,529 of record RAIA01000006.1, on the reverse strand, counting down.
TAAAACTGCGCGTTGTCTCGAGGCGGGGAGGGGGGACTGGCGTGAGCGGCCAAGGGTCGGTGAAGACGACGCACCTCTGTTGAGCGAGCGAGGTGCACCTATGCACATATTTCTCTCCATCGGGCTCGTAGTTGTGGTGGCGGTGGTTTTTCCTTCTCCTTTTCCAAGGTGTGCGTTGTTACGTGTGGGCCTGTTGTGCGCTGCCGCCATCGTTGTGGGCCTCGGTGGTTGCCTCCTCTTCTCCCTGTCCAGTGCCACTCTCGCTCTCGCGCTGACATACACGATGACAGCGTGTGGCCCATGCGCGTGCGTGTGCAGGTGTGTACGGCACTACCCCTGTGCCGCCGCGCCGCGAGTCGCCCATCTCTTTCCCCCCTCCCCTCGCTTTCGCTCCCGTTCGGCGCATCGTTTATTGCACGATTCACAGTCTCTTTCAAGTGCTTTCACAGACTCACAGATGCGCTGGTGTGGCTGTGCGTGTGGTCGCCGTTCCCGCCCACTTCGCTTTGCTACCCGCCCCTTTGTTGCTCCCTTGCTATGTTAAACGCGCACCGATTCAAAATTTACGTTCTCCCTCTCGTCCTCAATTCTTCTCCCTCCCCGGATTTGCCTGCTCGCGCGTCTGTGGGTGTTCACCCTTGCTGCTTGTGGGCGTCCCATCTGCGGTGATGCGGAACAGTGATGGGGATGCATGTGTGCGCGCATGTGTCCCTCAGCGGGGAGGTCGTGACCGTCGTTGTGATGTAGTACGCTGCGCGTGCCAAGCAAATGGGCGGCCATCACCACTCTTACGCTCTCGCCCTAGCCTACTTACATCTCTACGCAACGAAGCGCGCTCAGGCGGCGGGCGGTACCGGCGGTCTCCACAAGGGACGCAGCACACCATCTTCATTCGTCCTCTCTTCACTCTACTGCGCTCCCTTCGCTCTCGCCTCTGTCTCAGGAGAACACTTCGAGCTAGTGAAGCTGTACCCCAATCCTCCGCCCTCCCTATACTATCGCCGCACCTGTGTACGCACCCCCGTCCACCAAACACCACCGCCAGAGATAAGCAGACGAATACAGCGCCCCAAACACCCCCATTCCAGTACACTTGTACAAGCGGACACGCGCCCCCATTTTAATCCACAGCTGGCTGCGCTGTTCACGAAGGCCGTTGCGCCCCCAAAGAACGGGAGTGGGCAGAGGTAACTCACTGTGTTTCGTGAGTAATGCGGTTGGTTGCGTGGCTGGCACTGCCGTTCAGTCGTGCGGCTTCTGCCGCGGCCTCCCCTTGCGGCGCTGCAGTTGAGGCGCCATTGCGTCAGCAGCGTCGCCAGCTGTGGATGGGGGCTTCCATGCAACTGACGGCAGTTGCCTCCTTTATTAATTTGAGCGCATCCAGCAACGCTTCTTCTCGGCGACCACCCCGCACCACGCCGCTGCGCGTCTTCCAGCGCCTCTGCGCACGGCCACAGCGCGACGGCGCCGATTTCACCGCCCTTTCTTTTCACCTGCAGCAGCGATGCTACGCCACCTCCGCAACTGGCGGCGACGGTTCCCGCACGTTTGCTACAAGTGCAGAGGAGTTTGAGAAAATGTTTTTCGACTACCCAGTGGCAGAGCGACTCGCCGCGCTCACGGTGGCCAGGCATGAGGTTGGTCATGGGACTGCGCCGACAGCGGCGTCTGGGACGTCAGCCACGAGTACATCGTGCCCGTACATGGCAATGAAGGAGTTTGTGAAGAAGATGTCTCCTCTCACCCGGGACGATATGTTTCGGCGGCAAGTGGATGCGCTGGAGTGGATCACTGAGTCGAAGCTGCTGGAACTTGTGAATGAGCGCGGCGAGGCGATCCTGTTGGAATCTCTGCGTGCATACCCGACTGCCGTGGCGTGTGTCAGTCAGGGCGAGGCCGCTCGCCCTGCACTATACAACGGACTTGTGCATGTCCGCGCGACCGTCCCTGCAGCCTGGCTGCTCCAGGCAGGTGGGGGCATGGAGAGTGTGTCCGAGACGACAAGACCGTGCTCACAGCTGACTCATTCTGCACCTTCAACCTCTTGTATGGCCGGCGCTGCTTCAACAGTGACCGAGCTGCCGTTTACGCCAGACGAGTCGGACGACGGAAGCGACGGCGCTGCAGCACTCAGCAGCGCCGAAAGAGAGGCGATCATCAGGGAAGCTTTCCTGCGGGCCCTTCGAAATTGGGACACCGCCATGCAGCTGCGCCGCGAGCGCGCCGAGGAAAGCGCCGCTTTGGCGGCTCGCGACTCTGCCCCGTACTTGCCTCGATACACTCATCTCACAAACATGTACAACGCGATTCTTCGAGAAGCCGCTGCTACGACGAACGCGAGTACGACTGGTGAGGACGCAGATATCGAGGTGACGCCAACTCCACTGAGCCCGACTGCGCGGTACATCTTGAAGAGACTCCGGATGGACACTCTTGAGTCCATCGTCGAGAACAGCAGTGTCGTCGTCACTGTTGGTCACACGGGAAGCGCGGGTGCGCAGGCACCGAACGGGTACCCGGCCATGACATCGAGGCCGGTATGGGTGGTACGGGGAACAGCCCGCAGCCCAGCCACGTTCGTCGCGCTGCGCCACTCGACAGACGTGTCGCCACCGCGCTTTCGTTATGTGCAACCGCGTGTGACGGTCGCCACGCGCGCGAACGGCTACGGTGGCTGGGGGTCGGATAGCGTGGTGCCGACCAAGGCGGACGTATACGAAATCCTCAAGTACGTGCCTGTGAACTGGGGCTCTATTGGTAACCTCAACCTCCCGCCGGAGGTTAAGAAGAAGCACATACGCACCTCGTCGTTGGTGGTGTGGTTCCGCCGGCAGCCCTTCTACTTTGAATTGAGGGACATGAACGGCACGCTGGAGGTGCGGCGCAGCATCGTCCTCCACCCGGAGGCGCACGGCATGACGAAGGAGGAGGCGTGGGAGGTGTTAGAGCTGCAGTTGGCGACCGGGGAGGCGAACAGTCTCGTGCCGCTCGGCGTAGACGGTGCCCCTTTGCGGCCGACGGAGAGCACCTTCGACCGCAGCATCACGAAGTTTGTGTATCGTGTGTGTCCGACCTACTTTGCGCCCCTCTCGCTCGTCATGCAGCGCTACGTCAAGAAGAACCTTACGGAGCCGATGCTCATGACCTTTGTGCGGCGCTTCCCGCAGGACTTCGAGGTGTTCACGTCACGCTACAGCGACATACCGCTGGTCCGGCGTCGTGCAGGCGCCGACAGCGCGCGCTGGCTTACCAACTTTGTGGAGGATCTGGAGAGATACCCGGAGGATGTTCGTGGCATTCTGGTGCTCTGCAACTCCATGTGTGCCGCGTGGGATCGACCAGAGTACATCTACGTGCGACTCTCCTCGACGGAGCAAGAAGTCGTGGGTGGGTATGCGGGGATGCTAACGATCCTGAGTCGCCACCCGGCGATCTTTCGTGTGGGCCAGCACTTTGTGTGCCGAGCCGACCCGTCGAATCCGCTGGCGCAGCGCGAGGTTGAGCCAGCCGCCGATGGCGTGGCAGCCGTCACCCCCATCCATGAGGAGAACCCGTACCACAGTCCAAAGGAGCTGGCGCTGGTTTTCCATTATATCATGCCCGAGAACGAGCCGTGCACGGCCGCCTACCTCGTGGACTGCTCGAGTCCGGCAATGCGAGCCCTCTTACCGCCGCGCCTGGTAACCATTGTGCAGCTGTTCCCCAAGATGTTCGCCTGCACAGAGACGTCGCCGGGTGTGTACTCCATCCGAAAAGTGAAGCAGCCAGCTCGCAAGGCGGCCCACGGCGTGGCGAGGGACGACCGCAGCAGCGAGGAAGAGGACGCGATTCAGATGCTGGAAGATGAGCTCGCGGACGAGGACCGCATGACGCGCGAGGAGGTTGTGCACGCAGTGCGCATGCTCATCCCCGAGTCTGGGGTCGATGCGCCGCAGCTGCTGCTGTGGGCATCGATGGGCGTGCAACGGGCGGCGGGCGAGTACTTTGGCGGTGTCTTGCGGCTTGTTGAGTCGCTGCCGGGGCAGTTCCGCGTTGTCACAAAGGAGCACGCCAAGAGGATTTACAGGAGGTGAGGGGGGTTGTGGTGTTGGCCCGGCGGTCGAGGGCGCGCCCAGGCCCCGCGGGTGGCGGGCCGGCCAAAAGGTTTGCCCCGGCGGCCAGGGGGGGGGGCGGCGGTGGGCGCGCCACCGAGGGGGGCGTTGGCGGCAAGCCCACCCCCCACCGCGGCGCCGCCTTCCTTTTCTTTGAACATTGTCGAGGCGAATTCACAGACAGACTGACAGACCCACGCTTACTGAAACCACTGCACCACCGGAGGGCGGCAGATCTGAACCAGAGAGACGCCACCAGGCAACGAGAGAAGCTGTGAAGAGGCATCAGGGAGCACAAGTGCGTGGCATTCACTTGCGACGCTCGTAGATTTCGCGTGCTGGGAAGGGCAGGGGCGAGCGGTTGTATCGATGAAAGTGTACGGAGTCGTAGCCAACGTAGCCGTCGTCCGCCTTGCCCTGGATCTTGGTCGTGTTGCCTGGATACATGCGCAGCAGGCCCCACATGTGGCGCACGAAGAGATGCTGCAGGTGGTACTCCTGGTACTGGATGCGCCGGTACCACGTCGTGAGCTGCGCGCCGCGCGAGCGCTTGTACCCGGTGGCGTCACCGACGCGCGGTGGCGGCTTGCACATGTGAAAGCGCTTCAGGTCGTTCTGGATGACAGCGGTGCGGCGCAGCGGCAGCTGATCGATGCCCATGGTAAAGTACATGACCTTGTGCTTCACCATTCGCTCCGGTTCGGCCCACCACTTGGGTCCCGTGCGGATGACTGAGATGGGCGGTGTTGCGACAGACCGCGTGAGGTACGTGTTGAGCTGAACGGCGGTTTGGCGAAGCATGAGGGGAGCCGTTCTTTGCCCAGTGGCGACAGCGAGGATTAGGTGAGTCGAAGAAGAACTGGGGAAGACATGCACATGGCGGCATCGTTCAATTCGCAGAGAGGCGCGAGTGCGTGTGTGTGTGTGTGGGTGGGTGATTTCCAAAGTCACAGCAGGCAGGGGGAAGAGGTGTAGGGGAGTGAGTGGGTTCGTGCCCGTGTTGTGCCACTGAAGGGACGACGTGAGCGCATTGGCGCTGTTGACATTGGCAATCAAGCCCAAAGCTCGCCCCCCCACACCTGCAGAGAACAGGTATCGACCATCCAACAGAGCGCCGACATCGATGGCGCAAAGCAGTGGAGAAGACAACTGGATCACTTGGGCGCAAGCGGCAAGCAAAGCGCCACTAGAGAAAAGCACAGGGAAGGAGGGAGAGAGGCACACACACACACAAGCCAACTTTTCTGCAACGCACGCGCAGATGCGAGGGAAATCACCGGTACGACTCGGTCCCCTCACTCCCGAGCTAGTCTCCCGTCACTGCCGAGTTCGTCGGATCGTCGTCCTCCAGCCAGTAGCCGCTACTGCGCACGGCATCATTTTTGTCACCAGCCCCGGCCTGTTCCACAAGCCTCAGGGTTGCCTGCGCGCGCTGCTGTCGCTCTACCTCACGATAGAGACTTTCCTGCCACGCATCCTCTTCGCTGAAGGCGGTACGTGCGGCGGTGGCGACGGCGTTGGTCGAGGGGGAGGACAAGTCGAGCAAGTACACACGTGCCCACTGGTAAATGACGCCCTCGGCGGTGATGGCCACGAGGAAGCGACCGTTCGGCGACCACGTAACGCCGGTGCAGCGCCCACCGTACGGCATGGGCAACATGGCGAGCACGTGACTGTTACTACGGCGTCCGCCATCGTCGTGCGCCGCCGCCGCTGTGATGTCGGGCTGCAGGGAGCCTACACCCGAGGTGGGAGTTGCGGACACGCCAGTCGGGGGCGTGCGCTGCTCCGACGGTGACGGCGTCGCGAGGCGCAGCAGTGGCTCCACCCGCACGAAGCCTTCCTCACACGGCGTAGCGATGACGATCAGCCGCGTGTTATCAGGGGACTGTGCGGCGCCGACGCCGAGGTGCCGCAGTCGACTCAGACTCGTCGTCTTCAAGAGGGGGTACAGGCGGTAGCTGACCGTTGGAGTCCCCGTGCCGACCATGCCCCCTCCGCCGCCGCCGGCGCTGCTGTGCCGACCGCCGGGCTGCAGCTGCAGGAGCACCCCAAGGGCATAGATGGTGTCGCACGGCAGCGTGACAAGCACCAGCAGTGGGCAAACAGCATCCAGTGCATCGTCGCGCAACTGGCGAAGAAGATCAGCTTCAGAGGGAGCAGTGACAGGCTCGGCAGCACCAGCGGTGGAGGTGGGTCCCTTTGCTGCTGCCATTGCGTACTTTCCTTCGTGTGCTGTAGGTGCGGCACTCGAGTGGGCGTCGGACGAAGGCGCAGCATCACTGCTTCTCCAGAGCGAAGAGAATGTCTCCGACAGCCGCGACGACCATCCAGCGCGGACGTGCACGAAGCTGCTGTTGTCTCTACTCGTGGGTGCGACGGCAGTAGGGGCGGCAGCCGCACTGTGCACGGCTGGCTGTAGCTGCGAGCCGCTTCTGCCGTGAGTATCATGTTGATTTCGAGCAACGCTACCCGCGGCCGCCCAGCATGCGCGATTCTGCTGCGCTACTGCGCGAAAGACTTGGGCAGTGGACTCCAATGGGTGTCGTAGAGCGGGTCGCGTACTAACAGCACTGCCGTTGCTCGTGCTCTGCGCCGACGCTGCACCTTGCCGTGATCCACAGCGACGGAAGAGGCTGTGCAGCTGCGATATGTGGAGGGTACTAACTGCCAACGCGGCGATGCCGCCCATCTGTTCCGGCAGCGCGAGGGCTGTGACACGACGCAGCTCCGGTAGTTGGTAGAGCGGGGTCGAGAAGGCTGCCATGTTGTCACCGTTGCTGCCGACCCTGCTGCGGGTGCCGTGTAGGAGGGGATCGACCACGTAGGACGAGGTACGAGCGTGCTTGCCTGCGCCGCTGCCCGCCAAAGCGGTAGAAGAGGCAGTGGCGGTGGCGCGCAGGGTCGTCCTGGTCACGACGTCGCCAGCGCGGTACGTCCACAGCCCAATGGTGCCGCTAGCGTCCCCCGAGAAAAAAAGTGGCGAAGCGACAGGGTCGACAGCGAGGGCGGTGATGGCCTCTGACGACGCGGCAGATCCTGCGTCGGCCCCGCCACTGCCACGGCTTCTCACGTCGCTCTTGCGATGGACTTTGATCGCACTCGCCGCAGTGCGCGCCACTCCGGCGCCAGCGACGCTCGTCACAGGCAGCCCTGTGGAGCTGTTGTAGAGGTGAAGCTCGCTGCTGCCGAGGTAACTGACGAGGAGGTAGTTGTTGTTCTGTGGCATGAAGCGGACGAGGTGCGGTGCATGCTGGCTGGCCGCTGTCGATGATGGTGACGTTGAGGATGCCCACACGGCACTGATACGGCGCAGTTTGGCGCTTGTGCTAGCGTTCCACACAATCACACACCCGTCCATCCCTGTCGTCGCAAACAGGGCGCTGTCGTCATTGAAGGCGATGGAGAGGATGGCTGCCGTGTGACCAGGGAGTGGGGTGGGGGCGGTGGTGGTCGATGACGCGCTCGTCGGCGCATGGGGGGGCCAGAGGCTGCCGAGAGTCGTTGCTCGCATCGCCTCCGAGTCGCCACCGACAGGCACCCGCCAGAGAAGCCCCGATGACGTCCCCACCAAGTACACATCCGCAGCGCGTGAGAATCCGATACACGTCGCCTCCAGCCGCGGCGCCGGATCGGAAAGGCCCATGCGGCTCTCCAGCTGGCGGAGGTCGATCACACGTGCCTCAGGAGAGAAGAGGTAAGACATATATGGGGCCACTACCCCACGTTCGATGGCGTCCATTTCTGACATGTAGCTCAGCTGCGTGCTGGTAGCCGAGGAAAAAGGTGCCGAGTGCTGGAGGTGATGCCTCTCCAGGTGTTGCTGTCGCTGCCGCTGCCTCTCCGCAGGCTTCCCCCTGCCGTCATATGCGTGAGCGACCGTGTCCACAGCTTTTCCAGGCGCGCTAAGTTCGGGGAAGCCAGCAGCTGGGGCTGCAGCTGCGCTAGTTACAGTTGTGCCTGTGCTAGATGAGTCCACGGACCACTCCGAGGACATCGGTGTTGAGGAGCGGCTTTCGGTGTGCTGTGTCGAGGTAGATGGCACACGGCAGAACACCTCGCGTGTGGGAGTGTCACCGTAGCACCGCATGAGGGGCAGCAGAGGCGCATGAGGGTCGTAGCGGCCATCTCGCGGGATCGTCAGAGGCGTGAACGGCTCTGACGGCAGCGAGCGCACCCCATCTGTGAAAGACGTCCGCAAACTACTAGTGCTCCACGAGGCCTCGTTGCTGCTCCAGCTGTCATAGCTAGATCCCGAGCATGTACACGAGGAGTTGCACGAGGAGCGTGAGTCGTGAGAGACGCACCCGTCTGCGGCGTAGAGACTGCTGCCGCTGGCCCTGTTGTTACCTTGCTCTAGCTTCTCTCTACGCCGAATGCGGTGGTAGTGGCAGGCGTGATGGTGGTGGTCAGCAGCAGTGATGTGGCGTTTTTCACTGTTAGCCAGAGGCGACGCCCCCAGCGCCGCAGTGCCAGCCTCGCGCAATGCCCGCGCGAGGAAGTTGATTGAGCTTTTACCAAAGACGCCTGTGGGGTGTGGTGTCTTCGTTGTTGGTGTATTGCCTTGATGCCCCACAGACAACTGCATCTGTTTCTCCTTGGACATGGCGCTGGTGGCGGCGCTTTGAGGGGGAGCCGGTGCACCACCCGCCACCTCATGAGCGCCGCAACGCCGCTGATGATGATGGTAGTGGTGGTGGTGGCAATGTCGGTCTTCCTGCACTGGGTGATGAGCTGAGGCGTGATGGCGGTGGAGGAGACCCTGGCTCCTACTCACCGAGGGCGGCGTCTGCAGCAACAGCGCGAGCGGGCTCGGGCTGCCGTCGGCGCTATCCCACGAGTAGCGAGAGGTGGACCGATTTGACGGGAGTCGCTGATGCCGGTGGTGAGAATGGCGGTGCAACGAGCGCGGACGTCGCACATCCGGTGGAAACGACTGATTGGGCGTCTTGGGTGTTCTGCTCGGAGGGCTGGGCGAGATAGTGGTCGACGACGGAGGAGTGTGTACCCTCGGAGCTGCGGGTGGCGGCCATGACGAGGATGGGCTCGAGGGCGATGCTGTGGGTAAAGGTGTAGGCAGTGATGGCGACGACGCGAGACAGTTGCTCTTGTGACCATCGGCGGCGATGGTGGAAGTATGGGGCATATCTGGAAAGAGTAGTGGGGCCCCAGATGCTGCAGCGGAGAGGAAGCGAGCGGCCACGAGGCCGAGAGGCTGCGACAGAGCGTTGCGCACCATGTCCGCCGCCGTCGCGGATGCCGTCGTCATTGTAGGCGCCGCTGCGACTGCCGCCGCTTGTCGGGCATCTCGGCGCTGCTGGCGAGTGGCATCACGTGCCTTCTTCTGCTCCACTCGCTGCGCCAGCGGGGCGAGAGGATACTCGAGGATCAGTGGCCAGGGAGGAGGCGACGACGAAGCCGCTGCTGCTGCGACCACAGCTGGCGCAGTGTTGGGATGAGGGGGTGTGGAGGAAGACGTCCGAGGCACTGTTAATGCTGCCCCCGCCGCTCCATCCACTGGGTCGTGGAGCCGGCTAACGTGAGCGCCGCCGCCCTGCTGTTGCGCACCGCGCAGCGCGCTTACATGTCGGAGGATGGTGCGCAGGCGTGCTTCAGCACGCCGAGCGCGGACACGAGTCACCTCCGTCGGCGATGGGAGTGGTTGGGGTGATGCGGCGGCCGAGAGGGTGTTGCCATGCATCTTCACTTTCAAGTCGGTGTGTATGCGTTGACTAATATGCATGAGAGAGGTTAAGAGGAAGGGAGAAATGAAGTATGCTCATGCAGTCCACGGCGCAGAGACCAGCAGTGGCTACTGCTGTCGCTTAACATGATGTCCGCAGTCGTAATGATGGTGAGGTGCGATGAGCTGGAGAGTCGTAAGCATGTGTGCACCTACACTGACATATTCATCCATCCGCACGCACACACACACACACACACACACACACACACACACACACACACACACACACACACACAGAGCGCACAACACGTGCTCAGGCTCGGAGAGAAAGGGAGGAGGGGGAGGGAAGGAGGGAGAGAGGTAGGAGAGGAAAATAAGTCAAAGCGGCGCGATACACACCGTATTGCTGATATCTGGATGAACGAGTACAGTGAGCTGACCAAGGAGCCGGAGGGGTGGGGTTAAGGAAGAGGATGCCCCAGACGTGCACATGGTGTGCACCGTCCGACTGACCGACTGATGTGCACATGCCGTCCGTCTCTCTCCACCCACAGAGAGACCGAGACACAGACGGCCGGTACGGAGGAGAGGGAGAGCTAAGCAAGACAATGAGTAACGACGACGTGGAAGGGAGAGGCCAGAAAGGACAAAGCACAGGTGAAGCACTAAACATACCGGAGTGCAGCCACGACTGGGAGCAGCTGACACGCGTAGAGGCATGGATACATACAGACCGAGACCAACAAGGACTTCACATGAAGGTATAGAGCTCAGGGAGAGAGAGAGAGAGAGAGAGAGTAGATGCTGGTAAAGAGACTGCATTGTATGCACGGAGTGGGGGGAGTGGGGGGGGGAGAGAGGGGGGGGGAAGGCCAGCGGTGGCGGTGGGTTGGTGATGGAGGGGAGGTGGGAATAAACTAGGGGTGGGATGGGGGTGCGCGGAAGCCGGATAGAAATGGATGAGGAGGTGAGCCAAGAGGGAGAGGAGAGAAGGCTAAAAGCGGCGTGTGCGCGCATGCGTCGCGTGTGGCAAAAGCTGAGCACCCACGAAGATGACCCGGCAAGCGAACGATGCGAAGAGGTGTGGTGGTGGGGGTGGGGGGGGTGAGGCAGGCAGACAGGTGGACACGCAAACAAGTGCTTACCTTTCTTCTTTCCCCCCTTTTCCTCTTTGCCAACACGCACACACACGCACGCACGCATGACACACACGTTCTTCTCTGTTCTCAACCCTTCACCTTTTCTGCCTTGCCTTCTTCATCCTGTGTGTCTGGAGAGAGAGATACACTGACCCATCCGCAGATCCGCAAGGGACGCGTTGTTTACGATGTCACTGAGGCGATGGAGGGAGACCTCCAGTTTCGTTGATCGGCACATTCGTCGCCGCTGTTGATACTTCCCTCCGCGTGTCTATGTGCCACCATCTCTGCCATCGCATAGGTCGCACGCACGCGCCCATCAAAGGAAACAAGAAGAAGGGAGGGGGAGGGAAACCATCAGCGCCCACTCGTTGCGTACAAGAGGCGTGATCCCTTAGTATTACGAGCGAGCGAGTCCAACTCTAGTTGTGACTGTGCGTTTCAGTTTTCATTCTTCTTAGAAGAAGGGCAGAGGAAGAGGGGTGGTGGTGGTGGTGGGTGGGGGGGGGCGTAAAGCTCCCGTCGCCACGTTATTAGTGAACTCACAGGGAGTTTTGTTGCCTTTTCTGTTTGGTTTGCATGCCAAAATACACCGTTGTGTGCGCGTCTAAATGAGGCTGTGACACCTCAGACTCGCCACACACACACACGTGCAGGTGCACACTCGCAAACGATGGCATCGCTGTCTGTCTGTCTGTCTCTCTGTGTGTGTGTGTGTGTGTGTGTGTCAGAGGCTTCTAGGTGGTGAAGCTGGCCATTCGAGACGCAACATGGCAGGTACGCACTGAAGCCGGTGCATTCACCAGAAGCAGCGCCCCCCCCCCTCCCCCCGCCTTCCCCAGACTGACGCACGTGGAGGGGGGGGGTGCCAGTGCGTATTACGCGAAAAGCAACCACAACATCAACACCACAGGACGACGACGGCAAAGCAAAAGAAAAGAAAAACGGCGCTGTCAACATTGAGGAAAAAGAGAAGCCTAAGAGAAACGACAAGGACAAATTTGTAGTGGAAATAAACGAAGGGAGAACGAGCGAGCGAGCGAGCGAGCGAGGGAAGAAGGAGGGGGGGAAAGCGAGCATACAATTTTCTATCGGTGCGAGCACAACCCTTCACCCACTTCGTTCCCCTCCTCTGCACGATGTGACGGTGGGGAGAGGGGAGGGAGGGGCGCATGGCAGCTGCAGCGGCAGGACATGATCCACACACGCATACAACACACATGCCGAATAGCGCCCCGCCTCTCGTTTACAAAAGAAACAGAAAACTGAACCAGTCGCTCGCCAAACAACGCGCAGGTGTACTGTACAGGTGGCATAGGGGGAGGGTGGTGGAAACGCCTTCTGACCGATGTACTGGGTTATGAATGTGCCCACCTACACACCACATGCCCTTATCCCCCCCCTCCCTCCCCCCGTTCGCACCATTCAGAGCGCACACGCAAACGTCGGAATGGGGGACGCCCGTAGTGGTGATGGTGGTGGTGGTGGTGGGGAGGGGCAACAAAATTCAGTACGCCGTGCTGCACGTACGTGATGTGAGAGGGAAAGGGAGAGAGAACGCGTACCACTCACTGTTTATGCCATCGTGACGGGTTGCTGCATACCGGCGGAGAACTCCGCCTCCCGGTCATGCAGCAGTTGCTTCGCGATGGCGTCAAGCTCAAAGACGTGCGGGTCAGTTGCCCCCATCGTACGAAGGGAATCGGCAAGGAGGAAGAGGTACTCACGATTTGGACCGCTGACGCCGGCAGAGCTCAGAATCTCCGTTGCTATCACCTCCATCGAGGCCTCGCCGACGTAGTCTTTATTCTGCTCCGTCGCAATGTAGCACAGACACACAACATTCTTGCACGGCTGCACCGCTGGTGCGTTCGGATGGTTGCGGATGTCCAGCACCTCTTCTGCGTCACCGGCTTCGACCTCGGAAGAGTTCTGGCGCAGGGGTGGGTTGTGTTGGGTGGTGTTCTCAGTCCTGAAGGACTTTGGCGTCGATGCCAGCAGTTCCGGCGCCGTAGTCAGGTTACCGGTCGTCGGGTGCGCGTTGAACAGTGTCAGTTGCACACGGTCGTAGCCGCCCTCGCGGGTGTCGAGTGCCGTGAAGATAATGTTCAGCTTCTCAGGGTCTGCCGGCAGCTGGAAGGCCTTTCCATACACGCGCTCCTCCTTGTCTTCTGAGGGCAAAAGTGTCACCACACGGCCCGGCTTACCCGGCACACCGCGGTGATCGCATGAGCCCTGGTAAAACACGCGTTTATAGCCTTTGATGTAGGTCTCGTACTCAGCGTCGAACTCAAAGTTCTGCTTCCACAGGATGGAGCCATAGCCAAAGAGGACGAAGACATGGTCGTCGAAGGACGGGAGGCCGAACCGCTCGTGATAGCGCGTCGCTCTTGTTGACAGCTCCGCTGAGGATGACATGCTTGCGCCCCTGCACGCGTTAACGCGTATGTGTAAGACTACACCTGTCTTCGGCTTCGTTAGTGGAGACAAGAGAACGTTTGCTGAAATGAAGGGGATGTGGTGGGAAGGCGGGCCTACAAGATCGAAAACGATCGGAGGATGAGCAGCGAGTAGAGAAGAGAGGTAGTTACAGCGTCTTCCACGCAGCAGCGCTAGCAAGACTGCCCAATCCGGCGACGATAGCGCCTAAGAGAGATCGGGAAGAGGGGGCAGCGCGCCACCGCACATCACTCTCCCTATCGACAAGGCAAATAAGGGTACATACGAGTGCGTGTCTATGCGCTACATGCGCCACGTGCGTTGATCACACATGTACGTTTACATCTCTGCGCTCACTTGCACACTCAAGGAAGAGGAGGAGAGAGAGAGAGAGAGAGCGTGCGAGTGTGTAAGACGCGGGGGAAGGGTGTGCTTTTCCCTCTCCACTTTACAGCAGTAGTCTCCCCGCCCCGCCGCCCGACTTCCACTCCGGCGCTGTGCGCGTTTTCCTCCTTCTTGTTTAATTCTTTATTACTTTTCATTTCTTCTGCGCTCCACACCGCAGTCGACTGTGTGTGTGTGGGGCGCCGCAGAAGTTCTTCAAAGGCGCACTCGCCGGGCACAGACGCCCCAGGCCAGACGCGCCACCCCACCACAGCAGTAATGCCAATGAAAACGAAGGCAAACGATGCGCATGTGCACCGGGGCCCACATCGCAGTAGAAAGGACAAGGCCAAGAGAGCGACATTCCAAGAAGGGGTGGAGAGAGAGAGAGGAGGAGGAGGAGGAGGAGGGGGTATACACACACACATATATGTACAGGGGGGAGTGTGCATTGGGGTGATGAGCTGATGAGCGACATATGAGGTTGACGGGATGGAGGGGTGATGATGCGCGGGAAATGGAGGTGGAGGTGGCGCAACGGAGGGACAACACAGCACCTCCATAGCAGCACAGACGAGTATGGGGCTTGAGGGAATGCGAGACGATTCCACACATATCCACCGAGATGAAAACACGCGCACACACACGGAGGGAGAGGATTATAGAGGGAAATAGAGGAGTACATCGAGTCTGCGCACCCACCCACCCACCCACCCACACACACAAATCAGCAGCAGTAGGAATGGAGAGAGAGAGAGAGAGGGTAGAGCTTCAGTCGCCCAGGCCGAAGGGAGAGGGAGAAACAGCGGCGCCAACAATGACAGTGTGAGGGAAGCGAATACAAGAAAGATTAGGGAAATGCCGTCACACCACGGTGCTGCGGTAGCAGAAGCCTCAGCACTTACAGCGGTAGGCTGTAGGAGGTGTGTGTGTGTGTGTGTGTGTGTGTGTGTGCTGGCGACGGGTCCGCCAGGGCGCACTGACCGAGCGGAGAAACTCAAGGAGGTGTTTCATCAACCGCTCAACTCCCGAATGCACAAGCGCTTCAGCAATGTGAGTCATTACGCCACTTCACACCAACAACATCTTCGTAAAGTTGCCATCCGCGTAGACGTACGGGGTGCCCGCGTATGGGCGAATGCTGATGGCGCGCACCATGTAGGGTTCACGGTGGCACAGCGGACACGCTTCGGTATCCTTTACTGTCATCCCCTCCTCCACGCGTGCGCGGTCGGGGGAGCGACCGACACTATTTCTCAAACTACGCGGCAACGCCAGCGTGGGCAGCATGCTTGAGTTGGAAGAGAGGTGAGGCTGGTGCGGTTCTACAACAATGGTGTTTGCCACGCTACTGCCAGACCCGCGCTGGCTGAGTCGAAGAGGTACAGGGAGCTTCAGCGACCCTCGCGCGGCGGTCCCATTAGCTTCAGCAGTGGTGGCGGAGGGCTCCACCGCGCCGGTTCCCCGGACTACGTTAGCACGCTGCGCAGCATCAAGGTTGCTAATCAAGCTACACTCGTCGTCGTTATCTTCGCAGTCAGAGCTGCCGTATGAGCATGCCTGGGTGCAGAGAACAACACCATTTTCTTCCATCATACGCGTGAACTGGTTCGTCGAGGATGGAGGAGCGGCGCCGGACTTGTGCTGGTAGGGTAGAAGCTTGTTCTTCAAGGAGCCAGTCGCCTTCGCACCTCTGTTGGCCGCAACTCGGCGACGGGCGGAGACAGTCGATTGCGAATCCGCCGCGCCTTGCGGCACATTCGTCGCTACCGCCACCTTTCGCATCAGAGTCAAATTCTGCTGCTGGTGCTGGCGCTGTCGGCGAAGCAGCTCGTCCTTCGGCGCTGCCGTGCCTGCAGAGAAAGATGCAGGTTCAAGAGCCAGTGGCGTGGTGACGACGACGACGGCGGGACTTTGACCCAACAAGGCCCCTTGTGGGCCACCGCTGCCCTCTTCTTTTGCCTTTTCTCGGCTCATGGCTTGACTGCGTGCAACCAGTGCACGCGTCTCGGCTCGGTATTGCTGGCGGTGCCTCACTTGGCGATAATGATATTGAATTACACGTGCTGCGAGGTCTTTCAGAGTTTCCAACGTCGGCGCCAATCCGGGCCGCCAGCGCGGGTGAAGCGACCCCAACTTTGACCCCCCGACCGAGTCGTGCGGGCTCGCCGTCACGGAGGAGGACGCGACCTGCTGCGCACGCGCCGTGGACGTCGACGGAGACAGCAGCGCAGCAGAGACACCGTACCTGGGAAGGCCGGCGTGCGGCGAGCGGACCGTGCCTCTGCCGCTCCGTCTCAAGCCGTCTTTTCTCGAGAATGCGTCGCCGTCGTAAGCGTTGCGCCACGGACTGTCCACCTCATCTCCGCCAGTGATACTGCCACCACTCCTAAAGGACACGAGTGATTCCCAGTGCAGCGATGCTGTTGCTGGCCGGTTGGTGCCGGCCGCAGCGACGTCTTCGCCAACCATATTCTCGCTGCCGTCGCCTCCGCAGTTCACGACGCTGTGCCCACGATGGGCAGCCGCGCCGGTAGTGAGGCTGCGGCATCCGTGCTGCGCCTGCAGCTCCGCCGTCTTTGCCGCCTCTGCTGCTGCTTCTTCGGCAATGGTCGGCAAAGACTCTGAGAAGAAGGGGTGGACGAGGATAGCATCAACCGGAAGCCGCTCCTCTGGGGAGGCCTGCAGCAGGCGGGAGACGAGGTCCAATGCGACGGACGGCAGTCCAGGCCGTGAGGGCCGCATGTGGCCGTGGAGGATGTGTCGAAGGGTGCTAGCGCCGTCGTGTGGGTAGCGACCTTGATTCAGCATGAAGTACAGGACCACACCGAGAGCCCAGGCATCGGCAAGGTAGGGGTCGTAGGACTCACCTCGCAGTACCTCCGGAGCGACGGTGTGTCGCGTGCCGCGGAGCTCGCGCAGACGGTCACCTGGCGCACAGAAGCAGCACGAAACAATGTTGCTGATACGCAGCAGACCATCGGGTCCTACCAGGAGGTGATCAGGAGCGATGCCGGTGTGGGCCACGTTGTGCTGGTGGAGGTGCAACACACCCTTCACGGCTTGCTTGAAGAGAGCGCGGATGAGCGACAGCGGCACGTGAGATGGCACCGCCACGCCATCGGGAGCGCTGATAGCGGCCACTGCCGTCAGTAAGGTGCTGGCGCCGTCCACCACTGAGGCGACAGTGCTGGTCGTACTTCCTTGCTTTTCGCCGCCATGGAGAGGGGCTTTGTTCGCATTTGCCGGCGCCTCGGCACCACGCCCCAAGAACTGCGGCTCCGCTGCAGGTGCGCTGGAGGTCCACACGCTCTTCTCCATCCGAGGCGACGATACTCGTTCGGGTGTCTTCGTCGCGGAAGGTGCAATCCAGGCCATCCCTTGGGGTATGGTGAGGCTCGGCATATCGGAGGCTTGCAGGGCACCCAAGCGGCTCGGCGCGCGGTAACGTGCACCCCTCTCCGGCTTTTCGGAATCTTTTATGGGTAGGTCATCCAGGGTCGAAGCGGCAGAAGCGCGAGCGAGGGATTGCGACATGGTGTGCAGGCGACGCAGCAGCTGTTCGCGTGCCGCGGCGTCGGTGAAGAGTTTGGTGACGTTCATGGACTGAAAGAGGTGCATCAGTATGTACAAAGAGGTGCTTGTCTCGAAGCACTCGACCATCTCCAACACGTGCCTGTTTTTGGGTAACGTGCGGAGCACCCGGATGGACTCCGCCACACGGTTCCACATCCACTGCGCCTCCGCCAGCACGCGCTTATCGTACACGCGCACCACATAGGGGACCCCGGTGGTAATGTGTCGGCAGAGGCGCGTACGACAGTCGAAGTCGCCCATCGCGAGTACGCAGCCCAGCTCGTAGTTGCCGATTACCTGGCGATGGGGCGCACTACCTGCACTGCTGGTAGGCATACTCACGTTTCTCTTGCTACCACGTGGCAATCCTCCAACGTGCTCGACGCGGTGAGACTGCGAGGGGTGGGGGTCGTTCGCCTGTGGGTTCACTTTTTTATTTCCGCTAGTGGTGCCATTGCCACTGCTGTTCGTGATGGGCGGGGTGATTGCCGCTGCTGGCGCAGACATGGCACTTGGAGCTCTGATCCGACACGAGGGAGGGGGAAGAGGTCGCGCTCGTTGACGCGGCGCAAGAGGTGGTATGCTGCAGGAAAGGAGTGCTTAGCAGCAAACGAACGCGTTACTTGCTGTGCTCGTGACGTGGGGCGACAGTCATAATGGATGGAGAGATGTGGAGGGGGGGGGAGTGGCTGGACTACGGGATGATGATGGAGGAGCAGGGAGAATACAGAGAGAGAGAGAAGGGGTCTACCAGGCAGAGGACCGCGACCCCTTTCCCCTCTCACGCCCCGTCTTTCTGCAGGTACAGGGCTGCTGCCTTGTCGCATGAGACCAGCAAAGGAGCGGCACAGCGGTAGAGGGAGGGAGACAGCACGGAGGAGAGGGGCGAGCGACTCGACCAGGGGAGGGGAGGGAGGGAGGGGCTCTTGTGGTGCAGCACTGCCCATTTCGGTGTCCTAAATTTTTTTCCTTCGTCATTCGTTCCTTCCCTTAGCGCACTCGCAGGCGTTACGTTAGCCAGCTGCCCGTCGACTCCAGCAAGCAAAGGAACCCAGGATGCAGCTGAGGGGAGGGGAGGGGAGGGTGGTGGTGGTGGTGGTGGGGGGTGAGCAGTACACGGGCCAGCCCTCATTTACGCACGTAAGCGAGAGCGTAGCGCGCTTCGTTTTTTCCCCGCCCGCCCCCCCTCCCTTGCGCACCGTGCTCGCCTACTCGCTTTCTCCTTCAACGCGGCACCTCGTCACCGGCGAGCTCGCTGTACGTCTTGCGTCGGATGTCGTCGCGGAATCCGTTGTACCGGTTCATCGCCTTCTTTTGCACGCGCTCCGTGAGGGACCGGTCGCCATACGTCGTGGCGCTGTTCGGGTCGTTCTCGTCCTCTACCTCGCCCTCCATCTGGTAGATCAGTGTCTTCTCCACCGCGTCTACGAGCCACGTCGCGACAGGGTCACCCACTGGCGAGCAACCAAAGTAGCGCTCGAAGAGGGAGCCGAACTCGCACTTGACGATGCGGCCTACATTCGGTAGCGACGGACTGCTCCACAATGCTTGACGGTACACAGAGCCGCCGAGTCCAAGCATGTTCACCTCGCGCGACAGTGCCAGCCGGTGCAGGGCGCTTTCATTGTCGAGGAAGCCGTCCACAATCCGCGAGGAAGTGTCAAAGAGGGTTTTGCCGGTGTCCTCGATCTTCAACCTGAAGTTCAAGCCGGGAACGTCGACTTGAAAGGGAGAAGTATAGCGCTGCGCCGCCGTGTCGAACACCAGTGGCTGACGGGCATGCCTGCTGGATACCGGCGCGCTCTCCTCGGCCTCCGCGCCTGCCGCGCTGCCACCGGAGATGTAGACGGGGTTTTTATAGTCGAGGTTGATGGAGAAAATGCGCTGTGGTAGTCGCCCCCAGCAGAGGCTGCTGCAGATACTTCCGGCCAGCCAGCTCGTGCGCTGCCAGTGAATGCGGTCGACAACCATGACTCGCATCGAAAGCGTCGGGTGTGGCGCGGGGTCAACGAGGCGCTCTAGCCATGACTGCTTGGCTGGGATGTTGTTGCCAACGATCATCGTGACGAGCCCAAGCGGCACCACCGTGTCACCAGCCTCATTCACGTAGTTATTAAGCTGATTGCCGCCTGCCGATGGGGATGGAGGAGAGGATAGGCGCGAGGACAAGGACGCGGACGGGGAGCTAGCGGCCGCGGCGTCGGCGTCAGCTGCCCCGCTCGATCGCGGCGCCGTCATGCGCATGAACTGCGGCACCACCGATGGCCCACGCCGTGCCACCGCCGCCTTTACCCTTTCCTCCGTCGGCGTCAACGGCTTCGCCTCTGGGACGGCCATACCTTTGGGCAAGATCAGCTCGCCGAACTGCTCTGCTTCGTACCGCTTGTGCAGGCAGTACTGAAGACTGTGCAAGGGAACAAACCACGTCACCATGGCCACATCGGTGGTGCGGATGGAGGTGGTGACCTGGTCAGGATCGGTCGGCTGCATGACAAGGTAGTTTAGAGGGTCGCGGATGCGTCGTGTGCAGCGTACAAGCGCCTTGCTTGCGGCAGCAGCACCAGATTGAGAGGACATAATGCGCACGCGTGAGTGATGGGAAGAGGGCCTGGGGCTCAATCTGTGAAGGGCGCGCCTTCGTGACCTGCAGCACCAGAGAGGAGCAAGAAAGAAAGCGACAACAGAGGAGGAGCAAGGAGTGGAGTGGTAGGAGGGAGAGAGCAGAGCGCTCACACATCTACACACGAGCGAGGGCGGCCAGAGCGCGTCCTACCTGCTTTGCAGGCACACAAACACACACACACACACACACACACACATCTGCATTAGCCTCTTGCCGCCCTTTCCCTCAACAACGGGCTGGTAGGCGCGTGGGCTGCAGTGAAGACTTAGCTACACAGTGTGTATGTGTGTGTTTATTCTGGCTGCACCTTCCTAGTGGATTGGACATACTTAACAGGCATACACACACCCGCACCCACTGACAGACCCACACACACACACACACAACAACGATACACCATTGCATGCCAGCCGCCATTATCCAGAAGATTGAAGCTTCAGCAAACCAGCGTTTCACTTCTTTCCACATCTCCCTCTGTACGCAGTTGTGCGTGTATCTGGCAGAGGGTGGGGCGGTAGGGGGGGAGGAGAGAGGGGAGGGGAGGGGAGGGGGGTACTAGCAGGACTTGAACAGAGAAGGCGAGAGGGAGGGAGACAGCGAGACTGCTGAGTTTATCAGTGATGGGGGAAGACGTGGTCGACGCACGGAGTAGGTGAGGTACAAACAAAAGACAAAAAATATTAGCGAAAGAGGCTAAAGGGAAAAGATGATGACGATGATGAGGGGGTGGGGGCAGCACGGCTACTCACACTTCACAGCCGCTTCACCGACGTGCTTCAGCGCGTCATCGATAGCGATGCTTCATGCAGCGTAGCAGCCGTGTGCGCTCCCAGCGGCGTCTAAGCCGGACAACAAACAGAAGGGCCAGCGACATTACATACACCGAGTAGAGCCGCGGCATCATCCATGCTGACTGACGCCGCATGACGGGCCGACGTGGTGCGTGCAGAGCCGGCCTGGCAGACACAACATCGAGAGACGTTTGCGATAGTACCGGTGCCTCACGGTGCAAGGGGGAGAGGCGTGGGACAGCGTGCGGTAGTAGTGCAGTGCCGATGGATCTGTCCGGCACCGCGGTTGTTCTCACCGCTGTGCCGCTCCGCTCTAGTGGACTGCCGATGTCGTCTTGGATGACGGCTCGGCGGGATGGGGGTGGATAATTAGCTCGCCAGACGAACGAGGGGGAGGAGGGCGGTGGTGCGCGGCTGCCGAGCATTGAATATGAGAGCTCTTTAGACTGGCGTTGCTGCCGCTCTTGCACCGGCGGTGTTGGGGAGGGAGACGAGGAGGAGAGGGAGGACTCCCGATTCCCGTCGGGAATGTGCACGGCGTGCTGCGCGTGGGGAAGCTGAGCAGTGGGGGATTGTGAAGTACGCCACGGCACTGTTCGCTTCGACCCTGGAGAGGCCGCGGGATCTGGCATGTCGCGTTCGCTCCTGTGGCTTTGCGTGATAGGCCCAGAGGGTACACGCGGGGCCACTGTACTCAGGCGACTTGCCGAGGGTGGCGGCGGTGATGGAGGATGCTCAGCCGCCGCCTTGGCGGTGGCCCCCATGTTCTGCGGCATCATGCGTCGTCGAACAGTCGCAACCACGCCGTAGCCCAAGGGATCCTTCCCTGCCGCTGCCACTGCAGGCTGCACCCGCCGCGCCGCCTCCGCAAACTCAGCACGGAAAGCGTGTCGACGCCGTCCGTATGTGCGGAAGAAGAGATGGTGTTGAAGCTGCGCAAGGGTCAGTCGCTTGGCAGGGTCGACGTGCAGCATACCTACAAGGATGTCCATCGTCGTTGGCCGCACGCCGGCACGTGCGAGTGCCAGGACAAGAGGCAGGTGCCGGCGTGCGGCTGCGGAGTGCAAGAAGGCCTTGAGCTCTTCCAGCATCGGTGATGGGTCGCGCTTGAAGCTGCGCCTCGCCGCATTCTCATACAGTGCACACACAACGTCGTGGGCCACCGCCTCGTACGCCGGCTGAGGTCGAGCGCCGACGGCTGCCGCCTCGGATGTACCTTGCGGTACGCGGCGATAGCGTGGCAGCGGTGGGAGACGACCGGTCAGCATCATGAAGAGAAGCACGCCAAGCGCGTAGATGTCGCTGGCGGGTGTTGTGTGCTGCGTATCAATCCACACCCTAAAGTGCGTCTTACCCGTGTTTAGCGTCGTTGCCGTTGCGGTCGCACCTTTCCCTACACGAGTGTTAGCCTCCCTGCCGTCCGCCGCCACCAGCAACACTTTCTCGGGGGCGGCGAGGTGCTGTAGTAGCACGGCCTCGTAGGCGGTGCTTGAGAGGCAGTCTACCCCACCCCCGAGCACGGCAGTGTCATCGCCGCCGCTGACGGCGTCGCTCAGCAGAAATCCACTCAACGACAGTGCCGGGGCGGTAGACATGTCAGACGGCCCGCCACCGTGCAGATACGACATTGCGGTCGCCTCTTCCTGCAGCTTCAAGCACACGTAGCCGTCCATCCTCATGACCTTCGACTTCTTCGGTGCGGCAGCGGCAGTGCTAACGGCGACAGCGGCAGCATACGGGAGTGTCAGTAGTTCGCCCGGTTCCACAAGTCGGTCAGGGAGCAGGGGGAGGAGGTGGTCGGTGACGTGCACTTCACGTGGGCCCTCCTCCGCCTGCGCAGCACTACGTGTGCCGACTGGGTTGCCCACCAACACGTTGTTTGGCTTGAGGTTGCCGTGCGCGATTCCGGCGCGGTGAAGCCGCGCCAGTGCGGTGCAGAGCCCCCATGTAATATCGGCTGCATCGTGCGTCGTCAGTGCCTGCTCATCGCTGGCGACGGCGGCGCTGTACGTGTCGATCGCTAGCGCCGCCGCCCGCTCTGTCACGCGGATCTTTGTTTTGTCGGCCGCCGACGTACCCTTCAGCCATCGCCCAAGGTGACGCCTCAGCTTCTTGAGAGCGTCCTCCGTCAAGGCAGACGCTGCTGCAGCCTCCACCTGCGGATCGTCGCTGCCGAACACCGCCGTCGTGTTCACCCAGGTCGGCATCACCGTCACAGGTAGCCGCTCCCGTCCCCAGCGCTCCTGCATCACATTCCACAGCACCTCTGCATGGCTGATGTAGTCGCGCGCGAATAGAAATACAGTGGGGTGGGGCAGCGGTGGCACGAGATTGGGGCTCCGACTGCGGCTGCCGCTCTGGTGATACTGTCGCGTCGGTTGCTTCGCAACCACGTCCAGGGCCCACCCATGATCTCTCAGCTCATCTGCATCCAGCACTGGCATTGGTACCCGACCCGACGCAGTTGTATCGCAGCTGGAACCGAGGAAGCTTGCACAGAAGCGAACGGCGCCGCCGCTGCTACCGCTGTTGCTGCTGCTGCCGCCGTGTCTCTTCTTATCACTGCTCTCTCGTGTGTCGCGCAACATGCTGGCCAGCGTGTAAACATCCACTACACCGGCCACGTGCCGCAGGCGACGACGACACTGCTCCCACAAGACAAGCGATGCGTTTGGTACCAGCTGCACACGTGACCAGGATACGTCCTCGTCTTCCGATGCGTCATACGGTTGCTCGCGGTATGGCGGTAACGTCACCGCAACCGTCTTGACCACCATTGCGGGGGTGGCGGTGGTGATAGTGGCTGCTGTCGCTGTGGCGATGCGTTCCATCACCTGCACCGGGCCACGTGCGCTCGCCTCGAGTGGACGCACGACGCTGTGCGTCTTTCTCAGCCAGTGCCACAGTTGCTGCTCCATCTGCCTCTGCACATCCCGCGCGACAGGCTCGAGCGCAAAGTGGACAGAGCGTACAGAGTGTGCCCTGCACCCAGCGGCTGACGACGACGCCGTTGATCCAACCGCTCTTGCGCCCCGAACAGACCTGTGCTCTCGTCCAGCCGCCGAAGGCATGACCGGGGTTGAGAGAGCCACATTGGTCGCCATGATCTCGTTTGATTTGCTGTTGCCGTATTACCTCACTATGCTGCTGCGGCGCAGAGTGCCAGTGTGTGTGTGTGTGTGCGTGCGTGTGAGGTTTGTCTTTGTAAAAGACGAGGCTGCCGTCTCCGCACGAGCTGAGGGTGTGTGAGACTGTGGTGTCTGTGTGTGGTGAGGGGTGGTGGTGACAGGGAAAGGTGAGCCAAATTGAACAGCTCGGAGGAGGCGGAGAGACCAGAGGAGACGCAGAGCACGTGGAACAACAAAGTGACGCTCGATGACGCGGGGAAAAGGGAGAAGACAATACATAGGCGAGGTCTCTGTGTGTGTGTGTGTGTGTGTGTGCGTGTGTGTGAGGATGGTGGTGGTGGTGGTGGTGGTGGGAGAAAACATTACTCAGCACGATACTCCTGCTCCAATGCTTGTCGCACGATTTCTCGCTCTTTTTCTTCCAACCACCTCAGCAGCCACACGTCTGCTCTGTGCACCATCGCCTCCAGTGGAGTGCGGCGGTTCCAAAATACTCCTTCTTCAGCAAAGCTTGTCGTAGTGCGGCGCCAATCATCCATACACCTCCCTCCTCCCCCCTCACACACACACACACCTAACGGAGTACGTGAAGCGCAGAACGCTCCCTCAAAGGATAAAGAGCGGCGGAGGAGGCCAGGCAGCACTGGCGCGGACAGACGAGCACAAGGACATGGGCACAAACGCCTCCCTCACTGACCCATGAGCTCTCCGCGAGGTAGAGGCGGCGAGCAAAAGAGAGAGAGAGGGGCAGCCTACACGAGGTAGGGGCAAACAAGGGACACGACGAGAGTGAAAGAGGCACCTTTGCAGAACGTCCAGGCTGATAAGTCACCAAGGAAGAAGCAGCCACCACCGCTATAAAGAGAGGCGTGAGGAAGGCAAGATGGTACTGAGTGCGAGGGGGGAGACTTATGGAGAATGGATACCCCCTCCCTCCCCCCCTCACACACACACACACACACACACACACACTGGCAAAGGTAGATCAGAAAAGCAAGAGCTTTGTGAGCAGCGAGGGGGGTGGGAGAGAGAGGGGTGGTGGTGGTGATGGTGGTGGAAAGATGAGTGATACTCAGCGCGCGAAGTTAGCTTCAATCCCAGGGACAAATGCAGACGCTGCAGCTGCAGTGCACACTCGGGGGAGGGAAGGAGAGGGAGAGAGTAGAGGGGAGAGAGGGGTAGGTGCTGTGCGTGCTCTTGCTTTCTATGTCGATGTCCCTCTGTTTCGGGTACGCGAGGGCTGCAGCTTTGTGTCGTACCTCTTCGCCTCTTCTCCTTCCCCCCCACATCACCCGCAGCACATGCCTCCCCTTTCCTCCTCAGTCAGTTCGAACCTCGTATACACCGCTCTGCGTGACGTATCGCACCCAAGGCGTCGTTATGTAGTTTGACTTCTCCGCCACCTTCACATAGCGCACTTGAAAGCCCGATGCAGCGAAGTACGGAATGACAAACCGCACCTTCACCGGCATCTTCGAGAGGTCATTCATGTCGCTGCTGCGGACGCTGGGCAGGTGAAACTCCGCATTGCATGAGCACTGCCGGTTCCCGCCAATTTTGCCAAGATTCCAGACAAGTGCATTCACCTGCGGTGCGTACTGCAGGTGACCCGTCTGACTTTCCGCCTGCGGGCAATCGGCGTCCGACGGAATCGGGATGTGAACCTCCATCTCGTTTGCCGTAAGACTTGTGCGGTACTTTGTCTGCAGCGTGCAGTGTACCTTCACCCGTGTGGTGCCGTGGTGCGTAAAGATGCAGCGCAACTTCACCGGCTGCTGAATGCGCTCGTTGAGCCGGTAGGAGAGCAGCGTGAAGTCGCCGTCCGGCGGCACAAACGAGATGACGCGCTCGCTTTCAAATTGGTTGAGTTTCACGCACTGGTGGAAGGTGATGTCCTCCATCTCCACCGTGCTGCCGCTGCGGCCTGTCCGGTCAAAGAGGATCTTGTCATTGACACCCACAGTGCAGGTGGGCATTCCAGACAGACGGCACTGCATCTTGACAGTGCCAACAATCTCGCTCGAGAGCGTCTCGCCGGCTTGGTTCGCGAGCAGGTCGACCTGCTCAATCACATCCAGAAACACTTGGTTGTTCGAGTACTTGTAGTTGCGCGGTAAGCGCCACGGCGTCGATACGGCGGCCCCAGTCACCGCCGTTGGCAGCTCACTCTGCGTGAGCGTCGTCTTGCTGCCCATGATCTTGGTGAGGAAGGTGCTTTGCAGGATGTACTCCCGAAGCGCCTTTTCCTCCGTGAACTGCGGGAAGCCAAAATCGCACATCTCATCGAGCAGCTCGTAAATGATGACGAAGTTGTCCCGCACTGTCTCTTGCGTGACTGTCTTGAAATAGACCTTGAAGACGGACACGCATCGGTACAGGAAGGCGACCTGCTGCAGGGGGCACGAGTTGATGTTGCTCACCATGAGCAAGTAAACGTCATGTTCACGCACGAAGGTGTAGGTGTGGCCTTCTTCTTCGAAGACGGGCGTGACGCGGCCCTCTTCTTCGTCAATGACGCGATGCTGGAAGACGCTCGGGACGTCTTGCGAGATATCACCGCGGTAACTGCGGTAGATGAGGGGACTCCCTTTCGAGTCTAATATGTACAGCACCGACGCCATTGCACCTGCAGACGTGCAGTAGGCGCGTGCGTGTGTGTGTGTGTGTGTGTGTGTGTCTGTCTGTCTGTCTGTCTGTCTGAAGAAATGGATGCCAGAAAGAGACGACGACGGGTAGACAAGGAGGCTCCACCACTATAGACGCAAGTCACGCTGCTCTGAGTGAAATCAATGGTGGACGTTAACGTGTGTGTGTGTGTGTGTGAGTGAGTGAGTGAGTGAGGGATACGAAGATGCGTGGATAAGAAGTGCGTTGGCGAAAGGGGGGGTTGGCCACGTTAACTCATAACGCACATTCATGTGCACAGTCAGAGACAGACGAAAGACATGGTGGTCGAATTCTGTATCTTGACCTCGAGATCTCCGTCCCGCTTCACGGTAATCGACGTCCCATGCTGAAGCAGGCCACTCCCGTCCCAACCTCTCCCCATTGTTGCAGACTCCCAGGCGCACCAGCCCTCTAGCCGTGCGATGCGCTGCACCGATACAGCGTCCTGCTCTTTCGTCTGTTGTGTGCTCGTTGCGCATCGCCGAGCAGCCCTCCTCTACAGTGTACCGTGACAACACCCACCACATGCACGTACGGGCTTGCTGTGGGGCCCCCCAAAAAACAAATGAACGAGAGAACGCCTGCGGTAGCGGAAGGAGCGAAGAAACACGCGAGGAGGAGGGGAGGGGAGAAGGACAACGGAGCTGAGCACCCACCGCCACTACCCACATCCATCTTTGCTACGTCTTCCCCCCTCCTGCGCCCCGCTTGGGCTTCTCTATCAAGCCTCCATGTTGAGCATCTGACCATCATACGCCAGTTCCATGGAGCACACCTGATTCACAAATGCGCGCTTCCGCTCTCTCTCGGCACACGTGGCCGCGGGTGCCGACGACCCCGGCACTACGGCCTCAAGCTCGTCACGGTACTGCGCCTTCAATCCGGCCAGCTCTAGCGCAAGTAGCTCGTTTGTGCGGTGATGCTCGAGGCTGCAGAACATGCCAACAAAGTACGTGCGCCGTGGCGCGAGTGCCACGACGAGAGGGATAGCTTCGTCTGCGCAGTAGTGCGATGCCGACGGCGCCCCGTGCTCGGCGAGCAGGTCCAGCACGAGGACATCAATCTTCACGAGGTCTTGCAGGAACGCCATTGACGTCGCCGGGACGTCGCTTACGTCTGAGATGTACACGACGCAGCTCCCCTCCGGCTGGTGCTGCCCCTGCTGCTGCGCTTGTTGGCTCTTGAAGGCGGTGCCATGGCCGAACACCCACGCCATGGAGATGTAGCCCTTGCCGTGCTCCACCGGGAAGGAGTAGAATGGCAGGTCACTCGCGCCAACGCTTCCTGTGGCTGGTGATGCAGGGCCCCGATAATCGAAGGGTACGTACATGCGCTGCGGCTTCTTCTCATCCATGAAGAACACATCCATCACCGTCGACAACGCTTCCGCAGAGGAGGAAGACGTGGCGGTCGTGTTGGCCGTTGCAGCGAGTGCGTTATGGTACGCTACCTCAGTTGCTGGGGCTGCGCCCATGTGAAAGCTCTGCTTGACTAGCTCCGGCGATACCATTGCAATCTGGTCCAGAGTAGGCGCGGTGAGGAACGTCGGAACTCGCCGAAGGGTGCGGGGAATGGCAGTAGGGGTGAGACTTCGGGTTTCCCTCGACGACGACGATGCCGATTGCGCATAGCGCGCGGCTGCTTCGGCCTGCATACCGCACAACTCTTCCACGCAGTGCATGGCGTCTGCGTGTCCGTGAGTGATGAGCAGGGCGTCCACGTACTCCACCCGCATCGGCGCCAGTACGCGCATGTAGGCGTTGCGGAATGTTTTGCCGCAATCGACAAGCACGTGATGCCACTCCACGTCTGGCTCAGCCTGTGCATAGCAAAGAGAAATCAGCAGCGAAACGTTATTGCGGCAGTTCGGGCCACGTGCGTTCGCAATGGCGTCACGGCACGCACAGTCTGTCGTAAGGTGGCCGATGACTGGAATCGCACACGATACACCAGTCCCAACGAAGGTAAGCCGCATTCGCGCCAGAGTCGTCATCGTTAGCAGTGACCCTGAGCGAGTGTGATGGCGGTGGGAGGGGGTAAACCCACCTGGGAGTTTGGACGAAAGGAGGAACAGCAGATGTGCAAAGAAGGCTGGTGGTAAAGGGGGCGGAACAGGTACGTCGGCACACGTCGGATGAGAGGAGAAATGCGCACGCCATCGTGGAGGTGATCACGGCGAGTCAGCGCACGCGCATCAGCTTAGCTAAGCAGGGGAAGGGTCCTCGCAAGCAGGGCAGAGCACTCACTTCCCCCTCCCCGCGTACACACGCGCTCTCTTTCTCTGCCTATTTCGAACTGGCAGATGAAAAGAATCGTATTCCAACAGACATACACCCCCCCACACACACACGGATGTGCTCCAGGAAAAGAGAAGGAAATCGCGAGATGTGTACGTGTGTGTGGAGAGGTGTGCCCCCCCTTTCTCCTTTCGTCTGTCACTGCGGCAGTAGCACCTGCATACCATCGTAGCTCAGCTCTACACCCTGCACCTCGCCTGCCCTCAGACGGCCGGCAGCGACGTGGCTGTCCAGTGCTTTCTGAAGCTCCGCCATCCACTTAAAGTGTTCCAGCGCACAGTGCATGCCAACCCCAAAGACATATCGTGGCTTCAGGGCCAGCACCAGAGCCATCATGCCATCTTCGCAGTAGTGGACGGGACTCACGCGCCCAGTAGGTGAGAGGCAGTCCACAAAAAGGACGTCGATCTTCACGAGGTCTTGCAGGAACGCCATTGACGTCGCCGGGACGTCGCTTACGTCTGAGATGTACACGACGCAGCTCCCCTCCGGCTGGTGCTGCCCCTGCTGCTGCGCTTGTTGGCTCTTGAAGGCGGTGCCACGGCCGAACACCCACGCCATGGAGATGTAGCCCTTGCCGTGCTCCACCGGAAAGGAGTAGAATGGCAGGTCACTCGGGGCGGCGGCAGTGCCATCCGCCATCGCCGCAGTGGTGGTGATGGGGAGATGCATCCTCAGTGGCCGCTCTTCATCCATGTAGAAGAGCTCTAGGGCGGTGCTGCGGCGGATGCCAATGTTCCGCCACTTGCCCACCTTGTGCGCCGTGCCGTTTGCCACTGCCTGCGCTTCGCGTTGTTGCAGGCACTCGGCAAGCCGGGCGGCGTGCTCAGTTGGCGTCGACGCCGCGTGCCCACTTTTAATGCTGTTCCGAATGATGTAGTCGACTGACTTCTCCAATGTCTTCAGCGTACTGAGGGAGAGGTAGGTCGGCACAAAGGTGTCCACCACCCAGTCCCCAGTGGACACCATGTGCATCAACTGTAGGTCACGAAGGTCATCGAGGCCGGCCACAGCGTCAGCGTGTCCATGCGTCAGCAGAAGCGTGTCCACGGTGCGAATGTTGCACCGGATCATCACCTTGAAGTACGCATCACGGAACGTCTTGCCGCAGTCAATGAGGATGTGCGCAACCGGCTTCGTGCCCATGTAGTTGCTGCTGCTCTCCGCTGCAAAGCAGGAGTGTGACGGGCGGGGTGTCGTATTCAGTACCGCACCAGCAGTGCCGCCGCTACCGTTTCCGCCGTCGCTCTCGGTCTTCGTCTGGTCTGCTACCGGCGTGGTTGCTGTCGTCGATGTCATCTGCCCCTTTGGCAACTCGGGAAGATCTCCGCGGGGAAGCGTGATGAGGAGGCTGATGTTGTTGCGACTGTTGGGCCCGCTGGGGTCGGCGACGGCATCCTCGCACGCGCAGCCGAGCCCTAGGTGCCCAATGACCGGTACTCCAGTAGAGACGCCGGAGCCGACCACGGTCAGGCTCATGTACCCTGGCGGCGGTGCCTGCGCCGGTTGGCTCGCGATGTGGGAGTGATGAATGACGAAGGTGGAGCTCATCCTCATGTGCCGTGGGGCGTTTCTCGTATTGGCGAGATGGCGAGTCTTACGGAGTGTGTGCGTGGCACCAAGAGAGGGAATGAACGAAAGTGAACTATGGGCACAGCGACAACCCAGCGGTTGCTGCACACAGGGAGGGGAAGGGGCGACGTGCTCACGGCGCACTCGACGAGAGACAGAGGGGGGGGGGCAGAGGAAGCGTAAAGTGGACCACCCTGTTGGAGAGTGCCAAACCAGCAAGAATCTGGTGATGCGTTTCGGTGCCCGCCACTTCCTTCCCCCCTTTTCCCCATCTCTGTTGTGATCTTTCCACTCTTGCATGTGCAGCCGGGGGCTGTTTTATCCGCCTCTCTTACCCGTGCTCGTCTTGCTGCTGCCGTTTACCCGTGTTGCGCGACGGCCGATGAGCGCTCCTACACCAGTGAGAAACAACCTGGTAAGAACGGAGACCACAACCCAGCCATGGCCGCACCCGTACGCGGCGCACCCACCTGCACAGAGCGAGAGATCTAAAGAACTGCAAAGACAACGACGAGGCTCAGATGAAACAAAAGTGAAGCAAGTAAACATGCACGACGGGATGGCGAATACTGCAGACGCACGCACACACACACACACACAAGAACAACCTGCCACCAGCAGCACCACCAGCACGACCTCAATGACGACACGCGAGAAGCCCTCCCTACGTGAGCGAGTGTATATGTGGGTGTACCGCATGTACGGAGAGACAATGTCGACGATGACGCTCTAACGCAGGGCCTGCAGCGGTTATGACGATGCACCGTCACGCATTGGCTTTTCCACATTCCTCGCATATTTCTCACGCTTCCCGCGCACAAGGCGGACGTATTCGGCGCAAGGGCGAACGGAGTAGAGGGGGAGAGGGAGGAGGACGATGTGCTCGCAGCAATACGGATGCTGCGCCTGCTGCGAGCACATCGTCCTCCTCCCTCTCCCACCTTAAAGCAGTGCTTTACTCTTCGTCCATGACCACTTTCACAGTCGCCTGTGTCTTCCTCCCCCCTTTTCATGCTCGGCTCTACGCTGCTAGCGTGTCTGTGTGTGTGTGGGGGGGGGGAGAGAGTTGCGGCGCACATGTATTCACGCATACACCGACAGAGACTCCCGCTATGCCTTCTCACATGGCCTCTGCGGCGCTCTACTCCGATGCCGACCACGCGGTTACACACACGCCACGCTCATACCACGCATTGATGTCGGCACCGCTGGTACTGCTGCTGTTCGTAGCGATGGGCAGCTCCAGCACCTCTAGCAGTGCCTCGCGGTTCTCCGTCGTGTAGAAGGGCAGTAGGATGCACCGCTGCTGCGGCGTCTGCCGTGCGAGGCGCGCTGCCAGCGACGTTGTGGTGGCGACGCCGTCGGTATTCCTTACCCATCTCCAGCGTAGAACGACGGAGGAAGAGAGCGCGGGGGCGGCGCCGCTTTCTGTGGTGCCGCTCAGCGAGCACTTGCCGGCCGCATCTACTTCTGCCGAATATAGAGTGAGTCCGGTGAAGACCATCTCGTTGGCCCTCTGCGGTGCAAGGCCAGCTACCGAGGTTGCGACGGCCCCAGAGATACCTGTGGCTGGCAAGACGGAGAATGCCGTGCGGAGTGCCCCTCTTGGACCTGCATTGGTTGACGTGGCGACCTCCACCTGCGGCACTAACTGCTCGAGAGACACCTGCTCCACTCGCGCGGAGTGCTGCTTGAAGGCAGTCAAGAACGCGCCTGGGGAGAAGAGGGCACCGAGGCGCACTGGTGTCCTCGCCAGCTGCCTGCTGTGTGCGGCTGTTGCCAGTTCAAGAAGATGCTCGACTCGCTGCAGCACGTCCGTTATCCAGAGACCGACAAACAAAGAATGGGCAGCCGAGCCATGAATTCCACTCAGGTGCGCACTCCACACACCTGGCACGTGGTCTTTCATGAGCTCTTCCACGAGGTTGCGATGCATGGAGGTCGGTGTCCGCTCCTCCATCACCACCTCGCGTAGCTCGCGCACGCACGTCAGAAGGTGCCGCACGAGCTCGACCGCAGCCACCACCTCACGCTCCATCGCGAGCAGAAGCGGTGCCGCCACACCACTGGGCCGACTGGCACCATTGACATTGACCCTGTCTTCCACCGCGGCGCTTGCGTCTGCGATGCTGGCATGTTCGACGCTCTCCTGCTCGTGCTGTGTGACGGCTTGTCGGACAAAGGGGTGCTTCTCCAGCTTCTCCAGCGCGTTGCGCAGGAGTGGGTGCCAGGCAGTGCAGTAGGACTGCACTTTGGCTGCCCACCGCGTAGCTCGAAGCGCACCGCTTCTGGGCGATGCGGTACCCATGCCGCTTGTCAGGGCCTGTGCGTCACTGTCGTCATCTGTAAATGTCAGTTCATCGTCCAGGGTACTTTGCACCAGAGATAAGCGCTCCACCACCTCTATGGCGCTGCGCGCGCGCGTCATGCGGTCCGCGCCGATCGGCAACGCCAACCACGTTGGATCGCTGCTGCCGCCCGGAAGCGCGTGAATCCACTGAAGCAGCTCTGCGCGCGAGCGGCCAAGGATGGGTGGTGGTAGCGCACCGGCGGCTGCCGCCTTGGAGACGAACTGCGCAGCGTCTTGCAGCATCTCTGGACGAAGCAGCTCGCGGCAGAAGACATTGAGGACGTGCTGATCGAACACATTACTCACTTTGCCGCCGTAGACGGTAGTCGCGACAATGGCGCGCAGGGAGTCCCACGAGACCTTTAAGCCACCAGCGTCACTCCTCGACGCTGTCGCTGCGACTTCGGAGGCGGTGCTCCACGCTTGCACCGCTTGCACAACGCGCTGATACTCCACCTCCGTGTACTCGTACGCCTCACTCCAGCCAAGGGGCTTGTAGAGGGTGCGCTCGGTGATGACAGAGTGCAGCCATGCCGCGGCCAGGTAGAGACGCTGAAGTGAGGTGTTGCTGGTTGCTGCTGCGGCGGCGCCAGAACTTGGAGCGGCCGAGGATGTGTCAGTGCCGCCGAAAGCCGCCGCTGAGACTGCGGGATACTCACCGTAGGTGTGCAAGAGAGACGACTGCATGCCTGGCGGAGCCTCGTAAACCACGACCACTGAGGCCTCTATGAGGTTGATGGGCAGCACCCTGGGCGAGGCGGCTGCAGCTGTGGCTGCCATGGGAGACCCTGCCGCGCTCCTGTCGCGCTCCGCCGTGAGAAACACACGAAACTCCTTGTGCAGCTGACCTTCGTTCTGCTGGAAGTGCAGCTGCTTCTCGAGCTTGTCCATGTATCCGCGTGCTAAGTGGACGTTCTTCAGCAGCACCCAGCGTCCCACCTTCGTCGCCTCTGCCAGGTAGGCGTCTGCGTTCTCAATGCTCTCCATGCTGCCCATCGCCACGATGTAGAGGTTCGTGTTCGTGCGCTGAGCCAGTTCCTCCACGCGCAGGGCGGGATCGAACATGGTGTCGGTCACCATCAACAGCGGGGTTGCGGGACCCAACTCAGCCATAATGCTGTCGGTGAGATCGTTTGTTTGCGGCGCAAAGAAGTCCTCCGTGTCGAGGACGGCGGCGCCAGTCGCTGCGCCCATTTGGCTTGGAGAAAAGTACGCCGCCAGGAGTTGGTGCGCCGCCTCCATGAAGGCGTCACGGCGCGTGTGGAGCAGCACGAGAGTCAGCAACAAGAGCCGGCGCACGCGACTGGCGCCGCGAGGGAAGCACTCTGGAGGCAGGGCGGACTCACTGGTGGCTACTGGCGTGGCAGACATGAACACCGTCTCCCACGCAGATGCCTGCGTCGCCAGTGTCTGGTGAATCTCCTTGAAGGCAGGCTTCGTGAGCAAGAAGGCGAGCGCTTGACAGCTTTGCGACCCGAGGGTTGGACAGGCGCGCCGCACCACCGGTGGAAGATCTGCCGCCGTTGTGCAGGATGCAGCTGTGAGTGGGGAGCCGGCGCCACCTCCGGCATCGCCACCTGCGAAACGCAGACACGACAAGATCCACTCCCACTCCTCTGGCATCACAGCGGAGCCGTCGTTGCTGCTGTTGTTAAGTGGCATCACTGAAGCCGAAGTCGGGGAGACAGATGCAGACTTGATGCCTATCGTGCCCATTGCACTTCGTAGCTGCGCCAGACGCAACGCCCACACAAGGTGGTCCTCGTGAAACATGCCTCGCACCACGCGTCGGTGCAGTAGCGCAAAGATTCCGTACGTGAGCTGCTGTAGGCGCGGCAGCGCATCTACCACTGGTGTGCTTGTCGAGGGCATCCTCTGCAGCGTGTCGTTCAACACACGCAGCACGAAGCGAACGTCGTAGTAGTAATACGGGTTGAGTTCCTCAAAGCACTGCAGCGCAAAGTGTGCCTGTGCGACCACCGTTGCGATGGGGCGGTACATGTCTTCCACACTATGAATGTCGCGCATTGAGTCCTCGCTCTCGGCAATGTTGCGTGCGATGCGAGTGGCCTCCTCCTTCAATTCCGTCAGGTTCTCGATAAGGGTGTCGTTGTCCAGCAAGCTGCCCTCGGCTTCGGCGATGCGGGTGAGCAGCTTCTCCTCCAACACGCGTAGACGCAGCTGATACTCGCCCTGCGCCTTGAGTAGCTTCGAGCGCTTCTCATCCACATCGGGGCGTTCGTGCAGAAGTATGTAGTGCAGGCACTGCGACTGCAGTGAGGACAGTGTGACGGTGAAGTTCACCATGCACACCTGCCCAGCCATGCCAGGTGGAGGCTGAAAATTGGGGTTGCGTGTGTGCAGGAGAAGGCGGAACGACGGCGCCAGGTCCACTTCGTGCGGTCCGATGCGGGTGATGTAGCGCGTGCCATGGCAGCGCACTTCGCCATTCAACAGCGGCGCCACGGCAGGGTCGAGGTGCTCGGCGTCCTCCATAAGAATCGGGTAGCCGAACCGTACCGCCATCTCGAGCTGCTTCACATAGCCTGGCCGACTGAAGGAAGCCTTGGTGATCTTCTTGGCCGCGTAGTAGCGGAGTGCAAAGCGTGCCGCCACGCCTGTCGGGTCGATCAGCAGCACGTACCGCTGGGAGCGGTGCATGATGGCGGCGTTGTCGATATCCAGGCGGTCCTTGGGCAGTCCTGCCTCTTCCCACGCTAGCTGCTGCGTGGCAGGCGAGAGGTACTCCGTTACGCTTAGACCGCGGCGGACGGGGATGGTGGTGCGCTGTAGACACTCCAACCAACGTGGCATCAGGACGCGCTCGCGCGTGTGCTCGTCGTAGAAGCCGGTGTAAGCGAGGAAGACGGCGGATATGACGCAGTTGCCCAGCGTTGTGCGTGCCTCGGAGTCAAAGCTCTGCACCTCCATCTCCCACCGGCCGCGCTCGTCCAGCAACTGCTGCAGGATCGTCTGCGCACGATTGCACTTGATCGAGACGGCGATTATGCGCTGCTTCAGCTCCGCGATTTGGGCGGTAGCGTTCTGATACTCGCCCATGAGCTGCTGCAACGACTTCTCCTTCTGACGCACCTCCTCCTGCGCTACCTCCAGCCCTTTCAGTTTCACGTCGCGCGCTTTGATGAGATTTTCGATCTTCGACCGCACCGGCGCCACGCGCTTGTAGATGGCGGAGTACTTCACCTGAAAGAACACCCACTGCATGAGCGGCCCGGCCGCCTTCGAGGCACGATACGCTGCCTCGATAGTGAATCTGCTGTCCCGCATCATGTTCCGCACCCGCTCGCGGGCGGGCTCGCTGATGTCGTCGGGGCGGAAGTTGCGCACGCTGGTTAAGAAGTCGTCGCGGCGGATGCAGTTCTTTAGCGAATCCCAGTCCTCGCCGTTCTTCTCCCCCATCAGCGCCCCAACCGCCTCGAGTGTGCGTTTCACCATCGGCGGCGGTGTCGTGTATGCGCGGATTTCGCGCAGGTACTCCGGCTTCACCGTGCTCAGCGCCGCATCGGCTTCCCGCAGCGCCGGCTCCGCTTCCGCTAGCTCGATGGACAGGCGCTGCGCATCGTCGGAGATCTGCGCGTGTTCGTCCTGCAGCTGCCGCTCCAAGTCCTGCGCTGCCGCCTTCTCACGCTTCGCTACGTCGGTCTCGCTAATGATGCGCTCCAGCATTGTCTGCGCTCGCCGGCTGCTCGCCTCCATCTCGACCTCACTGTCCTTCAGCATTGCCTGCTGCTCCGCTACCTCTTGCGCGGCCAACTGCAGCTTCTTGAGGCCGCTGTGCAGGTGCGCCAGCGCATCGCTGGAGATTTTTCTCTTTTCCTGCAAAATGGCCACAAAGTGCGAAACGCAATCAGTAAAGTGACGCGGTGTGATGAAGGTGCCCTGGTTGGCGTGTCGCACGCGCAGAGCTTGGTTGGTGTGCTGAGTGGAGACGTGCATCGCGCATAGGCTATCCACGACCGCCTCCTTTGCCTCTACCTCGGTGGCGAAGACGCCGTGGCAGACTGGTAGCAGCGCAAGACGGCCTATCCGCTCTCGGCACACCTGCTGCAGCGTCATCGTGTCCCAGTCGCCAAACCAGTCGATGGTGCACCGGTTCACCAGCGCCGGACTCGCCATCGTGCGCGACGTGAACTCACCGGAGGAGGGGTTGATGGTGAGAACGACGTGTAGGTACTTGCGCACGTTCGTCAAGAACCAGTGATATAGCTCTGTGTCGTTGTGCACGTCAACCACGTCGTCCGCCGCCGTGCTGGACGTGATGCCGACGTCGCGCATAACAGAGACACACCGGGTACCTTTAGCGTCATCACCGTTTCCGTCCAGACCCTTGCGACGACCCTCTCGGTCTGCTAACGAGGGCCCGTCGCCACTGTCGGCGCGTCCACGTGCCCCTCCTGCCGCAACAGCGCCGGCGCCTCCACCGCCACCACGCTTTGTGGCAAAGTAGCTTTGGTTTGCCAGCACCGCATCTCGCACCTCCTGCATGAGTTTTGACCACTCCTCGCCGTCGAAAAGACCCGGCACCTCGCCAGAAGCCAACAGGGCGTTCATGTACTCGAGGAAGCTCGGCTGCAGGATGTTGGATTCATCAAACAGGAAGCAGATGCGCTCCCGCTTGCATCCAGCGCGGCGCAGCACCTCGCGGAGGTCGTGTTCGAAGTCGTCCAAGTCGTACTCGCGGTGCAGCATTAGGGTGAAGGTTGAGAAGCCACGCATCCATGCCACCAACCTCGTCAAGGCCGTCTTTCCGACACCAGAGGAGCCGGCGATAAGCAGATGGCCCAGGGGCTGGCGCAGGACACGGTCGATGCGCACGACGTGATCGATCATCGCGTCATAGATGACCAAGTCACCAAGCGACTCCTCTTCGTTGAAGGCCATCAGCTTCTTCTGCACGTACGCTCGTAGCTCCTCGCGTGGGCTGTCCGTGTAGCTGTGCGAGAGTAGCGTGGAGTAGAGGAGCGGTTGATGGAACGTGTCGTCGTCGACGTCGGTGAAGAACTCGCGAAACGCCATCACAATGGACGTGTTTGTCCATGCCTGCTCCTCGGCTGTGACAAGACGGTCGGAGAACACGCGCAGCCCTTCGTGCACGGCGAGGCGCACGAGCTGGCTGACACTGAGATGGCGTCGTGCGGTGTCGTCCCACGTGAGGATGCCCTCGTACAGCGCCCGCGACCAGCGCGACAGATCGCGGGGGAGTAGAGATAGTGTGGCTGCTGTATCGGTGTGAACTTGGCTTGAGAGACACGATACATCTTCACCATCGCCTGTGCCAGGCAGGCGGCGGCCAGGCCGCAGAGACGTTCATTCCATGCTAGGATGGCGCGGCAGTAGGTGGTGTAGACCGTCTTGAGCGACTCTGGAGAGGGGAAATCGACGAGTAGCACCGGTGCCCAGCGCAGGAAGCGTGTGCTGAGCGGCACGCGGCCAGGGTCGGTTGGTGGGTTGCAGGCACCGACGACCTGCACGTCCTGGAGGGTGATCCAGGTGTTGTCACGTGCCCGGTAAAAGCCCTTGCGCTCGATGAGCTGACGCAGCAGCTGCACGACCACCTGCGTGCCGTAGCGGTCCAGCGCTGGCAGGTTGACCTCATCGCAAAAAAGAAGGAGCTGCCTGCCGGACGTCGGTGCCATGACGAGACCGCGCGCGGTATCCTGCACCCTGCAGCGCTGGTCCAGCGCCTTCATAATCGTCTTCACCGTTGTGCCGCTCGAGAAGTTCAGGAACACTACCTCGTACTCGGGCAGACTGCTCAGCACCGCGGTGATAGACATGGTTTTACCAGAGCCCGGTGGTCCACAGAGAATGGCGGAGCGACCGGCTCCGAGCCACGCGCTCAGCACGTCCTCGTGTCGGCACGTGTCCACGGTGGTGATGACGGTATCGTTCGCACCGACCTGCTCCGCCAGGAGCGAGGTCTCTTGGACGCGGTTGCGGATCAGTCGCCATTCGCCCGTGCGGTAGCAAACCTCCACCTCCACCATCGACTGCGCAACGCCGTCGACCATCGGCTGCAGCCCTAGCTGCTGCGCCAGCTTCATGCGGTTCTCCAGATTCATGGCGGAGCCCAGGCCCCAGAAGATTGCGTAGGAGAGCACTTGCATGGCGATCTTCCGCACCACGGCGTCGCCGAAGACGTCGCCGTTGTTCTGCTGCTCGGCCTCAAACGTGCGCCATACCCCCTGGACCAGGAAGGAGACTATGCTGTGGATGCTCTGCAGGTCGCTTGGCGTCATCACACAGACGTCGCGGAACGCCGCCGACTTCATCAGCTGCAGCCCGTGCATCACGGCGCCGTCCTTCTCAAAGGCCTCCGCCCACGAGCTGACCATGATTTCCTGGAGGCGCTCTGCATCAGGATGACCGCGGCGCAGCGTGTTGGCGCCCCCACCACTGGTGCTCATGAGCATGGTGTGGTTCCCGTAATGGGTGTCGCCCATGTCAAGCTCGACGTCGTTGTCGTTCCGCAGGGTTGCGTCCTTACTCAACTGACTGCTGCGCCACGGCGCCACTGAGGCGGTGTTCTCGTCGCCGGTGCTAATGTGGCTTTGATGCCGCGGTAGGCTGCCAGGCATTGCCTCCTCCCCACTGGTCGCGGCGCTTGACAGGATCAACTCGTGGTACACCTTGCCGTACTCACTGGTCAGAACGCAGTCCGCGCAGAGTGCGCTCCGCGCGCCGGTGACGCCGATCATGTAGTCGGTTCCCCAGTGCAGGTGCCGACCGCGCGCGTCGACGATCAGCTGTTCCTGCAGCTGATGATAGGTGTGCTCCAGCGCCCCTGACAGCGGCACGATGCCCTCGCTAAACCACAGCATGCCGCAGCGCGACACGGTGGCTGGCGTCGCGTACAGCAGGTCCTGCACTTCGAAGATAATGCGCACCGAGCGTGGCAGTGGGAGCCGCTCACCGTTGGGCAGCGTGAGCAGTCGGTTGTCATCCAGCACTGAATTGAGGTTCTCCACCCACTCCGGGTCCACGTCACCGTCGAAGATGATCCAATGCTCCTTCCGTATCTTCGAGCCTTCGACCTCTGGTGGGCCGGCGTTGCTGTCACGAGTGGTGCTTTGCTTTGACGGCGTGTGGTTCTTGTCGACGGTGTCAATGGACTGCCGTGCTTCGTCATCTGCCACCCTCTCCCGCCCTGCGGAGACGGTCGCCGGCGGTGCTGCCGCGACGTCGTGGTCGATGTCATCGTTCCCCACCAGCGCCAGGTCATCCGGAATCTGTTGCTGTTCCTCGGTGTCGATGATCCTGCGCAGGATACTCGTCAAAACGCCATCACGCCACTCGCGCGTCGTCACGTCGAGGGTGCCGAACAGTTCACCCTTGCTCAGGACCTTGGGTGAGAGGACGTACGCATGCATCTGCAGCGCCTTCTCCAGGCGAGTCATGGCCGCCATCAGCACCGTCCACGCCGTTGTCTTACCCGTGCCGCTGGGACCGACAATGATGACACCGTGCCGCGTCATCTTCGTGTGGTAAAGCTGCAGCACCTTCTCCACCCACCCCACAGCGGGGGAGAGGCCGCTCTCCGCGCACACGCACGCCACGGCCTCGCGAAGCTCGTCCACCGACTGCGTCAGGAGTGAGCAGCCAGGAAAGAAGTCGTGCAGCAGCGGGTAAAACAACGCCGCGTCCTGCGCGACAAGCTTCGGGGCAACGGTCGCGATGATGCTCTCCAGTAGCAGCGTTCGCTCTGTTCTCTGAACCGCGTCAGCACTTGCGCCGCCGGCACTGTTGTGGCTGGTGCTATTCACGCTGGATTCCGTCACCACCAGCCGCTTGCGGTCGCCCGCGGCTACCAGGACGGACTTCAACGCGCGCAGGCCGAAGTCGTAGTGCGCCTGCCGCGTGAACTGCTCCTCGCAGAGCCGGAAGAGCGGGACTACTTTTTGTGAAAGCGCCTCGGCTGTGGTGAAGCCCTGCGCAAACAACATCACCTCTGCAATGGTCTCGCGGTCAGGGATGGTCATTGTGACGGTGCGGAAGAGCTGCTTCAGGTTACCTGGCAGCTTTGAGCGACCAGCATAGCCAGGGTTCATGGTGATGAAGAGGGCCACGTTCGAGTGGAGCAGTACAGTGCGGTGATTTAGCTGCACCTGCCGCTGGCGTGCACGCAGGGACTGCTGGATGACTTGGATTTGCAGTGACAGCGCGGAGAGGATGCGCTCTTCAAGGCGGTTGAACTCGTCAAAGCAGCCCCACGCACCGACCTGGCACAGCCCGAGGAATATTCGGCTAACAGCTTGGTAGTCGAAGGTGTCATCACAGTTGAAGACGAGGACATGGCGGCCCAGCTGCATGCCGAGTGCCTTCACCGTCTCTGTCTTGCCCGTACCGGCTGGCCCAACCGGCGATCCGCCGAGGCGGGTGTGCAGGGCTTGCATGAGGGTCAGGTAGCACTTGTCTGTGAGCGGAGTCTGCACAAGGCGCTCATACGCGCCAATGTACTCGAATCCGTGAAGCACGGACGCATCTGCCATGCGGCATTCCAGCGTCTCGACAAACTGGTACTTGCTGAGAGCCAACCCACTCACGTTCGCGCTGTTGGTGGGGTCCATGCTTCTCGAATCAGTCATGGTCTTGTCGCTGTGTCGCTGCTGCTGGCAGTGCGTGGGGACCACGTACAAGCGCAGAACACTGAGCCAGTCGAAGTTGTCGCGCGACTCCACCTTGTGTGCGGTGAGGGTGCGAGAGACATCGCGCTGGTACACGGCTATCGTGATCAGCTGTTCACACAGGCGACGCGTGCTCGGAGCGACGGCGTTGTCCAGCACACTGCCAGCCAAGCGGACGAGCAGGTCGTCCATGCTGTTTGACACCACCGAGGGCTTCGCTGATGAGACTAGAGACGTGGACCTGGCATCTGCGGCATCGGCACCGCCGCCGCTACCATACGCACCAGTCAACAGACCCTCCTGCTGCCGCGTCCAGACGAGCTGTAGCGCCAGGCATACTGCCTGCGCTGGCTTCTGCTGCATCCAATCCATCGACCACAGCAGGGCGTACGGTGACGCACCTTTAGTGTTGACGAGCTCTTCGTACGCGCGAAGCGTGGCCTCGCGGAGGGTGTAGACCATGCCTTGCTCCGCTTCACCGAGCCACTCGTGGATCGGCCGTTGCCCGTACGAGATGGGGCCAGGCTGGAAAGACAGCGCTTCACCCTCGGCACTCGCGAAGCCGCGCAGCTGCGTTGTGGCGTCTTTAACGTTGCCATCGAGCTGCAGTGAGGCCAGGGAGGTGAACATCTTCTTCAGGTGCTTGTTGAGGAACAGTGGGTTCTTACTGTTGCCCATGATCTCGAGCAAGTCGTCGTCCCCCAGGAAGAAGAAGCGGGGGAAGCGGTTGCGCTGTGTGTCGAGGTAGTTCGTCAGGGCTCGCTGCGCCGCCACCAGCTGCGAGAGGAGTCGATCCAACGTTGCCTTCAGCTTCTCGTCTTCGAGGAAGAAGGAGACGCGTAACTCTGGCGGGTTACCGGAGGACCGGGGGCGGGGAAGGATGTGCAGCAGCTCGCGGCTGGTGCGGTCGAACTTAAGGGTGTCATGCGGCAGTTGCGCACGAACTTCCACGTTTCCAGCAAAGATGCCGTCGAGGTAGACCCACCGCTTCTGCACCTCGAGGAGGACCTCCAGTACCTGCCGCAGTCGGTCCAGCCTCGCTTCTGCGTCGTTTGTCATGGAGACGAGCTGCGGGAAGACAAAGTACGGACTTGCGCGCATACCACCAAAGGTGCTCAGATCCTCGGTCAGCCGCTCAAACACTTCATCCCAGCCGCGTATTAGCGCGACCTGCTTCTTGTAGACAACCACACTGAACACGAACATGTTCCAGTAGTTGTTAATGTTGTGCAGCTGCACCTCGATGCGGCGCTCGCCCTGAGCTACCTCCACCACTTCACTGTAAATGGCTGCCTTCGCGCCCGGGTCGCTCTCCCAGATGTCCGCCACCGTAAGGCTCGTCAGCACCCACGGCGCACGCAATTTGTGCTGGAGGGCCGACCAGTGCCGCATAGCGCGGTCTAGCGGCGACATGGCGTCGGAGCGGAGGTCCTGCATTAGGCGGTTGTAGCTCAGCACACGGCGTAAGTATGTCTTGAGGTTTTGATAAAGCTGGCAGCTGTGCACCGTCTCTTCGTACGCGTCTGTTTCCTCTTCCATTTTCAGCAGGCACTCGTGCAGGCGGCGCGGCACCATCTCGAAGAACGGTGCCGCGCCGAGCTCGTTAAGCTCCTCGTAGGCGGACGCGACTTGGACCCACACGTCCTTCACGCGCATCACGTCCGCCAGCAACATTGGCAAGGAGGCAAAGACGTGCGGCGACTCACCGAGCTCCTCCTGGATCGCCATCACCTGCTTCGCTTCCTCGCTGAGCGCAACGGCCTCATTGTAGATATCGACCACCATCTGCTTCGCCAACGCAGGGGCTTCCTTGGAGACGGCAATCGAGTCCACGTTGCGGAAGCGCGCAGTCAGCTCTTCGACCTTCACCTCGAGGGCCTCGGCGGCCGTGTTCGCCTCCTTGAGCAGGAAAGGCCGGCGGAGTTGCACCGCCTTGAGCTTACGGTCCACAAGCTCAGCAAGCG
The DNA here is from genome assembly GCA_003664395.1 of Leishmania lainsoni. NCBI lineage: Eukaryota > Euglenozoa > Kinetoplastea > Trypanosomatida > Trypanosomatidae > Leishmania > Leishmania lainsoni. The sequence continues at coordinate 179,177 of RAIA01000006.1, read as the reverse complement.
ACGTGTACTCTTCATGCACCACCGCGGCGTGCATCCAGTTCTCCGGGAATACGTGTCCCAGCTTCTGCAGACTCGCCTCACCATTCTCCATAAGCGCGATGTCGCCGTTCAGCCGTTGCAGCATACCCTTGAGTCGCGGCGCCTCCGATAGAAGTGCGGCTGCATCCTTTGGGTTGCTGATCACGTCGAGCACGTCAACCTTCATCCGTTCCTGAGTGATGTTGTTCAAGGCTTGTTCCTGTTCCCCTTGCAGGAGATCCTTAAACTTCGCGTGGGCGTACTGGCTGACCTGGTCCAGCTTTCGGCCTAGCTCGATCTGCGCCTCCTGCGCGAGAACTACAATACCGCCGAGAAGCTTGTTCGGCTGCGTGTAGTCCATGATGCGTGACGTCACTGTGTGCATGAGGCGCAGGGCGTGGCTCCAGCGGCGCAGGTCTCGCCCAAAGCGCCGCTGCATGAGCGCGACATCCATGTTCAGAAACTGCTGTCCGCGGCGCCACTCCTCCTCTGTGTCGATGGCGTCCTGCACGCACTGCTCAATCGCGTGCAGCGGTTCTGCCAATGCGGAGGACGGCAGCCGTAGAAGCAGAGATTGGTAGCCATCGTCGGCTGCACTGCCACTGCCGGCGTTGCCTCCGTTGTTACCGGCTCCACCAATGCTAGTATTGCCGTCAGCACCATCAGTGCCGCTCCTGCCGTGCATCGCCGCTGCCGTAGACACAGATCTGGCATGACGGCTAGGCGCCAAACTGATACAGCTCGGCGTGTTCATCATATCGGAGCCGAGGGCTGCCGAGACGCCAACGATGTCCGGCTGCGCCTTTTCCTCCTTGTACAGCCTCGGCAGAACATCGATCCAGCTTAAGAAGCGGTTAAGCTCATCGATCCAGTGCTGACGCCACGCGCTGCAGCAAGACTCGAGGCGGACCTCCTTGTACACCACCCGCATCCGCACCCGCAGCGGTGTCAGCCGAAACACGTCCGTCTCAGCACCCTTCTCGAGGAAGCGGACGTCACTGCGCATGGACAGGAAATCTTCGGTCCACGAGTGCATGAGATACTTTATCTGAGTTAGCAGCGCTTCCTCCAGGAGCGGCTGAATCTGCCGCGTCCACAGATGCGCGTGCACGCAGCGTAGGGAGAGGGCGTCGACGATGCGGCGAAGTGCTTCGACTCGCTGCAGGATCGCCTCCGGGTGAAAGGCACGTACAGTGAAGGCGCGGATCTTCCGGTACACGAGCTCCGTCTTCGATCGCAGCTGCTGTACTGTCGTGGTAAAGGCCTGCATCGTATCGGAAAGCTGCTGCACGTAGCTTAGCAGTCCCTCGTCGCTCCAGCGCAGGGCAATACCCTTCTGGAAGAGCCGGTTCACCTCCTGGTATTCGTCGGTCGCCAGCAACACAAGGCTGGCGTCCTCGCCGTTGACGGTGACGTAGTAGACGTGAGTGAGCTCCGCTAAAGTGTTCGCCAGGCGTGATCGCAGCTCGTTGCCTCGCAGCGCATCGCGCAGGAAGGCGAGACCAGAGGTGATGGCAGCGCTTCGTCCACGCGGCGACAGCGTACTGCCCGCAGCACTGGTGCCACTCCGACTCACCATCGCTAGCTCTCCGGAGTTGGCATTGAGTAGGGTGGAGGTGAGGGGTGAAGACTCCAGATAGCGCAGATCCTCGGCCATGGTAGGGAAGTTCCACGGAAAAGCAACCTCCACCATCCAGTTCGGCACCGCAGCGGCTGCCGCTGCTAATTTGTCGGCATCACCACTGCCCACAGGCCCCAAGAGTGAGGTCCAACGCATCGACGGCGACACGCTTCTGCTTTGGGGGCGCATCAACGCTAAAGACAACGGGCTGACGCTGCTGGCACGCGGCACGTTGCCGGAACCACTGGTGCTGTTGTGATTCGCATTGGCCACGAAACCGCTCGTCATCGCGCCGACTCCACCGGAGAGCTGCTGGCGCATCGCGGCGGGGTCTGCCTCGGTGGTGGGTGCGCCGCCTGTCGTGTTGTGCGGTGCGCTGAAGGCCCCGCAGTTGACGGCCCAAAGCACCGGGCCCGACAGCAGCAGTGTGTGTTGATCGAGGCTGCAGCTGATCAGTCTATCGACCTCCTCGTACCAACACGTCGTGTGGTTCGCGATGCGCTGCTGAATGATGTCTCGCGAGCTGCGGATGTCGCGGACGCGTGCGGCGGCCTTGTACAGTCGCGGAGCACCACTAACCAGCATGCGATCCCGAGCAACAGCAAGGGCGCGTGGATCGCGGGCGGCCACGAGGTCCTGTGCGACACGGAGGTGCTCATCCTGTTCCCACTCGGATGCTTCCTCAGCGTAGTGCAAACTCAAGCACGTCAGCGCCACTGCACAGCCGTGCACCTCGGAGTCCAGCTGCAGCTCATCGCACACAAGCAGCTCAAGGGGGATGCCGATGAACTCGGCAAGGCTGGCGTTAAGGCGCCAGTAGTGCTCGACGTTGCGTAGGTACAGCAGCTGATGCCATCCGTGCTCGCTGACGTAGTCGAAGCGCACCATCGACTTTGTGAGTGCCTCGGCCAGTTGCTGTTCCCACATGATCTGTGCCACCAACGCCGACACTGAGAAGCGCGCCATGTTGTAGCTCACCTTCTCCTTTGTGAGGGGCATGTTGACGTAGCATTCTTGGATGTAGCTGACATAGGCGCCGAGCTTTTCAGCAACGGCATCCTGGTAGCTGTGCACGACTCGCTGCACTCGCTCGAGGGGCAGCATCTTAAACCGTTTGAAGGTGCGGAAGAGACGAAGGCCGTGGTTGTCCGCGTAGTTTGCGCTGACCTTCGGTCCCTTCATAGCCGATCCGGTACCGGCTCTCTCGGCCACCGCCATCCCTGCATCACCCATGCCACTGCAGCCGTCGTCGTGTGCGTGCTGTTGGTTACTCAGAAGCTGACTCACCACCAAGGCGATTTGGCTGTCGCATTGGTGGCGCTTGCGTCGGTACTCTTGCACAGCAGCATTGAAGCACTGAACGGCTGTGGAGTTGGTCTGCCAAAGGTAGTTATTGCCGTCCTTGCGCGACCTTGCGAGGTCTGCCGCATCGTCCGACCACCCGCAAACGGCGCGCACGCACTCGTTGAAGGCGTCCTGCATCGCCAGCGCGTACTCCTCGCCCGGCTGCTGCTGCGTAGCTGCTGCTCCTGTCGTTGCCACTGCCTCACGCTTGGCCTTGCCAAACTGCAAGCGTATCTTGGTAGAGAAGACGGCCCCGAGCTGCCGCATGAGGAGCAGGTGCTCTTCGATTAGGTCACGCACGGCGACGCAGCGCGCGAGCAGCGCTTCAACATGCGGGTGCTCTATGTGCTCGCGAGGGGTACGCGCCACACGGATTTGGTGCCGCAGCTGAGTGCTGTGCTCCACGTACTGTGTCTGCAACGTGCGCAACGAGTGTATGGCGATGCGCAGCGTCTGCAGGGATACGAGCGGGTCAGCGTGGGCTGCTGTGGTGACGCCTGCGCCGCGCTGGGTCGCAGACCCGTCGCCGACTGCCACGACTGGGGCAGCGTCAGGGTCTTCGTCGAGGATAAGAACCGGCTGCGTCTCCATCACACTGACCCACCGCCACGTAATCTGCCAGACGAGTGACGTGAGAAGGCTCAGTTGCAGCCGCGGCGCAAATCGTGTTGGCTGTGTCGCCGCCACGATTATCTCGTCCGCCACGTCATTGAGTTCCTTCATATTCTGCACGTTGGCAAGTCGCTTCTCCGGGATCGTGCTGAGGAAGGCAATGTATTCCTGTGCCAGCTTCAAGTAGCCCACGTACTCGCTGACGTAGTCCGTCTCCACCCGCTGGGCAAGGAGTCGGTGTACAAGCCGCCACTCACGCCCGCGTAGTTGTTTCAGGACGTCCTCCATCCACGCGTGGACGCTTCGCCAGTATAGAATGCGCTCCTGCACGACCCGCACGCATGCGTTGTCGCCATCATACGCGGTGTCGGCTGCCGCGACTGGTGAGGGGGTGCTGGAGGCGCTGGGTGATGACTGAGCACTCGACAGGCCCGTAGGGATCGCCGCGGTGGCGCCCATGACAACGCCATTGGTGCTCTGCAGCTCCTTCGGTAGCTCTTCCCTCTCCAGCTTCCCGGACAGAAGAGGCTCCATCGAAAGCGCCTCGTTACACCGGTTGCGCACCTGCAATACACGGCGGATGAAACTGGGGTCCTTGGCCACCTCGCCCAGCCGATCCATGAGCTGCGGCGCATCAAGCAGAGGGTTTGTGTCGCACAATTGAAGGAGATCTTCGTGCACGTAGCGCGTGATGTCGATTTCTGGCAGCACGTTGTGCGTCGAGCGGATGCTGGAGAGGAGATCTTGCACGTGGGAACGCAGCGCGGACTGAGTCTTGTGGGAGCGCAGCATAGGGTCATAGATGTTACGCAGAATCGTCTGCAGTGCTTCAAGAGGGCGGTGCAGGTCCATGGACTGGATGTAAAGGTCCCGCACAGAGAGCGCGCGAGCGCCATCACCATCGCCACATGCGCCACCGCCGCCGGCTCCCCAGATATCGCGTCGCTTGAGAAGGATGCAGCTCAGGGCCTTCGGCTTACGTCGTGCACCCGCGACGCCATCGCCGCCGAGGGGCACCACCTCCTCCTGCGTAGCGACCCCCCCGCAGGACACACTTCGGAGGAAGGACGCCGGGTCGGCTGTTGCGATGATGTGCGACCCGCCAGCGGCCGCGCCGTCATCGGCAACCTCGCAGATTGCAATGAAGGGGAGATGCACACTGAGGAGAGCTGCTTTCGACGCCACGCCCGCCTCATCATTGTCACCGCGGTGGTGCGTAGGGCTGTTTGGTTGCTGCAGGGCAGCCAGGCCAATCGCGCCCGCTGACGACTGAGGAGGCGAGGCAAACCTCATGGCATCGGAATTCTGCAGAATAGCGGCGCGAACCTTCTCCACAGTGCCGTGCTGTGTGAGCAGCACAATGAACTGCACAACATCTTCATCGAAGGGGAACATCATAGGCAATCGGAGCGGAGAAGCAGAAGTGTGTGCCCTCGCTCACACGGGAAGAATAAAGGGGTAGGCGTTGCAAGTCCCAAGCCACAGTGCTGCGTCGATCAAACGCGTGGGTACCGCACACGTAGGTCGCTCGCCACGCGCCGCTGACCCCTTTTGCCTCTCTGTCTACTTGTTTTTCCCCCTTCCTGTGCCCCTGGACGCTGCGTGTCGTACCCCGGCGCGCGTATGTGTGCGTGTGAGTGAGAGGAAGAGGGTGAAGAGGATGCTAAGCCAGCAATAGCGCAGGTTCCAGCAATGGCACCACTGTAACGCACACCCACACCCACACACGCACGAACACGTGGGACAATCAACTGTGGGGAGAGGCCCAGCGCCGACAAGACGGAAAGGAAGTGCAGAGAGAGGAGGCGAAGACCCAGAAGATGAGGACACACACACACGCACGTGGTGAGAAGCGAACGGGAGGGAGGGAGGGAGGGAGAGGGAGAAGAATGTGGGGCGGAGGAGGAGCGACTCGTCGTCAGTGAGACACTCAGCGCGTGAAGAAGAGGGAGGCGGGTGGAGTGTGGAGAGAAGGCAAAAACACACAAAGGAAAGGCAGGGGTGGGTGGAGAGGCGAAGGGGCCGAAGAGGGAAAACGTGTTGACAGAGGGCGTGCGGTTAGCAAAGGGGGGAGGGGAGGGAGGCACACACGAACGCACTGATGTCTCGACCTCTGGTACGATGGATTCCACTTGAATTAGGGCGAGTGCGCGCGCGAACGTGAGGGTTGGGAGGAATGAAAGAGAAGGTGCGTTTCTCTAAGACAGTGAGCGTAGCGCCAACAACAGAGAAAAGTTGCGAAGATGACGACAGGAAACGCACGAGAGACGGAGTAGATGGTAAGGTGTACACAAGTTTGCGTGAGCAGACACGTGGAGCACTAGGGAACTCGTCGCTCGTCTTCCCTTGATCAGCGATAGATGCCTGACTTGCTCGCAGCAGTCACGGTCCTCGGCCGGTGTGTCTCCCCTCTCTCTCTCCTACTTGGTCTCTTTTCTCTCCTTGGAAGTACCTGCGCTTTTTTGGTCCTGCCCGAGCGAGTGGGGAGGAGGGGCAGGGGGAAGGCGAAAGAGAAGCCGCTGTGTGTGTGCGCGCGTGCGAACCGTGTGACTTTACCTCAGCGATCCAGCAGCCGATTGGTGGGTACAGGGATATGGATGAGCGTGCGTGTCCGTCTGCAGGGCGAGCTTGTGTATTCGAGGGAGAGAGGGGAGGGGAAAAGTGAAGGGGACCCACCACCACACGAGCGTAGTGGCGGCGACAGTCCTTGGGTGTCTACACGTGTGTTTGATCCCCCCTCCCCCGCAGCCGATAGTTACACGTAATAGCCAAACAAGCCATAGAGACGTAAGAGTGAAAGGTGGGCGGAGGACAGAGAGGGGGATAGGGGTAGGCAATGGGGATCATGCGTCTATGTGTGTGCGGGGGACGTCTCACATACCGGACAGCGACGCACGCATACGCATGCATCACAGGCGAGGATACACCCACCTCTTGCCGAGGTGGGGATGGCAATGACGAGGGGGCAGTAAGAAAAGAGCGAGCGAGCGAGGGATTCAGGTGGAAGGCGAAAGAGGGTGGAGCGGGTGGGTGGGTAGCGGATGCGTGTGAGGTATTGGAGACATCAATACGCACATGCAAGAGGGAAGGGAAGACACACACACACACACACACACACACACACACACACACACACACACGCCTACGCAGGTAGAGAGAGAGAGAGTGCCAAGGAGGCCGAAGGCGAGAGCAATAACAAGGGGTCTGCAGGGTGTATGGTTCGAGGCACGCCTCCGTGGCGTCTCACTGTGTGACTCGCGTTCGTGATGGCGGCTGTTGCTGTCGTTGAGGCCTGTCGCGCTCCAGCAGCACGACACTCGACAGGATCGGCATGTGACACAGGCAGCAGTCTGGCAGCAACTCTGCACACATTTCACATACCGCGTAGTGACAGCAGGGAATAAAGATGACCGCCGCCTCGGTACTGAGGCACCGCCAGCACATGTGCACCTCTTGCCGCCGCATGCCTGGCCGAAGCGGCGCAGAGCCGGCGAGGGAGTAGGACATGCTGCCGAAGTTGCTTGTCGAGACGGCGCGGCGGCGGTGATACGATCGACGATGGCGCTGGCGCGCTGCAGCTTTATGCTGGGCCTGGGTCGCCTCCAGGGCGACGTTGATCCTGTTGAAAGAGGGGCCCGACGCGAGCGAGAGGTGGGCTACGGACGAAGAGGAGAGAGAGTCGTCTGTTTGAGCATCCTCGCCACTGTCGGAGAGCGATGTGGGCGAAGCATCGTCACCACCGCCTTCCTCGCGAGATGTGTGAGGCCACATGACGCGCTCCTCGCGGTACTGCAGGAAAGTGCGGTCCACAACCTCTGTGATGGCATAGAGGTCATCGCCTATGCGCGCGTAGGTGAGGGAGACGTCTACTGGGACGCCATCAGGAAAGCACGCCGAATCGTGCAGCACGTTCATCAGTTCGTTTGCCACCCCGACCTTGTCCTCTTCGCCTCGCCCATCCTCGGTGGCCTTGAAACACAGGGATTTCAACTCTGCTTCATTCGCGCGCACGCCGCTGGAAGAGGCTGGCGCTGATCCTGCTCGCGCAATGTCATCGTCAACGTTCTCGCTGTTGGTGAGGTGTGTTGCAGCATCGCTGCCGCTGCGCCGTTCAAGGTTTTCAGCATACACGGATGTAGCGGTGCGCACGATACCATCATGTGTAGCACCAGAGCCAGCGGCGCCGCGCCCAAAGCCGCCCCATCCGCCCCCTGCTGCTGTGGCACTTCCTCTGTTGCCACTGCCGCATTCTCGATAATCGTAGACACTGTCCGAAGACCCGGTGAATAAGAGCAACGACGGTGGCCTGTCACGTACACTCATAAGTGGCGAGGCGGAATCAGCATCAGCGAAAGCAGCAGCGCTGGGTGCTGCCGTGCCATCGTGCCAACCACCATACACAGGGCTCGTCCTGCTCTCCGCTTCACAAAGAGGAGCAGCCGCGAAGGAGCCGCTCGGGGGTGACAGGGTGTGGCATTGGTATGTTGGCGACACGGTTACGGGGTGGTAGTGAAGGTGGTTCCCGCTCTTGGCGAAGACATCTGGGGCCATAACTGAAAAGGATTCCCGCGGAAGAAGCGGAGTGACGTTCTCCGAGAGACACGAGTGGCAAAAGCTGCTGTTGCTGGGCACAGCCGTGCTTGCCTGCGACAGAGCACGACGACTATGCCAGCTTCCCCCCATCGATGCGCCGGTAGACCGCTGCTGTGGCGGCATTTGCGGGTACAATTCGCTGTTACCGTTGCTGCTAAGGAGCTCGTGGCTGTCGTAGCTGCTATGCGTGTGCCGTTCACTTGCTTCTGCAACCGCCGGGCTCCACCTTCCGTGGTGGCTAGCGGCCTCAACGCTTCGGCGGTCCGATGCGTCGACCGCATCATACGTGGCGCTCTGGTTCGTGGGCGATGCCGCCGCCGCTGCTGCAGCGACGTCTGCGGCTCGCACCAGCGCCTGCGCGACCTCCTCGGCGGTGGCCGTGTAAATGAGCGTCACACAGATGTTGGGCTGCGGTGATTGTTTGACGTGAGGAGGCGGTGGCGACGCATGCTGCCCGGCCTGCTGTACGTCCCCGGCAGAAACAGGGGCCGGCGCGGCAACTTCGGGCCCGCTCAATGCCCAGTCCGGGACCAATAGCCGCCCTCGCTCACCGCTGTGTAGATGCTCGAGCAACCGCTGCCGCTGCTGCTGCACCAGCGCCGCAGGCAACATCGGAGGCGTCGTAAAGAACAGCACACCAACGGCCACGGGGATGTTGCCGGCCTTGCTAGCCGCCACTCGCTGACGCTGGATGCGTCTGTTCCAACGGTCCAGGTGGCGCTTGCGACGCCGCTCATGCTGATGTTGCCGCTGCTCCAGGGAAGTGCGGACGCTCGACTGTCCGTGGCCCCTTGACGACCGGGGGTGCTGCTGATGCCAGTGCCGCGAATGCGCATGATGTGGGAGCGACGCTTTGCCGGAATGCGTCGCGGGTCCGTCACTCTTTAAAGAACGGCGGAGTTGGTAGTTCACAGCTGCAGTGCTCTTCGGCTTCTGCGGCTGCGTCCCGCGTTGACTGGATGGTGAACTGTGCCTCACGTCCGCCGCGTCTTCTCTGGCGCCGACCTTGCCGTCGCTATCGCTAGAGGCTCCGCTGCTGCTGTCACCCATCGAACTCTCAGCACCGTCAGCGCCATCACTGTCGCTGAGCATTGGCGGCTGCAGTGGTACATACGGCGATATCTGACGGCTCAGTACATCAAGCGTCAGCTCCGCTACCTCCACTTGCCCCTCCAGAATGCGAGTGGCGCCCCGATTTAGCACCGCATCGGCAGAGGCAGACCGTAATGCGCGGCGGTGTGCTGCAGTACAACCTAAGGACGGTGGCACCGCCGCGCCAGTCGCGGCGGTGCCAATGGTGTGCACGGGGGCAGCGAGGCGATGCTGCAGCTGCTGGAGCGGCGTCAACTCGCCGACGTCGCGGAGGAGGTACACTTGCTCCGGCAGTGTCACGCCAACGGCCGCGAGGTACTGTCGGACGTCGTGAGCCGGCACCGAATCGATGGCGACCGGGTGCGCCGGACGGGGCAGCGGAGACATCGGTGCGTGAGTCACGTTGACGGTGGCTTCAGAGGCGGTAGCCCCGGCTGCTCGAGCGACTGTGTTATCCACTGCTGCTGATGCATCCTTATTGGTCTTTCCGCTAGCCTTCGTAGGTGAGGATGCCGCGGGAAGAGGCAAGGCGGCTGTGCTTGCTGTGGGCGGCGTCACATCCAACACAGGACCCGCAACAGCCGCAACGGTAGCGGCGACACCCACGCGCCTATGATCAGCTGCTGCTGGTTCTTCAGAGTGCGATGCCAAACGCCCTGGCTGAACAGCAGCGTCAGCGACCGTGCTGGGGGTGGTGGCAGCAGCAGTGACACCGTAGTCAAGGGTGCCTTGGTTACCCGTTTGGGAGTTAGTGGCGATGATTGCTGCCCGGGGGAGCAGCTTAGCGACCTTGGCGACTGCTTTAGTCCGTGGGTGGCTGTACGTTGTGGGGATGTCAGTGTAAGCGGATAGGGGCAGCGGGGTCGTTGTGCCGGTCGCTCCTTGGCCCTGCAGTGGCGCCTTCAAGTCCTTTTCGCTAACACTCCACCGTCCCTCCGCGTGGCCAGTGTCGTCCCTGCCATCCCGGGTGCCATCAGAGGTACTCGTGGTCTCCACCAGCTTCCCCGAGTCTGGCGACAGCGATGGCGATGGCTGTGTTTGGGCAACGATCTCGCCGTCTGCCGTCGCGACGGCAGTGGCGGCGTTTGGAGACGTGACGAGGACCGGCGCGTTACTGCTTCTGCTATCCTGCATCGTGCTCGCTGCTGGGAGTTCCCGTACTGAGTGAAGGCTGCTCTCGAGACTCTGCAGGCTGGAGAAGAAAGGGTCGTCGCGCTGATGTGCCGACGGCATCGTGACGGTGGTGGCGACGGTGTTGACGTAACTCGCTGCACTCAACATCGTTGCACGCGGCTGCTGATTAGCTGTGCCGGCGTCTCCAAAGACGCCACCGTGCATCCCTTCAATGGTACCTATGGGCAAACCACCGCTGGAGGGGCGCATATCCTGCCATGGCGATTCCTTGACGCCGCGCAACGTAGCTGCGGCACTAGCGCTTGACGATTTCTCCTCCGCACGCTTGTACAAAGGCACTGCGCTGCTCGGGTGAGTGCTGGGGATAGCGTCGTTACTTCGGTCATGCTGCCCGAATGGCCGAGAGGCGCCTGCGAGCGTCCTGCGGCGCGTCCCGTGGGGCAACTCAGCCCCATTCTGCTGATTGAGCAGCTCCATGTGCCGCCGCCGCGCACACTGCTCGTCCCTTCGAGTGAAAAAACAAAGGAAGTTTTGCGTCCCTGCCGCGAAGCTGCGCGTTGCGTCCAGCGTGAGGCTTCGAAGCAACGTCGCGCGATCAGCCCCAATCACGTAGACAACACGCAAGTCCGTTGGGCGCGGTTGGAGCGACGGTGGAGACGCACTCGCGGCAATGCGCCACGGGGACTGTGGCGCAGCAGCGGCAGCGCTCTGCGAAGTTTCCTCGATGCTGTTCGGCTCATGTTGTGGATGTTGTTGCTGAGGTCTCGACGAGGCGGCGGACTTGACGCGAGGAATATTCTTCGGTACTGCCGCGCTGGGCATTATCGTTTGCTCAGTTTCTGCAGCAGCACGTGACTGCTGCACTTCGTCGCTGCTCGTGCTGACACCCCACAACCGGCGCAGCGCGCCCCCAGCACTCACCGAGAAATCACGTTTGATAGCGTTCCAGTGCGGTAGCCCGTCTTCGTGCGGTGCTTGGGTCGTGGCAAGTTCAGCGGTCGTCGAGTAGGTGCTGCTGCTGATAAGTCTGGATGTTGTATTCTGCTGTAATGTGGAAGAGGGCGAGGGGGCAACGGCGCTGTTGCCGGTGCCTGCCGCGAGAGCAGCTCGCTTGTTGTTTTCCTGCAGCCGACTCGTACGCAGAAACTCAATTGCCGCGTTCACAGCGCTGGCGCTGCTGCTGTTGCCCACACTCCACGATGGTGTGTCGAGTGGCACCACGTGTTCGGCGGACGAATCTGGAGGTGTGGTAATACTGAACTCGGGAAGGAGGAGTTGCGCTGAGGCGAAGGCGGAGGAGTGAGCTTCCAGCGGTGGAAGAAGTAGAGTGGGTGTTGGTGGGTCGCTGGGGTGGCTATGGAGACTGGCGCCGTTGTTCCCGTGCTCGATGCGGATTCCCACCGGTGTGACCGTCGCTGACGAGGGTCTCGATGGAAGGGGGGAAAAGAAGCGCGAGTCTGTTGGTAATTGACTGTCGGCCAAGCTGCTTGAGATCTGCGATGACAACGCTGCGAGGGTGCCAGAGGCGACGCTGTCCGAGTTGCCACGCTGATTGCCCGGGTCTCCAGGGAGACTAAACATGCTCCCACTGCTTTGAGCACCTAGATCTGAAGCGGACGCGTCTCTGGTTACCACGAGCGAGCACACCGGATTTGCGCTGTCGCTGTCCCCGCCTCCGTGTTGCTGGCGCAAGCGTGCTAGGTGAGGGGAGAGCAAAGAGGAGGAGAGTGAGGTGGATCGGGCTAAATCCTGCCTCACCACGCAACAGCCGTCTGCCACCAACGATGATGCAGCACCATGAGTACTGTTAGCTGCGTCAACGCGTGCTACGGCGACTGTCTGCAGTGGCGTCCACGTCGGCGGCTCGCTCGCACCACGACGCACGACAAATCTCTCAGCTGCGAAGCGAACAGTGCAAAGCAGCGATCGGTAGCGCGGCCGCAGCGTCTGCGCGAGCCGTACTCGCTCCACCAGTCCCTCAAGCACCTCGACGGCGCCGTCCGCGATACCAGACGTCTCCCCTGTCCGTTGGTGACGCTTGCTGCTGCCGTGTCGTGACTCATGCACGGGTGGTAGCAGTGGCGGCACCATGGAAATCAGTGACGACTGCGAAGGCGGCAGTGGGGACATGGCGTTGTAAAGGCGGCTGTGGCCCGACACCGCTGACGACAAGTCTCCGCTTCGCCAACCTGCATCGTACTCGTCGCTATGATAATAAACGCTGTCCCCAAGCACCGGCATCTTCGGCGTGTGGCTGCACTGAGGGAGGCCCGCCGTGCCCGCGCCGACGCTGCGATGACTCTTTCCACTTCGAGCGCGGCCTCTGCGCTTGTTGTGCGACAGGGGGCTGCTTGTGCTGTTGCCACTTCCACCTGAGGTTCTCGGATCTTCCGTGGGCCTTCGCTTGCGGGACGTATCCTCACTGGTGCCAAGTCTGGTGCCACCGCCGCGGTTCCCCTCAGCACCGCCCTCCGCATCCCCGTCCTTGACACCGCCTTCAGAGTCGCTCATATGTGCGTAGTTGAGGTAGTGCACAAGCATCGAAGAAGTGCGCTGCGCACGCTTCGTGGACTTGCGGTCGCTCTGCGCGCGGTCGGAGATGGCGGCTTGCTCCGCCACGGCCATCTCCAGGAGGCGCTGATAGTACCGCGTGTAGGCACACTTGACATCATCAAAGTCCAGGTGCTCCACTGACGCGCGAGTAAGCGATGACCCAGCGGGCCAAGTGCAGTGGTTCGGCCAAGAAGCGGCCGGGAACGAGTAGCGCTGACGCGGCGACGGCACGACGGATGTGTTCGTCCGCATGTGACTTAGTGCGGCACGGGAGCATACATGCACCCGTGCCGCCATGAGTTGCCGTGAAATAGCTAGTTGTGTCTGCAGCCATGCGCTGCTGGATAACGATCGATGATGGCGAAGGGCTCGCGACGGCGCGGCCTCAGCGAGGATGGAAGAGACTGGTAGGAGCTCGTACTTCTTGAGTTGAAGACTCACGGCCGGCTGATGCTTTGTTACGTTGCTGCCGCCTCCATGCCCGTTGCCCGTGTCATTGCTGATGCCTGAACCACGCGATGCAGCTGGTGCGAACGCACTTGCCTGCTGCGCCGACGTCGGCGCAGCAGGCAGCAGCTCCAGCGGCAGGTGGAGGCCTAGTACTAAGCATCGACCTTCCAGCTGTGGTGTCCACCATGCTGGGTCGGGCGAGGAGGTAAAATCCGAGCCACCAACGGCCGAGCGTGTGGAGTCCACAATAGCCGCTGCCGCCGATCCCTGTTGTTGTTGCTGCTCCTGCTGGTACGGCAGGTTCTCTCGATTAGCGACGTCGCCAGCCCACTTGCGTTCCTTCTCTTTGCTCGCCTTGCTGGCTCTGCCCCGGGTGCCGTCGGCGAGGGTGTGGAGAGGTGACTGACGCAGGTTTGCGTTAGGCGTCGATGTGGACGGCGGTGACAACGGCGCGCTGGTGACGCTGTGGGCGCCTGTCAACGTTGCTGCTGACGGGGCACCGTCCGCGCCAACGGACACCATGGGCCCCTCTGCCAGCGTGTGATGTCCACGCGTCATCGTCGCTGGCGGCAGTTCGCCACGCTGGATCGCATCAGATGCCACAAACTGCGGCACGGCCATCTCGTGAAACAGCCGCGTTAGCAGCGGCACAAAGGGTATGACGAAGACGTATTTTCTGTGTTGCGTGTAGGCCTCGAGCATGAAGCGGAGCTCCGCCGCCTGCACTACATGGGCTATGACCCACAGCCCCAAGAGGACGACGCACGTCAGGCAGAAAGTGTTGAGTAGCGCATCGAATCCCATCCCTGCTGGTTGGGCGCGTCGGTAGGCATGTTCCACTCACTTCACTCGTTTCTACTGCCGGTCTATAGGCGTATCGCTTATATGCCGCCTCTCGAGCTTTCCGCCCCCCCCTGCTGAGAAGAGGGGGCACTCGCACGCGCAGGCTATGAAGACAAGCGTGCAAAGTCGCGGTAGGGCAGGAGGGAGACGCGCCTCCTCTTTCCTGCTCGCTCTCGCACACACTTTGCCCTTCGCGTTGATAGTGGGGAGGGGGTGGAGGACCAAAAAGGGTAAGGAGAGGAGAGTGGCACGATGGGTGTGTGGGTGCGGGTGGCGGAACGCGAGAGGGGAGATGACGAGTGGCACAGCGAGTAGGGAAGAGGAAGCAAGAGCACCAGCGAAAGGGGCAGCGGACACACAGACAGTGAGATGCAACCGAAGAGAGGCAAGAGAGAGAGAGAGAGAGAGAGACAAGCAAAAATGCACACACCCACACACCGCGCATGCAGGTGGCACAGTGTGAAGCGCGTGGGCTGACACGCACTCCGTGTAGGTGTGCTCGTTGCTCCGTGCGAGGCACGAGGTGCAACTAAGAGACTCGCAGGCGCAGAGGGCAGAGAGAAGAAGATAAGGTAAGGGAGTAGGAGAAGGGGCAGAAGGAGGAGGAATCAGAGGGACGAGTACACGCAGTTCAATCAAAGTGCCTGCGCTGAATCGGTACTTGTGTTCTGCTTTGTCAGAGCAGTGGGGGGACACGGGAGAAGAAACTTGACTGTTAAAGACGCACATCGCACAGGGAAACGATAAGAAGGGAAGGATCCTGCAGAGAAGTCCCTACAGAAGAGAGGGAGAGAGCGAGCAAAGCGAGCCGCGCACACCATCACAGTTGAGAGGGAGAAAGAGCTGAACGTGACGACTCTGTGGCGTCGCACAGTGCGCGCACGCGTGCGCCGATCACAGCTCATCCGTGCTTGACCGTTTCACCTTTTGTCTTTGCACTGCTCTGCTCTTTGACCGTACATGCTAAGCACCGCCTTTCACCGCCCCACAGCCGTCGAGCAGAGAACATCCACATGCCACGGCGCAGACGCACTTTCCCTCCCTCCCTCTCTCTGCTCTGCTCTGCTCTTTCTACAAGCGCATTCTGTGGAAAAAAAGGGGGATAAGGAGGAGCACAGTGAGTGGAGTTGCCAAGTGAGTCGGAGCACACGGGCCTGCAGCTACCCGGAGGAAGAGGCCCAGAGAGTTAGGGGTAAAGGGTCACCGTAGAGACAGCAAGAGCAAGACAAGAAGGGGCGATGCACCGCAGAAAAGTGACGAGGGCGGGGGAGGGGAGGGGGACAAGCGCTTGTGCGCGTGCGTCTCTCGAGTACGAGAGGGCACCTTCCATCACGTGGCACACACAACGAGGAGTGGCGGCAGCATCTCCTCGAATGGCTACACACACCACGACGTCAACAACATACGCAACACCACCACCGACAGGGTTGGACGTGACAGGCGTAGGGAGCGGCGGTGCAGCTACTGAGGAGATGGCAGTGGTGGGTGGCTGAGAGATGAAGAGAAATGCGGAGAGAAGGGTCACTAAGGATGCACCGCCGCACCAACTAAAACAGGCGCGCAGAGGTGTGTGTGTGTGTTCGCACGCAAGGGAGGAAGGGGGGTGATTACTACCACAAGCGGCGGCAGTACAATCCGCGAAAAGCTCACGGCTACATGAAGATACAGCACCTTGAGCTCACGGCATCACGCTGCGCTGGCTCCGCCAGAACCATGGCGGGCACTGTTGACGGTGTGCGCGTAGCGCTCTCGAAGGCGGTGAGAGTCAGGTCCAGCAGCTGTTTGAGCGTCGGTGGTGCATCCTGCCGCGTTCTAGCTGCCTCCGCCTTGACCAGTATTTCCGCCACCAGCACGTTGAGGTCTTGGTGCATGGCCGCCAGCTCCCTTTCGATTCTGGAGGCGTTCTGCATGTCCAGTGCGACCCCTAAGTCTCGAAACTGCAATGCCTGCTCCGCGCGCTGACGCCGCCGACGCTCCTGCCGCAGCGCCGCGATCGCGTCGTCTGGGTAGTCGACCAAGTGAGCCGCTTCTTCGCGCGACATGGTCGCCGATGCCGAATTGCGCAGCGATGCCGTTAAGTGGTGGCGGTTGTGGCTCGCGCCAAGGGAGGCTTGGTGCATCTCGCCCTCAGCTATCAAGCTACCCGCGAGGGAGAAAGAAGCGGCACTATAGAGCTGGTACGTGGGGACACCAGAATTCGGGGTGTGCAGGCCGACGCCACTGTCCTCGTCTTCAACACCGTCGTCGCAGTCGTCAGGGGCGGAGAGCGCCGAACAAACGCCGTCATCCGTCGCGTCTTCGGTGCGGAGCGTGCCGAAGGTTACTGTCGCCGCGGCCATATCTTTCTGTCCGACCGGCGTGCCATGTGGTGTCGTTATGACAGCGGTAGTTAGAGGCATGACGCCATGCCTGCTGTTGTACGTGTTGGAGCTGCCGCCGCACTTGCTAGGCTGCCTCAGCCCTAGCGAGCCAGACCCTATGATTTCCCCGGCAATGCTGCCACTGTTGTTGCTAAGGTGTTGGAATTCGATTGCGTGCCGCTGGAGGGAAATGCCCCTCTGCGTCGTCCCCAGCGGCGGAGGTGGCACGTACAGGGGGCGCAGCAGCGGGTGCGAGATGGTCTCAACACCCCTGCTCCCTTTGCGGCTGTTGACAGCTCTAGCGTCGCCGGCGGGGTCTGCGGCGGTTGCCGGTGGGATTGGCGGCGCCTTCGAATCGGGGTCACCACCGCTGTACACGCGCTCCTCTTCGAGCCTTGTCGTGAGTGCAAACCAGTGGCGCAGCACTGCATCCGAGAAGTGCGTGGCACTTCCGACAAGCTGCGCGCGACCACCGAGCTCGATGGGGATGTTGTGGGCGTCCATGTACCGCGGCAGGTCGGCCCTCTCGATCATCTGCACCGACTCCCGCACATCTGCGGAGCTGCTGCCGAGGCATGCCTTGATGGTGGTGCGTACTTCAAAGGAGGCCCCGAGGACCAGAGCGGCGCCGAGCATCAGCGGGTAGTACTTGGGGAGCATTCCAAGGAGGATGCTGAGCTTATTAAGGAAAGACGTCTGTAATGCACACGACCCCCCTTCCTCATTGATGAGCAGCGTGAACTGCTGAAGGTGGCTGACGGCCTCCTCTATCTCTGCCACTGCCTGCGCTGCGGCAGTCGTTCCGCCTCCGTTGTTTTCGCGGCTGCCATTGACAAATGAGTTCGCTGCCGCGGTGGAATTGGCGCACTGGCGACGGTGCTGCTGCTGCTCCGCCGCATCTTCGTTGTTCTTCAGCAGACACTGAGCTTGCATGAACTCAGAAATAATTACAAGTAACCGCTGTGCCTCGTCCAGTTCTAGCGTGGGCAGTGTGAAGGCGGCTACGTTGATGTACAGCACTGGACGGCCCTCAAGGTCGCGGTTCAGCAGATAAAAGGCCCCACTGCGCAGCGCCGCGACAGTGGTGGGAGTGATACTGATCATCGGGAGTGTCTGCTCAAAGGCGCGACGGCGGCGCAGCTTCGCCACCGCATCATCGATGTTGAGGCCCTTGGAGCGCAGGTAGCGTAAGAGATATGCATTCACCGTCGCCATGGACAACCCATACATGTCGTACACATTGCGGGCAACTTCTTCTTCCTCCGAAGACTTGAGCACTGTTGCCGTCGTCGCTGCTGACGCATGGGCGGCGGCTGAGGACAATACGGCTGTGGTGACCGAGAGACCAAGTCGTCGCTTCATCTCCGCTAAGATGACCGACTCGCGGTGAATCTCCTTGAAGTGCTGCTGCTCAGTGTTCATTGTTGCCCTCTCAGCTATCCGGTGGTGTGGGCAGGAGGTACGTGAGAAGCAGAATGCAGGTGGAAGCAGGAAGTTGCGGATAGCTTTTACGTCCTGTGCGCGCGTGTGTGTGTGTACGTGTGCCAACCGACTGGGTGGGCTTCTACGCTGGCGTTTTTGAGTGCTGGGGTGAAGGAAGGGTGGGTGGGTGGAGACTCTCTACGAGCCGTAGAGGAGAAGAGGCAGTCCACTGTTCACAGACAGCACGACGCTCGCATGCGCAGGTCAGGAAGCAAGTAAGAGCGCACGAAACACAAAAGAAAACGCGAGCCCACCGGCAAGCGACAAGAGTCCCAGCCACTAGATGATGAAGTCGACCGAAAGGAGAGAACGAGAGAGTACTGGGGCGTTGGGCTGGGTGGGCTGTCTTTCGGAGAAGGAACGAGGTGCACACGTGCTGTGCGGGTGTGTGCAGTTGTTGTGGAGAGTAGGGGAGGGTATAGATAGAGAAGCTGTGTGAGGAGCGATGATGTGGCGTTGCTGTGAACGCTGGAGAAGAGCGAGATGCATATTCTCTCATTACACGCCCCCAAGCCAACAAGGGAAGAACGGTGAGAGGGAGAGAGAGGGGAAGAATGTGCTCGTCACTGAGAGGGAGAGGGGTGGAGGGGAGGGGGAGGGGGAGGGGGACGTGTGGCGGAAAAGCGCAGCTCAGCCTTACATAGTAAAAGATGCCCAGAGAGTACCGCATGTGCGCGTGTATGTGCGAACTCCCCGGCCCTTCCGCTTGACTTGTACTGTTTTCCCGCGGCTTCAGAGAACTGAGGCTAAGAGTCGACAGTCACGTCCGCCACTGCCGCCCTCGCCTACGCCTTCGCACGCCCCGTTCTCCATCCCCCCTCCCCTTTTCCACGCCTGCCTCTGCAGCCTCATCGCCCCAGCCCTCACGCGTTATGATTATTCTCCGACATGTAGCTACGCATCTGTGCGCATGACGTTCCTGTTGGCGCTCATCGCCGAGTCCATCCAAGGTCAATCACGCGCAAATCACAATGCGTGGAGGTTACACACACACACACACACACACACACAAACGAGCCGACAGGAGGCAAAGGAAAGAAACACACCCGAGGCTACGGCAACATGAATGGGTCCCGGCGCGCCTACCGAGCACACACGTGAGTCCGCCACGCCACAGTGGGGCGTGGCGGCGCGGATCTGCAATCCACGTTCTCGTCTCTCGTCCTACTTGACGAGCAGGTTATAGAGATGCCGAGTTGTGTAGTACCCCGTGCAGCCGAGTCCCACCCAGCTGCTGTACCCGCACCACTTGAGTCGTTTGTGCACCTTAAACTGCTGGAAAGAGGCCAGCATCCACACCCACGACGCGACCGCCTGCGTTAAGAACACCTTGCGCTGCTGTTCTGCGAGCTTCTCCTTGTCTTGTGGGGCAGCTTTCATCATCACTGATGACACCGTACCGGAGGTAGTGGACAGCGCCGGTGCCACGGCTGCCTTTCCTAGAGTCGATGTTGTCGTAGTATCGTGTTGCGGCTGATCGTGCAACACCTGCGCCTCAGCTTTGCTTGTTGCCGTTGCAATGCGAAGCGTGCTCTGCAGGGATTCATGCAGGTGCTTCCGCTCTGCCACGTCGACCAGGAAAGTCGTCCCGACCGTCCACATGGTGAGCAGCGTCAGGGCATTGCTTTGTCCTTGGATGTGCTGCAGTCCGCTGAAGGTGTAGACAGCGCAGCTCAGCAGACCGTCCGCGTACATGTGACGCCTATTGGTCCCGAGGAAGCGGGTTGTATCCTGCGCTTCCGTGTCGTCGAGACGCTCACCGGCAACGAGGAGATCGAGCTGCTCCACCTCAGTCAACGGAGCTGGAGAACTCATTCGTCGCTTCTGGCGATGCTGGTGCTGAAGTTCACTCTCAGACGCTTCCGAGGTTGAGGAGTGAAGCCGGCCCAGCGTGTTCCGTTGCGCTTTCCTTTTCTTGCAGTTCTCTCCGCTGCTGTGGTTGTGCTTGTGATGCGGGACAACGACTGGCGAGTGGCTGCGTGAATGGAGTGTGCAGCGTAATTGCGGAGGAGGTGGTGGAGGTGAGTTCAGGAGGAGCAATGCAGGGAGGTGAGGCGGAGGGGATTTGCTGGCGCTGATGGTGATGGAGAAACATCAATTTCAAGCTTGCTTGAGTGGCATTTTAGCTCGCTTTGCTAGAAGAGTCGGCAGCGCTCCTAAAGCGAAAGGAGCTGAGTGGGAGCGGAAGAGAGACAGGGGTGATGCGCTGGTGTATGAGGGCGAAGAGCATGATTCGCGTGGCGTCGTCTTGAAGTACTACTGTCGCCTGCACCCTCACCACGCTCTAGCATACACGCTCGCCCACGGTCCATGCACAACAGCTCTCTCAGTATCTCTATCGTTACC
The DNA here is from genome assembly GCA_003664395.1 of Leishmania lainsoni. NCBI lineage: Eukaryota > Euglenozoa > Kinetoplastea > Trypanosomatida > Trypanosomatidae > Leishmania > Leishmania lainsoni. The sequence continues at coordinate 158,729 of RAIA01000006.1, read as the reverse complement.
TCTTGCCCACTCCCACCACACTCTTTGAGTGACTGTCCACGGCACTCTTGAAGTCACCTACCTAGACCCCCCCTCCCCCAACCTCCCTCAAGCCAAAGACAAGATGTAAGATACACGCGCACATACCTATACGTGCCTACGGTCCACTGCATCAGTACGCAGTGCCAAGTCCTCGCCCGTGTGGTTCACCGAAAAGGGAATCACAGATACTAAGCAAGGGGGAAAATGAGAGAGAGAGAGAGCGAGCGAAGAGCAAAGTGCATGAGCGTCTATCGTCTATGCCACCCCACAGGGAAGGGCGAAGCCGCTGTGTGTGTGTGTGTGTGTGTGTGTGTGTGTGTATGGGAGGGTGTTGAGGGATGGTGGGGAGAGGGGGATGCACATGTGTGCGAGACTGCTTCAAGTTTGCACTAAGAACACGATCTATGGGAAACCACCAAAAGTAATCAAGAAGGGAGAGAGAAGCGCCAGTCTATCACAAAGACGTGAAGGAGCTGTGGGCGCACTTCAATGTCTTTGTTGCTGCTGCTGTTGCTGCTGAAGATAGGCGCGCCAGCGCTGCATGTCTGCCTTCATACGCTCTCCCTCTACTGCCACCTCTAACCGGAGCTGCTCTAATTCCAACTGGCGCTGCCGCTGTTGTTGCACCTGCGCATGGTTCGCCAACGACAACGCTGTACCAACGCCAGCCGGACTGGTATGGTAATGCTGCGGCAGCTGGTAGGCTGTCAGCTGAGGTGAGGGTGCGAGGGATGACGCGGCGGCGGCAGTGGCCGCCGGAGCTGCCAGGGGAAGACTTGCCCGACGCACATGCGCGGCACCAGCCTCTGCCTCCTGATAAAGGAAGTCCACGTAGCGGCGCAGTCCGTCCGAGTAGCCAAGGTGAGGCATGCTGCCCGTCGTACCTGTTGCCGTCGTCATGGCGGTGGGCCGCGGCGACGACTGGAGTGCGGCTTCGCGCTCGAGTAGTACGTGCCGTAACACCTCTTGCGTGGCGCTCGTGCGGCCTTCTGCTGCCGCAGTTGCGGTGGGTGCTGGAGCAGAGGTGGCCAATGGTGGCGGAGGCGGCAATAGCACGGGTTCTACGCTAGCATCCGCGGGGGTCTGCAGAGAGGCATAGACGGACTCGACCGCAGGTGGGAGACAGCGAGCAGGCTGCTGCTGATGTGACGGTGGTGGTTTGTTCATGGTTGATTCACTTGCACCTTGAGGCGATGTCGTTGACGTCGTTTCTCTTGATGACGTGGAAGAGGAGGGGGTAGAGTCTCCGTTCTGGTGTTGCTGTCGTGAGTCTCTGTTGCCTCGGGTGTAGCCCAGGGAGGCTTGCAGGCCACTATTGAGAGCCAGAAGCGCGTCTCGGTCGTGGCGTAGCGCTGTGCTGCGTGCCTCTTCCTCCGCTAACTGCTGAAGCACGACGTTATAATGCAGAGCGCGGTGCTGCACCTCCTGCTCGAGCTGCCAGACGTACTTATCAGCCTTCTCCAGCAGCATCTGCCTCTCCTTGTCTATTGAGGAGTTGGTAGGCGCAGTAGTGGGCCCTGACGTTAGCGGTGGACCTGCAGCCACCGATGGGGTTGCAGGCACAGACGCACTCGGAGGCGGAGCGACTACCAGTAGTGGCGACCGCACACGCGGGCCAGCAGCTGCCGGTGGTGGAGGAACGGACGCGGCTGGTGGCGGTGGTGGAACGGACGCAGCTGGTGGCGGTGGAGGAACGGACGCGGCTGGTGGTGGTGGTGGAACGGACACGGCTGGTGGCGGTGGAGGAACGGACGCGGCTGGTGGTGGTGGTGGAACGGACGCAGCTGGTGGCGGTGGAGGAACGGACGCAGCTGGTGGTGGTGGTGGAACGGACGCAGCTGGTGGCGGAGTTGAGGGAGGCGAGGCAACCGCCGCTGTGTACTTTGCCGGTCCTGGTGCAGCTGCTGGTGCAGGAGCCCCCGCCTGGTCACATCCGCAATGAACGAAGATGTGCAGCGGCTGCTGTTGTTGCTGTGCCGACTCCGCGAGCGGTGTCGGAGGGGTGCGGTACTTGGCCATGATGCGTTCCAGCACGTCCTGGTCACGAAACGGAGACGTGACCGGTGAAGTGTTGGCAGGCATTGCGAGGAGCGGAATGGCGCTTGGCAGACGAGCCGCTGTTGCAGTGGAGGGCTTGGGCGGGCCAGGTGAAGAAGGACCGGGGACGGCTGAGTCATTACGGTGCCTTCTGCTGCTGCTACTGGCGTGCCGCTTGCGATGACGGCTATGGTGTCGGCGGGAATTACGGTGCTGCTGTTCCTCCCTACTTGCGTAGGGTCTGTTAAGACAGTCACAGCAGCGACACATGCAGGCACCACACGTGCCTGGCGACCTTCCTGTAACTGGTGTGCCTTCTCCGTCACTAACTACGTGGACAAGGTGGCACATCTCTGGCAACTGCGCCGTTGCTGTTCGCCGCACCATGCCCAGCGCCGTGCAGCACGCCCCGGCGGTAATATCCACCTCACCCAAGTCTGCCACTCGTAAAACAGCCGCGTGCAGCTGTGGTGACCAAGCGGAAAAGGGTACGCCAGGAATCACTGGTGTTGTCTGCGTTGTCGTCAGCTTTCGTGGAGAGGAAGAGAGTGGCGCAGGTGGAGTGGCACAGCGTCGGCAGTGGCGGTGTTGTGGTGACGACGCTGATGGGCCACTTGCACTGTGAGAATGAAATGAGGGGCCGGCATGCGATGGCTGCGCCGCTTCCGCGCGCTGCTGCATCCGGTGCTGCAGGCTCCGCAACGCTGTTACGTTCGCATGGAAGTGGCTCTGCGGTGGCTGCTGTTGCTGCGACAGCAGCGGCGGCGTGGCTGTGGTCGTCGTCTGCAACACCGTACGCATGTCTTACTCTACTTGCTCACACGATTCTTAGTATTTCAGCTTCCTCGTTCCACTCGAGGTCAGCGTTACTGACACGATCCGGCAGGAGAAGAGGGCGGAAAGACACACTCCTGGGTAAATGTAAGTGTGGATGCGTGTACTCGCTCTGGAGTGAGCGAAGGGACAGTGCGCGCGTGTGTGTGTGTGTGGGGGGGACCAAATGGAGTGAAGGCGCGTGACCACCGAGCCCATGTAGGGAAACATGCGAAATAGTGATGGTGAAAGTGAGGAGAGTGTAGGCTGAAGCTACGGAGACCTCGGAAAGCGAACAGGGGGCGCGCCTGGTGGAGTAGAGGGGGTGCCTGTAAGGCGGTGGCCCCCCACCTCACTCGCTCAGCAAGGAAAAGGTGCCGGGCAGGTGAGGAGGAGGAGAGACCGGGCAGGGCAAATATGTGCACCCACGCGAGAGAGTGTGTGCCAGCGGCCTCTTAGCTTGTTGCTTCCATCCGAACAGCATCCTTCTCTGTCGCGTTCACCTTTGCCTTAAGTGAACGGACGTTACACAGACAATGCACTGACGCACACACACACACACACACACACACACACACACACACACATGCCCAGCATTCAGGTCCGCCCGCTCCCCTCTTCTGGAGCCATGCTACCCGTGGCACAGCACCTTTGAGCACGGGTCACAAGCGACACGGATGCCACTGCGCGCGTGTCTTCCATGGCTACCATTGGCTGAGATACAAATGCGAGAGGGAGGCGACGACAGGACGACCCTCCATACGCTTCGTGTTAGCGAAGACGGCGCACAGTGCAGCCATCCGCTCGAGTACTCTACACCCCCCCTCTTCCCCTCTACGCTCGCTCATGGACAGCACCAGAGGGAGATTCCTTAGGAAGTGAGGCGCCGAACGGTCAGCCGCGTTGCTGGGCATCTCCACCAAATCAAAGGGGGCTCTTGACTCCCTCTTTCCGATTGCCTCTGTGCGCCTCTTCTTCTCTTTCCCCCCGCCCACCAGCACACCTCTATAATCCGCCTGTCCCACACGGACGCGGGAATGCGCACTTCTCTTCCGTGGTGAGCGCCGTCGCCGCCCCCCCCTCCCCAGGGACATCCTTTACTTTTTCACTGTGCCATTCTTCTTTGCGGAGGCCTGCTTCAGAACATCGTACGTGTTGAGGCTCTCCGGCAGAATGATGTAGCGGATGGTGCTGCCGCGCACCATGTACTCTTCCACCTCTACGGGGTTCTTTCCCTTACTGGTGATCTTTACGTGTGACATGTAGGTGTTCATGTTGGCATCGACGTACGCGATTTCGCCCGAGACGATGGAGGCATTCTTCAGCTCAATCTCGACCAGGGTGCCGCGCAGATGCTGCAGGAACGTGATGAGCGTGCTGCCTGTTTCGGAGGGTGACACAGACGCCATCTTGCGCCTGTGTGCTTGGGGTTGGGAGGCGGGATGACGGGAGGAGGTGTACACGTGTGTCAGCGGAGATCGAGTGACACGTGCGCCGACAAGGACTCCGTGGACTCGTGAAAGTGAACAACAAGGACGGTATTGCGTCGGCTGCACACTCTCTGAGCAGAGGGGGAGAAGAAGGAGGGAAAACAACGTAACTACGAGAGAGAGAGAGAGGTCTCTATACTGCGGGCTCAGTGTGTGCAGTTGTGCGCACTTAATTGGATCGAGCAGAGAGACGCTCCACTGCAGGCGCACGCGCCGACAGGGAGGAGGTAGAGTGGAGGAGAGGGAGGGAAAGAAAGTAGCAGTAGTAGTAGCTGCAGTGATAGCGTACGTGAGGAGACAGATGCTGGCAAGGTGGCCAGCATGCACACATGCGCCAATACTGAAGTGAGTGCGCTACAAGAATGGGAATTGGAGAAAATGAAAGGGGTGTGGTTGGTGACACCTCTAAGTGTGCCCCCCCTCTTTTCCTGAAGGCGATGTGTGTGTGTGTGTGTGTGTGTGTGTGTGTGTGCGTGCATCAACACAATGGTGGATTGAACGAGCACTTGAAGCACATCCCCCTCCTCTGCAAACATGAGAAAGAGGTGTAGTGGTGGTGGGGGGGGGAAGACGAGAAGGAAGCAGCAGCACGTGCCTCACGCGCCCTCCCCTCCTTTTCTGTTCTACAGCACAAAGCCGTTGCCCTTTGCTCTCCGTCGCGTTTGATGGGCCCTGCTGACAAGAGCGTCTCTTCTCCGCTGCTCTCGCTCCCTCTCTCTCTCTCTACTCGATATTACCACAGGAACAACAGGATGAAACCTCTCCCCCCTCACAATCCTTGCACAAAACCACCACCGCGACACTGGGAGGGAGGGAGGAAGGGTGGGTGGGTGGGTGTGTGGGTGGGGATGGAGAGAGAGACGGAGGGAGGCCAATCATACTGTCGCAGAGTGCGCCTATCTCAACGGCAACGACACAGTAAACACAAGCATATAGTCGTGATCGTCGAGGCCAACCACACGAGAGGAGTGACGAGGAGCAGAAGGGGAGGGAGAGAACATGGACAGCCACAGCCACACCCACACAATTACACAAGGCGCAAAAGGAGAAATAAGCGCCGCAGCGACAGTTCAGAGAGCGTCGAAGTGTGTGTGTGGGGTGGGTGGGTGGGGGAGGTGAAAGATAACCCCAGAGAAAAGGGAAGCAGAAGAGGTAAAAGAGAAGGAGAGGCCATAAAGTGAGGGCAGAACGCAGCAAGCTTCAGTGCGCTCGGACAAGACCCAACACACAACGAGGCAGCGGCAGCACATGAAGAGAGGCAGAATGTCTTTGCTGTGGCGGGCGCGGAAGAGAGGAGGAGGAGGAGAGGGGGGGGACCCAATCGCCGCACCGCAGCTCAGCCCCATCCACAAACTTTTATACACACCCGGCGTGCCTTCAAATCGGTGTAGCTCTACACCACCCATTAAGGGGTTATCGGAGAGAGAGAGAGAGAGCGCAACGGAGGGAAAGGAGCAGAGCGATGTGATCATCACTCATGCCCATATTGTGAGGAGAGCCCCACATCAGCCCCTGTATTGCAATACTAATACAACACGAAAGAAAGAGAGCCAGAGGGGAGATACGCCGCAGCGCCTACACGTGCATGCGCCCACCTGCGTGTGTGCGTGTATGGATTTGCCTCACACCCGCCTCGTCCGTCACGTGCTCGACACTGTTGCCATACCGTTGCGGGAGCGTGCAGCCGCGACGCTGGGGTAGGGTTGTCGCAGCGGCACTAGCACCGCCAAGACTCGCGACACTGCTGCTGGAGATGTAGGCGAGTGGGGGCTCCATGTGCGGCGAGTGCGTTACGCCAGCCTCACTACTACCGCGCGCCGGACTGCTGGAGGAAGGGTGCGGTCGCAAGTTTGCCGCTTGCACTTCATTGTTCATACACCCCTGCTCCAGATCGATCCCGAATGCGCGCTGGTTGGGGAGTGACGGGACTACTGCTGCCTTCGCCTCGAAGTTCATCAGCTCGACCTCCGCCCTCTGCTGCTGCTCGCAGCGGTGCTCCGCATAGTGGTGGGGAGAAAAGGCGGGAGGAAGTTCGGTAGTCGCGTTTGTCGGTGATGTCGAAAGTTCCGCCGTCACCGGCCGCGCAGTTCCGGGACCTCGCAGTGGCCCCCACAGGCTGAAGGTCGGCACAGCGGCAGCAGTGAGAGAAGTCGAGTGCGTAGGTGGCAGCACCAGCGGTGGCGGTGGGGCAGCGGCGGGTGTGAATGGGGAGTGGGCAGATCGCGTGAACATCGAAAACAACAGTGGGGTGGCCCCTTCTTTGCTGTGAGCCGTACCCGTTCCGCCGTCGCTTGGCACACCATCCTTCACTGTGGGCTGCCGGTTCTTCTGCAGCGATGATTCAATCGGCAGCTCCTGAGCCAACCCCGAAGCACCGCTTCGCACAGACGCTGCCATGGATGGTACTGTGAAGCTTCCATCTTGCGTTGCTATCAGACCTGCGCGCATCTTCGCGCCATCGCGGTTGTAGCTGAGCCCGTCAAGTCGTGCCGCCGTCACCACGTCTTCCTCCACAACTGCACCGCTGCTCGGCACCTCCAACACTTTATCATTCCCGTCCTCCAGCTCTGCCACGCCGCCTGCGCCGTCGTTGTCGCCGCCACTGTCGATCAGCGCACCCGCCGCCGATCCGATCCTGCTGCCACCGCCGTAGAAGACAACGTGCAGGATTCCTATGATTGGAACGACACCCAGTACGCTGGACAGAAGAAGCGTGGCAATACCATAGCGCAGACTCCCCGTCATGTCGGCCACCCAACCACACACCAGTGGTCCGCTGAAGTTACCAAAGAGGTTGTAGATGACTTGCGAGAAGGCCGCGCCGGTGGAGCGAAGGTGGTCTGGCAAGGTGGCCATTGTAAGCCCAGCACCAGGTGGTATGATGGCCCCTCCACAGAAAAGTACGACGGACATGACGAGCAGGAAGCCACGTGTTGTATGCACAAAGATGCAAATGACCGAGAAGAACACCGCACACACGCCCCAGGCCAGGGTGAAGAAGGTGACACGGTGAAGGTTGTGCTTGTAGCCGCCGATACGGTCTAGCAGGATGCCGCCGGCGATGACGCCGCACACAGGCGCCAAAACGACGGCCGAGCCGAAGCCGACAGTGATGATGGCCATTGAAGCGTTGAACGGCGGCTCTCGAAGGTATGGCGTCACAAAGTGCTGAAGCCCCGTTGCGATGAAGTAGAGGCTGGTGAGGGACACGACACTGCACATGTACACCACATTCGACAACAGTGGCGCCATGGAGTAGCAGAGGTTTCGAATGGTCGCCAACACCCGATCTTCCAGCATCCGCAGCGTCTGCGAGAGGCTCTTTGCCCACCTGGCCGGGCGCGGGGCGCCTGCCAATGCACACCCTCTCGTGCTCGCCGTTATTGGGGGCGGTGAGAAGGCCATCGTACCCGCTACACCATTCGAGGTTTCTTCGCTAAGTGCACTGGCGCCGCCAAAGTGGCCGTCATCACCGTCGTCGTCGCCCTTTCTGTCGCTGCCACTACAGCCTGCCGCCTTATGTGTGTTGATAGAGCGCGCGTCTAAGCGCGCCACGTAGGCAACGGTTGGCACCATGAGCACGCACTTGATGTAGAAGGACCAGCACCAGCTGATGGAGCTCGTGACGGCTGGCGGGCCGGCGGCGAGGAGGTAGCCAAGCATGATGCCTAGCGGCACGCCGGCGTTGTGTGACGCCATCCATACGCTCTGCCGGTTCTTTGGCGCAAATTCATCCACCCAGACAGGGGTGTACACGACGATAAAGGAGAGGCTGATGCCGATGAAAAAACGATTCAGCAGGGCTACTCCGTAGATGGGGAGGGCCGCGTAGAGAAACGTGAACACCGTGTGTACGATGAGGGCGGCACACAACACACGCTTCTCATCATAGCGAGAGAAGAGATGCCCGGCCAGCGGACACCCTAGCACATTCCCCAGGAATACGCTCGAGATCAGCGTGCCTTGCAGCTTCGTGCTTAGATCCCAAGTCTCGCTAATACCGTTGGGGGCACCAAGAGCAGCGCTGAAGGCGCCGGAGTCGAAGGAGCCAATTGTCTTGAGCCAAATGAAGAGCCAAAGGTTACAATAAACCGTCCCCTGGTCTACAGGCGTATTGGGGTCCAGCAGGCGGTTCGTCGAGCTCGTCATGGTGTCGTTGGGCACACACGAGCTCCGTGCATGGATGGTTGACACAACTGCATTGTCGCCGTTATCAGCCAAGTTGAGGCTGTGGTCGCCCTCCCAATCAGTGCTCTTTACCGCCCCGTTGTTGCTGTTGGCGCTGGCACTTGTGCCCCGTCCGTTAGTGTTGGAAGAGGAGGTCTTCGTGAGATTGACGCCGCCAATGCTCGATACAATGCCCAGTCCCTCCACGAAGAGTCTCTCGGCGTGAACCGTAGGCTTGACGCTGAGCATCTCCTCCTGTGTTGTCTCTCTCTCTCTCTCTCTCTCGGTGTCGTCCTTGTGCGCGTTTTGTGTGGACTTCCACGGATGCCAGCGGGGTGTGGTGGGGTGGGAGCACAAGAGAGCTGGAGCGAGGAAACACACAAACCGCGCACAGATGAAGGAGGAACCTCAGCCACAGCCACAGCGGCCGCAGGAGGAGGGGTAGAAGAGGGGGGGGGGTGAGGAGAGGGAAGATGATGAGCGAAGCGAGCTGAATGAGTGAGTACACAGAGAGAGAGAGGGAGAGGGGAAGGGGGAATGAAGAGGGAAGGAGAAAGAGAGCCAAGAGGGAAACTGAAACGAGCTATGGGGTGCTGGTGCAGAGGAGTGGTGACGGGGTGGCCGGGTGACTGATGGATAGTGGTGGTGAGGGAGGAGGGGGTATAGCGGGGAGTGATGGAAAGAGGACAGGGGACGCGCAATCTCCACCACACCCCACCGCACACACACACACACACACACACACAGGAGAGAGAAGCGCACGTGTGTGCGTGCGTTTCCATGCGCGCAGGGACGAGTGATAGGGAAAGAGAGAATGGGCGATGGGAGGGGGGAGGGTATTAGCCCGAGGGGGTGGGTGGTTCGCATGCCTGCTAACCTGCCTAATCCTTCCTCTTCTCTGTGTGAGGGTGTCTTTCACAGTTGAGGGCACCCCTAACCGGTATGAGCGTGCGGCATGCACGAGTGAAGCGTGTGAGAGAGAGCCTGGGGAAGTCAACCGTGTACACACGCACACACAAACTCCCATGAATCACCTCTCATTACTCAGCGGCAGCACAGGGAAAAGAAGAGAGAAGACTCTGTGAATCGAGCAAACATGGTGGACTCGTGTACGACTGCGACACAGTGGAGAGAGGCTTGAAGCGCGCGCGTCAATGCATCGACGGTGCTGAGGACGAGGATACGCGACTACGCCATCTGCAGGTCCAACAACAGCGAGAAGGCGGAGGGAGCCTCGTAATGCACCCAGCCACACATACACATCACACACACACACATACGTGTACACCTACACCCAGACGCCACTTAGCTGCTCCGCCAGCTCGGAAGGGGCTTCGCTGTGAGAGTACCTTCGTTAGGGGTGACACATCCGCTTAGTGGTTGGTTTGCATCACCACGGCGCACCACTGGAAGTGGCGCGGCGACGCCGGCTTGCCGGGCTGGCGATGGTAGCGCTGCCTTTAAGGCGGCCTTCGACGACGTTGTTGCTAGCGGCGAGAAGCGCCGTACTGTTGCTGTTGAAGGGTCCATTGTGGAGCTGCCGGATTCGCCGGCTTCGCGCTCGGCACCCATGCGGTACAGCAACGGGCCGCGGAAGACGGCGCCACCGGTCTTCTTCTCGTACCGCCAGTCAATGTCACCTGTATCGGGGTGCCGCACGTGCCAGTGGAGGCCCATGAAGTAGTCATTGCTGCCGTCTCCATCAACGTCGTGCACAACGTTGGAGGAGAGGCCCCACTGGTACGGGCGAACTGTTCGTGCCGAAGCCTTGAACACGTGCCGGTCCATACCGCCACCAGCCGCGAGCTCGCCGAAGCCCTGCTTCGTGTACTTCTTGCCTTGCGCCAAGGTTGTGGCGAGGTGCTTCGCGTACAGGGGGTCATACGTCGCGGCGGCGTCGAGGCGGGCTTGGTGAATCGTCATGAACGGGTCCTCATACCGGTCGTTCTCAACGATATCCCACAGCGCCTTTCTGCGCGATTGCTGAGCTTCTGACCTGCGGAGTGAGGCGGCGGCTCGGCCAGCCGAGTTCTCAGGGAGCGTAGCCGAAGACCTCATTGCATCGCTTGCAGTGAGCAGCGACTCGGCAGGATCGTCTTGCCGGTCCGCGTCCATGACACCGAATGCGTTTAGCTTCGGCGCACCACTCGACTCGACATTGCGATGGCTACGTTGCGGGCGCGCGCCAGACTCCTGCTGCTGGAGCATCTCCTGGCCCTCCCGCATCTCCACTTCATCCTTGAACTTCTCGATTAAATCAAGGTAGTACGCCTTCTTCTGCTGGAGCGACTCGCGCTCCTGAAGCTGGTACTCTGCCTGTCGGCGTGCATGTGCTTCCAGTTGACGCTGGCGAGCGAGTTGCTTGATCTCCTCTGGTGTAGCCCCGCTGCGGCGCAGCTCGGCTGCCTCTTGGAGGATGGCAATGCGCTCGGCCTTGGCCTGTTGCTTGCGCTCCTCTTGCATGGCCTCGTGCGCCTCAACGAGCTGCTCGCGCTCCTTCTCCATCTCCATCGACGCCTTGAATCGGACCTGTGCTTGGTGCACTCGTTCTACGTTACTGCGCAGCAGCGCCGTCCGCCGACTCTCGTCAAATCGCGCACTTTGGTCCAGTAGCTTCTCATACACCTTGGCCGCAGTGTCTAGCTTTTGTTCGTAGGCCTCGTCTTTGGCGGCCTGCAGCTCCGCCCAGTGTTGCTGGCCAGCGATGCCAAAACCGGTCTTCACATTATGCTCAATATCAGCCATGCGCAAGGAAAGGTTGTGATAGCGGTTCGCTTCGTCATCGGTGACCTCGGGCAGCTCCGCAGCGCTCAGCTCTGCCTCCTGCGCTGCCTTCTCTTTGGGGCCAGCAAAGCGGTTCTCACGCTTGCGCTCGTAAACCCACTGCATGTACGCGCCAGGTTCGCCACGCAGGGCGTCAGATATCTCACGTGCCGCCCTGGCCTGCTGCTCTGCATTGCCGCTGCGGTAGTCTGCGTCGATCTGCGACCACACATCTCTTAGCCAGCGCAACCGCTCCTCCACCGCCAACTTCACTTCCAACATGACGGCGGCCGTCCACTTGCCCTCGCTGCTGCCCTTCACCTTGCGCTTGAAGGCGTTCATGACCTCCGCTTTGTGCAACCTCTTCGCGACCATGAAGGCGCGCTCGACACGCTGGTCGAAAGCATCGAAGTACTTCTTCTGACGCTTCTCCTTCACGTACTCATCAAAGCGTGGGTCCTGCAGTCGTTGCCAGCCCTCCATTGTGCTGAACTCCTGGGCGAGGCGCAGCCGACCAACGCTGATGCCACTGTGCACCTCGCGCAACGCGCCAGTACGCTTGTACATGAGGCGGCGGGGGAGGGGAGGGGTTGCCAATGACAAGGCGTGAAGAGTGAAGACGAAGCGAAAAGAGGCGAGGAGGCGTGATGGGGCACTTTACGTCTTCTGGGTTGCACAGTACCTGCGCGTGTGTATGCCCGTGACGAGATGTAGCAAGGCAGAGGGGGAAAAGGAACAGGGATGGTGACTTTGGCAGACAGGGGGGCGAAAGCGCGAAGGTGAAGGGGAGAGAGACGTGGGAAGAGGAACAAGGGTATAGTCTAAGGGCCCTCTCTCAAGCACCGTAGCCACTGATGACTCACAGCACCGAGACGCAGACGCGCATACAGTGCCGCCACCTGCGCGAACGCAGAGTTTCTGTGTGTTCGAAGTTTTTGCGGAGGAGGGGGGGGGACTGGACGGGGGTGAGGCGATACCCCTTTCCAACACCACGGTAATGCCTTTCTCTGTTGATGGCTGGTGGTACGGCCAACGACGCCGTTGTGCGTCTGAGTGTGTGTGTGTGTGTGTGGGGGGGGGGGGTGCAACCCTGCACGTGAGAGGCAAAGAAAGGGGAAAGAGTGGTGATGGGCGCAGGTGGGCGAGTGAATTCTGCCGCTTTCTCTCTCTCTCTCTCTCTCCCTCGCTGTGTTGGCCCTCGTATGGACACGCCCCTTTCTTTTAGGAGCACAGGGCAAAGGAGAGTCAGCGAGAGAGGGGGGGGGAGGGGAGGGTGCGTGCCGCATGGCCGGGAAAAGGAAACAGGCGGACACGCGCTGACCGATGCACCGCAACGCGAAGTACGGAGTGCCTCATTCAAAGCGAGCGAGCGAGAAGAAGCGCAGCGTGTGTGCATCGTCGTGGTGCTGAATAGCACGAAAGAATGGCGAGTAAGAGGGGGTCAGAGAGGAGCCGAGGGGAGGTGTGGGGGAGGGGGAGGTGGGTGATGAGTGAGGAGGGGCGAGCTGTTCGCTGCGGCGAGTGGGAAGACGTGGGGAAGGAGGCAGAAAAGTTTGCAACATCCACACCACCATCACCACCACCGCGAGACATACACACACACACACACACACAAGGCAAACGAGACTACTTTCTTCCCCGACGCTCGAGTGTGAGGAGTCGGAACAACAAAAACAAACGGACGTTTGATAATGAGTGGTGGTGGTGGCGGTGGTGTGCACCCGCAAAAGATGAACGGGAGAGGAGGGAGAGGGAACGAAGAGGGCTGAGGATGAGCCCCGAGCTTACTTCATCATCCCACGGCGTTTACACTCAGTTCTGGTGTGTTTGAGAAGCGGGAGGGGGTGGGGAGATGAACACCGACAACTTCATCGCCCGCACGCAACGGCAGCAGGGCCATAGCCACTTTACACACTCCCTCCTTCTTCCCTGTACATGTGCCTGTGTGTCTGCATACATCACCGCCCTAAAGTGTCGAAGGTGCCGAGGCGTTCCAGCGGGCATTGTAGGCGGCCTTCGATTTCATCTCCGTCGTCGGCTGCGGTGGAAGAACCCAGCTCGACGACCCAAGCTCTGCTGCCAGGGCTTCAATATTCTGCCTTTCTTCATTGGTCAGCAACTGGTAGGCAGAGGTGCATCGCACTATGGCGAAGCCCGAGACGGCCGTCAAGAGCGCAATTTCTTCTAGCAGTGACGCGTGGTACTTGCGTGCCAGGTGGTAGAGGGAGCAGCACGTCTGGTAGTTCACCTCCTCTCGAGCCACGACGGCTTCGCAGAGTGCTTGAAGCTTAGTGAGGCTAAGCTGATGCGCGCCGAGCATCACCTCGAACGCGGTCCCGGCAGGCGCCTCAAGCTGCTGGGTGTAGAGGTACCGCAGGATGGGCAGCACAGCCGGCAGTGGTAAGGGTACTGGCCCGATCAGTACAGTCCTCTTGGACGTGCTCGTAAGGAGCGCAAGCGGTGAGGCTGCTGCTGCCGTGCTCAGCTTCGCTGCGAGTAGACCAACACGGTTGGAAGACGTGCCACCGCTCGCACACCCACCGCTCGCAGTGCGGTAGAGCGGGCGCAGCAGCGCAGTGAAGAGATCGCTAGCAGTGAGTAGGATGCAGGCATGAAGCACGTGCACCGACTGCTCCTGCGTGTGCGGGTCCACCACCAACATAGTGGTGTTGGCGCCTGTAGACGGAGCTCTGAGAAGCTCGGCCATGTCGGTGCGCAACTGCTCGCTGCTCCGCCGCCGTGCCAGCTGCACCTGCATCCGATCACCCACCAGTAGACCCGCGCAGAGAGAAACCAGAGGAGCTAGCGCATAGGCCTCACCAACAGCCTTGACGATCTCCAGTGTCTGCACGAGACGTGCTCGGTACTCGACCGTGAAGCTGCTCGTACTGGAGCTTGCAGCAGGGTGGCCACTATTCGCCTCGGCACCGTCGCCGCTGTCCTCGTTCCTCTCCAACAGCACGCGGTACTTGGCCTTCAGGCCACCCCAGTAGATGTAGTCGACGAGGCACTGCAGGGCATCGGCCGTGAGCGGCTGTGCTAAGCCAGGGACCCGCGGCGTGCCGTTTGTGAAGTACACGGGCAGCCCAACCGTCCCGCCAGCCGAGGTGCCTGCCACAGAAGAGTTGTCCTGGCGTGCAAATGATGGATCGACTGCTTTCTCGCTTCGGCCTCGCTGTCCCTTGGCTACCTGTTGCAAGAGTGCGTCCACCTCATCGCAGTCCCCGGGCCTGACAGCGTCATCGGCCCTTTCTGACGAGATGCGGTGTTGCTGCTGCTGTGCGCTGGGAGCGGACGAGGCGGCACCGCTTCCGCAGCTGTACGGCTCCGAGCGGCAGCACTCGAGCTGCTGAAGGAGGAGCGGCGCGCGTTGATACATGATGACGCGATGCAGACCAGCAATCGGGACATTCTCCTCCTCGGCTTTCATCTGGTACTGCTGCTGCTTCTGCAGCCCACCATTCTCTCCGACTGCCCTCGCAGTCCACAGGGCTTGCAGCTGCGCAACCGCAGACGGCACATCGGCACTGCCGTATGTGCCAGCATACGCGTAGCAGTCAAACGGTGTGCCTCGTTGCTGCTCCCGCAGCTGCTGAAGTTTCAGTCGGAGCTGCTGCGCACCTCCGTCGCCGGCCTCCATTGCTTGGTCATTCGCCGAGACGTAGCCATCTGCAGCCAGGAAGCGCACCATCGCGTTCGTTGCCGGCTCTGCCCCACACACGCCACCAAAAATGTAGACGAAGCCGCCCGTCAGCGCAGCAGCGAAACTCTTCTTGTGCGGTTGCACAATGGAGGTATTGCCCATCACCACCGGTAGCCAACACGGTGCACTGGCTGCACTCCCTACCAGCGGCAAAACAACGGTAAAATGCGTGAGTTTGCCGGTGATGCGCTCGTGCCGCAAGGCGCCACTGCTGCAGCCCCCGATAAGCAACAGCGCCTCACCGCAGACGAAGAGTGCGTGCTTCTCGCGTGGAGTGGCATCGGTGGTGCCGCCCCGGTGCAAGCAGTGCCATTCGCCCGTAGTCAGCTCGAGTGACCAGGTGTCGGTGAGTACCTCCGACCTCCCTGCGCCGCCGTTGATGTACATGATGCTTTCCTTGATACACGCAGCGTGATAGGCGCGCGGGGCAGGATGAGTGCACACTGCCAGCTGACTCTCCGCATTCGTATCTTCACCAGGCTTCGCTGTGTTCTGTGCTGCTGCTGCCGCTTGCACCGCAGAAGAGGTGCGGCCCCCCTTCGCTGCCCGCACTCGCCGTCGCCACCGGTAGCTGCTGAGCGAGAATACGTACACGTCGGAGCCGCTTACAAGTGTCGTAGCTGCCGTCGTCGCGGCAACCGCACTACTGGCGTCGGAGCCGCGCTGTGTATGCTGGCGTGACCCACTCGTAGTTTTGCCTCCGTACACGTAAAGCCGGTCCTCCTGCAGCACCATTGTATGCCCGAAGCGTGGCCCGGGCTCGTTGTGATTCTCCGTCGATCCATCCCGCTGCCCGTTCCACACACACCGCCAGTGATGCGTCTGCAGGTCGTAGAGATGTATGTCACTCAGAATTGTGCCGCCGTTCTGCGCGACGCCGCCGCTGATGATGAGGTACCGCCCCTCATAGGCGCAGGCGGCGTGACTGTGGCGCGCCACCGGGGCCGCTGACAAGGTATAGAGGGGTTCCCACGAAATGGTGGTCGTGTTGAAGGCCATGAGCGACGACGTCTCCTCGCCGTGAAGATCGAGACCGCCGAAGAGAAGCATCGTGTCGGGTGTGACAGGGGTGAGGGTGTGGCCCAACCGGGCAGTTGGGGCCACCCCGACTGGGCGGAGGTAGCGCGCACACATGATCGGCAGGAAGTTCACGTCGCGCGGAGCCTCAGGTATCGACGGCGACGCCGTGGCAACAGCAGCGGCAGCGATAGGGGTGGCCTTTGACGACGGGTTCTCCTTGCCGCCGGCGGACGCATTGCTCGACGTGGGCCACGGGAACACACCAGTAAGAGCAGGCGATGGGGCCACCTCGACCAGATTCTCGCCGACCTCCGTACCGCTGCTGTGGCCCGCCCCTGATCCGTGAGTTCCAAGGCTGGGCAGCGGAGGGAGAGCTGGCTGGGGCTCCATCAGCGCTGGAGGAGAGGAAGCAAGGCCGACTGCAGCGTTACCGCCGCCTAGAGGTGTCAGTCGCACACCAAGTGGCGTGGCGGACAAGCGATGCGAGCTGAGCTGTGCATCTGTGAGCCCTGTGTCGGCTGAGTTGTATGTGGAGAAGCCGATAGAGGCTGAAGAGCTTGATGCAGCTGCAGTGGAGCTTGGATGGTGTCCTGGGCGGCCCGTGGCACTTACACGATGATGGGTTATCGTGTTACTACTTGCACTTCCCTCACCGGCGCTGCCGCGGCGGTGCACGCTAAATTCCGCATTAGCGCTGGGCTGCTGATCCTCAAGCACACTCGTCCCAGTGACATCCTGCAGCTCCGCCAAGAGAGCCGCAATGTCGCGCGCATCGACCTCGTTATCCATGGGAGACCGATGCGAGCTCAACTGAGTGGCTATCGTTTTCGCCGTTGTATCGCTGGTAGCGCTTGTCAGTACTGACGTACAGTGCGTGCTCAGTGCGGGTCTTGAGGGGAGAAAGATTGTTTGTTCAGGTCCAGATGAACGAATGTGTATAGAGCGTGGCGGCGCGTACGTGTATGTACCGCCTCCCTCACACGATGTGCTGTTGTATTCTTGAGAGGTTAGCGTTGCACTGTAGGCCTCTGGGTGCGGGTGCGTGATCAAAGTTGTGGTGTGAGGAAAGTGTCGGCAATAAAGAGAAGGTGGTGGTGGTGGTGGGGGGGGGGCGCACAAGGGCCCGTTGACGCAAGTGCGTAGGTCGCATCCCCTGCCCACGTGCGTGAGCAGCAGAGGAGGTTGCCGCAGGGGGGAGGGGGCGCTAACAGTAGCAGCATCTTCGGTGGCGCTTGTTATGCCGGCCTGTGACCCAGCACACCTGCTGCACCTGTTCGGTGAACGTCTTTCTTGTTGAGCACGAAGTCCGGTATTCGTATCTCTCGTTGGCTGTGCGATGAGGGTGGGGAGCGATGACGCGTAAGGGCAAAGAAGGGGAGGGGAGGGGAGGGGGGACTTTGTTGTCACCTCCACCCCCCTCGCCTCGTAGGAGAGCCAGAGAGGACGGCGGTTATAGTGCACCTCACACTCGTTTTCTCCGCCTTCAGTCCAGGCCCTCCGACCTCCGGCCTCAAATCCTCGCTTCCACCGCCATCACGGCTCAGTCGAGCAGCAGATGCATGCCATCCACGATGACCTCGCACAAGGCACCACGAAGGTCACTGTTGCTGCCCTCTCCATCACCTCTGACACCGAGAAGCCTCGCCAGCCGCCCTCCTGCTGTGGACAACCTCCACCCATCATCGCTTGCGTCCCCTTTTCTAATGTCTTGCGCGTACGTGAAATCCGCTTTCCACATCACCAATACACGACCCGCCCCGGGGGAGAGAACGTCTTCGACAGCATCAGCCATGCCGAGTGTATCCAGCCAGTGCCACACGAGATTGTCAAGTCCTTCTCCACTGGCGTCACTACCCTTGTGGCTGCTTCTACAGCTACTACTGCAGGCCACATCCCTGATTTCTTCGAGTCGCACCCCTCGCTGCACGTCGCCTGATGCAGCTGCTGTCACCTCACCATATCTGCCCGAGGAGCCGGCCACGGGCACGCATGTCACGCGGAGGCAAGCACGGCGCCAAAACACTTCCTGCGTGCCACTGGCAAAGACAGCAACAGAGGGTGGCACCGGTAGTGCCGGAATGCCACCCAACACGGAACTCGTTCCGTTGGCTTGGCTGATGGGCGCATTGTGAGAGCTGTTGCTGATGGAGAACACAGCTGATGGCGGCTCGGCGTCGACGGGACCCGTGTATGATTCAGCGCACGAAGAGGCCAGAGCATGAAGATCACTTTCGAGAATGAGGGGATGCTGTAGAGGATGCGCACTCGAGGCGTAATCGGGGCCCTCCGCGTTGGAAAAGAGCAGCTGCTGCGCTTGTAGCTGTGGCTTCCATGCAGGGTGTGCATAATCGCGTGCATTCCAAGCACTGGCGGCATCGACGGAGAGGCCGCCTTCGGTGATTGGCGTGGCCGTCAACAACGGCGCACTCACGCACATCGGGGAAACGCGGGTGCGGCAGCTCCCGCCAACGAGGCCAGGCTGCTGTGGCCATTGCTGATGCTGCCCGAGAAGATACGACTCGCTGACATAAGCTGGTGCGAAAAGCCCAGTGTTCACATACGACTCGTACTCTGGCATCGGAGGGCAGAAGTAGCGGCTGCTGAGGCCATCAACGGCGTGGTAGTAGTGCGGAGTATGGGACATGTGCGACAAGACTGTTGCCATGTCGGTGCTCATCGGAAGCGTGTGAGGTCGTGCTGACGTGTCTCGGTGAGCTGAGTAGCTGGGCGGTGAAAAAGAGGTGAACGGCGCAGAAGACGCACTTACTGAGGACACCGCTGCGACTCCGTCGGAGGTGGAGGTAAGGTGAGTGCTACTGCTGATGGAAGAGACTTCAGGGAGAGAGAGAGCCTACCGCCTCTACGTCGAGTGCTCAGTCGTACGCCACTGCGGATGGCGCATATCGGGTGCCCTCTGTTGACGCCGCTCCTGGGTGCTGGGCCTCTTCTACCTCTTGTCGCTGCGCCGCCTCACGTGTGTGTGTGTGTGTGTGTGTGCGTGGGGGGTGGGGAGGGGGGAGGCAATGCCAATACTCGCGGATCCGGGGGTGGTGGTGGTGGCGCGCGTGGGCAGCTGCGGGGAGGAAACGCCCGTTCGCAGAGGCCCGAGTGGTTCTGTGATCAAACGCGAAGTGACACACACAAAACCACAAAAGGGGTGTGCCGCAGCTACGGGAAAAAGTAAACCGGCCCCAAAGAGACGTGGCCACTGTGGGTGGAGAGCGCGGTGATGGTGGTGATTCCGCGGGAGCAACAAAGGGCGCGTGGGTGTGTGTGTGACCACAACACCAAAGATGCGTGCCACAGCAGAGTTAGCAGCCATGGTTAGTGGCAATAGTCGGAGAGGGTGTCAACGGAGGGGGACAAGGAGAAGGGGAGGAAGATGCCGTCCGAGAGATCATTCATGCTTCCGTCAGAAGCTGAGCATGTTAGTGCGTGCCTCATACTACCCGATACGGAGCGGAGTTGCATAGAGACACAGTCGCGCCATGTGTAGCCTGCGTGCTTTGGCTCTCTTCTCACTGTTTCTCTTGCTCCTTGTCCCGTCCTCTTCTCGCCCCTCTCCTTCATGGCGTCCTCTGTGTGGTTCCATCTTTACCCGAGTGACTGGCAGTCCCACCCCAAGTTGAACAAGGAAGGCAACGAGTAGAGCGACGTGAAGTGGCCTGACTCGTATCAATGCAAACACTGAGGGAGAGGAAAAGAGAACAACTGATGGTAATATGAGAGCCAAGAGGATACTCTGTGTACGTACATTCGAGGTTGAACTGTAGCCTTGGGAAAAGCGACACAGAGGGTAAGAGACAGTTGGCAGAAGCCGGGCGAGTGGGGGTGAACTGTAAGAACGAGAGAGGGAAGGGAGTATACAGCAGCGGTGCCGGTAGGCAGGGAGGGGGGAGAGGAAAGTGGCAGGAGGTACCCCAACTGCGTCAGTGTGTTCCCCCTCCCCCTGCAGCTTCCAACCCCCCTCCTCTCTCCGTCTCTCACCGGCCAACTCGTACCACCTTCAGCGACCCCCCCTTACCTGCAGAGGCCTAGACAGAGCGAACTGCTTTACTTTTTTCTTTAGCCGATCCGTTGTATCGCGCCAAGATGATCGCTGCGATGGTGGCGAGGAAGCGTGAGCACGACGCGGCACCGGCAAGTTTACACCGACGCCGCCAATTCCACCCTCGAGAAGCTCTGCCCTTTCATTTCGTTTCCTTTGCACCAACGCTGTAATCGCACAGTGCAGTGAGACGAAGAAGGGGAGGAGGAGGTGGAGAAGATTGAGTTAAGGCGTGGGCTAACAGGTGGAAGGGGAAGCAACATCAAAGCACAATACCCCCTTTCCAGGGCAAGAGAGAGAGAGAGAGAGAGAGAGAGAGAGAACATGCGAGAGAAACCCATATGCAGAAGCTACGTGAACGGTTTTGTAAGGAAGACTGTGGCGATGATGGGGGGGGGGGTGGGGTGGGTGGGGAGGAGTGCAGCGGACACACCGTAGCCTCCCTTTCTCTAGCACTCACATTGTTTCCGTAGAACCCAATCAGATGGCATGCTAGGGTGGGTGGGAGGGGGGCTTAGGGAGCCTGTCGTGAGGTGACGGGAAAACTTTTCGCAAAGAAACCCTGCACGAAGGAGAAACATAAGGGGTGGGGCTGATGATGAGACGGGGACGGAGGTGTTGGGCATGAAAGTTAATCAGTGCAAGAGTCGAGGAAAGGGGTGGGTGAGGGGTGGAGCACTAAAGAAGGCGCTCTGCAGCCCGTGCAAGGAGTACCGCAACGCGTGCATGTTGCGTTCAACAGGGATCACGCAGAGTAGTTTTGCACAGCAGAAAGCCAGAATAGATTCCCCACCTACACTTGGCTCTTACCTCTCTTTCTCTCGTTCCTATCAACGGCTCGCCAGCTCCGCTCCCCTTCGTACGTCTTGGTCGGCTCTACTGCGTCTTCTTTGCTCTCAGGGGCGGCGAGGCGGGGACGGCGACGCTGCGAAGCACCTGCACCCCGGCTAGTGCTGTCGCAGCTGCTTCCGCTGGATTGCTCGCACATTCGAGTGCCGGCATGACGCTGACGGATGCGGCCTTTCTAGACGACGATGAACTTGCGGTTTCTGCAACGTCATACAGCGCCCCACGCTCCTGCGTGTGCTGCTCATGGCTACCGGCGCCGATGCCTTTCATGGCCGTCTGCACCTGCCTGCGCGAGGCTTCTTGGATGTTGATGTAGCCCTCAAGAAGGACTCCAATGAAGACGGCACCGAGCGAGGCCCACTGCATGCTTTGCACCGCGTGCCCGTGTACCACAATGGAGAGAACGACACTGCCGCCCTTGCGCAGTAGCGTCATCGCGGTCAGCGCCAGCGTGCCGAAGATGCTGATCGTGTGGAAGATAAACAGCTGCCCAAGAGCGCTCAGGAGACTCATGAGGAGCACGTCATGGCGCGCTTCGGGGCAGTGCGCGAGAAAGGAGAGAAAATGGGAGAAGTCACGGAACGGGACCGTGGCTGGGGCGGCCAAGACTGCCTCCGTATGCCCCAGCCAAGCTCCCAGTGCGCGGCCCAACGCGCTGCCCGACATGAGGGGAATGCGTATCGCCAAAGCTACGGCGCAGTGCGAGAAGGACGTCAGCCAGTGCCACGGCTTCTCCCCAAACTCCAGTAGGAAGAGAAGCCATAGGGCACATATCACCGAGACGAGATTTGTCCTCATCATCAGGGACATGCCGCTCCACCGGTGCCGCTTGACAAGGATATCCTGGGTTGAGTTTGTGAAGCCGTCCATGAACAGGTTAAACAGGAGCAGCACCATGCCGAGGAAAGAGGATGAGGAGGATGACTTGCCTCCCTTTGTCTTTGGTCCAGTGCTGCTGCTTCCACCACCGGCGGTGACAGAGGGTGGGTTAGCGGTGCTAGTAATGCGCTCCTCCAGCAAGAAGAAGGCGATGACGCCACCGGTGATGAGCAGGCACGACGCCACTTTCGTTGCCGGATAACGGGTGCGGTACCACAGAAAGCCAACTAACATAACGGGAAGCATCTTGCCCATCTTTGCGGTCAGCGCGACAGGGTAGGAGAGGCGGCGCATGGCAGCGTAGCCGAGCGAAGTGCCGAAGATGTTGGAGAAGCCCATGGCCAGCATCTCGAGCACGTCTCGCCGATCCAACTCCGTGTGTTGCTGCTGATCCTGTGCTGTCGGTGCTTTCGCCATAGCAGAACCCTGAAAGTCGGGCTGCGGCTGGCGGCGCCGGATGAAACGCTGCAGTAGGCGATTCACGCCGAGGAGCATTGCACTCACGATGGCACCTGCCAACGTTTGTGTTAGACTGATGCCGTACACGGTGGAGAGGTACATTGCGTGCGGCTTGCCAGGTGGGGCATTCAACTTTGCCGTCGCCAACACTGCGGCACGGCGTGCGTCGTGCGATGCCGCTGCACTAGCGGCCATCGAAGTTGCAAATGTACTATCGGCTATGAAGTAGGGCTTTGTGATGACCCGCTCCTGCTTGACGGACCACCAACCAAAGCAAAGGTTGATGCCAACGACGCAGACCAGCATCTGCACGAGCAACAGTACCTTCGAGGAGGCCCCCGACATGGAGGCAGCAACACCCGACTGGGGTGGCGTGGCGGACTTGGCCGATCGCTTCACTGGCGCGGGTGCCGGTGTCGGGAATGACCGCGTCCTGCGGCCACCTGCGGAGCCACCATCGTACGGCATTAGTCGGCAGAAACAGAGCGAGAAACGCAGCGCGCCGAGACCCGGTGGAAGATGTGGGGCCGGGACGGCAGGCAGGCAGGCGGGGAGAGAAGGGGAAAAAGGCCAGGCCGTGATGTAGGTCCGATGCAGCACAGGGGCAACACACACGCAAGGAGAGAGAAGGAAGGAGGAAATGGTAATCGTGGATTCCGCGTAATCACCTCTGCACACCCAGACGAAACCCCAAGTGGTGGCGGCGGTGGGGGGTGTGATGCGGCGCACGCAGATGGTAGCAGCAGCCGTGACGGTGAAGCACCGAAGACGTTTCCTACGCAACTGCTACGTGTATAGCGTCAAGGGCGAGAGAGAGAGAGAGAGGGGCACGAGGAAGGTTGAAAGGGTGAAGAGGATCCTCGTCTTCGATGGAAAAGAAGCGTGCGTGGCTCCTGTGCTCTTGCCTGCGTGCCTGGTGATGTGCGGAATGAGCGGCGGGGAGGGGGAGGAGGAGGAGGAGGGGGGGCGGTCAGTCTATGGAAGACACAGGAAAGGAGAAGCACAGAAACAGCGCGTTTGTGGCGCACGCCAAAGCAGTCGGATGTTTTGTGTGTGTGTGTGTGTGTGTGATGTGCGGAGTGAGTGAGTGAGTCATAGTCGCGGAAAAGAGTAGGGCAAGTAAGAAGGCGAAAAGGGCGGCAGGGGTGTGTGTCCACAGGAGCGCAGTCATCCTACACCCACAAGGAAGGGCGAAGTAGAGCGAGAGCGAGAGCGAGCGAGAGAGAGAGCGGGGCGACACATCACTAACGTCACAGCCCACCCACCAAAAGTGTGCCTCCTCTGAAGTGGGAGTGACGATGTGGTGGGAGGGGGCGTTTTTCATGCCCCCTTTTTCTCCTTTGCGCTGTGCAAGTGGGAACCGCTTCCTTTTCCGCGTGGGTGCAGCCTCACTCGCTCCCCTTGTGCTCGTGCCACCGTCTCGGTTGGTGGGGGAGGTCGCCCTACTACCGGTAGTGAAAGACCGACCCTCTTTCACGGACGCACAGGCCACGTACTGTTCTTGCCCTCTCTCTTTTGCCAATCACACAACACACAATTCTGTCCGAGATCTCAGCGCTACCACAAGGACCCTATTGTGCAAGGTTAGCGCACCTCTGTGCCGGTGTACCCGCGTATGAGAGAGACAGATACTGGTGATGGGTTCGGAGGATGGACGACGACGACGATGGCGCAGGTGTGTTATGGCTAACTATACAGCCACGAGGAAAGGAGAGACGTGTGAGGGGCAGCTCTGACTTGGTCACTCGTGTTCACAACACGGGTGGGCGTGGTGGGCGTTGTTTGTATGAGACGGTTGTTCTCTATGATGATGGAGGTGACAGTGACACGGTGGACCATCGCGATAACCCAAAGGACAGACACCGTGGGAGCAACACCGTTTCATCGCCAGCTAGTAAGCCCCACTCTCTTGAGAGGCTTAGGGTGAAAGGAGGGCTCAGTGAACATTTGACGTCGCATCAGACCCCCTCCCCCCCCCCCCCCACACACACAGATGCACGCACAGTGGGAGAGAGGAGGCGATAATGAGGCGTTCCCAATCACCGCGTGTACACCGGGAAAAAAAACCGGGGACACAACACAGAGGCCAATCACAAGAGCGAGGGAGAAGGGAGAGACGCTCTCGAGTATGCCAGAGGGGCCATCGGGTGGGACAGGGGAGGGGCGCGAGGGGTGGTAGAAAAGACTGCACGAACCGCATCTCTTTTCTTCTGCTTCGCACCCGCACCTTACAAACCAGTACACGTCAACAGGTGGAGAGAGAGAGAGGAAGGACGAGCTAGCACTGTGTGTGTGTGTGTGTGTGTGTGTGTGTGGAGGGGGAGGAGGGGAGGGGGGGAACGAAGAGGTACTGCAGCGAAGCAGCAGTCGAAATATAAGCCGGTAGAGACACGCCTAGTGCTTTCCCCAATCTGCTTCGTCAAGGAGAGAGGAGGAGTAGTAGTGGGGAAAAGGTACAGGTTTATGATGGTGCCCGCCTCTAGAAGCTGACCTCAATGCCGAACTTTGCTTGCTCTCCACGTGCCATGTGTACCCCCAGCGTGGCCGTCACTGTCTCGTAGAAGAGCGACGTAATGCCCGCTGCTACTCGTCCGGCGTTATTGCACCCCAGCTTGAGCAAGGTTGGCATACGTGGTATCCACGGCGTTACATCGAGCACCGCCGCCGCCTCCAGGTCGACCTCACCATTGTGCAGGATCGATGCGGCACTTATGCGCAACTGATCACGGTTAAAACCTACGTTGACGCCAATCAACGTGGGAAGTTGGCGCCAGTCGTACGAGGAGGCACGGTGGAAACCGCGTGTGCTGGCGCCGTATCCACTCCCACTTGTGCTCGTCTGCGAAGCGGACAGATTCGATGCGTCCCGGCGTACGAGGGTATGACTGGCCAGCGTCTGTACGAGCAAAAGACGCACTGTGGTCGTTGGGATGGCCACGTAAAGCGGTACCGCTGCGGCGGCGCCGGGGTCGCTGTTGCTACTGGTGCTGTGGCTTGGATACAGAAGGGAGGGCACACACGCGACGTAGCACGCATCGTCTGCGGCTGAGAGCAGTGGATCGACTGGGGAAGAGAAAGCGGTCGGCGAGGCTGTAGCAGGAGCGGTCACGGCCCACTCCACACCAGGGAGTTGCATCGCCACGGACGACGCACGATCGTTCTGCAGCGAGATGCCGATGAGGGTGTCGCCAAGCGCGAGAGGGAGCTGCATGCCGCACGTCAGTGCCCACGGCGCTGCTGGCAGAACACCAACCGACTTGCCGTCAAGAGTTCGCCTCGCCGCTCTCGATGCATCGGCGCCACTGCCGCCAAATGGCACGCAAACAGCGGCGTCGAGTGTGTACTGATACCACCTGTTCGTGTCACCGCCAGTGCCAAGAGTGGCAGCGTGGAGATCGTCCTCGGAGAGCGAGGCGGAGTTCATGGATGACTTGGAAGCAGGAGCGGCCGAGGCAGATAGCGTACGACTCACTCGCAAGGCAGCAGGCCCAGCTCGGACACCGATGCTCTGTCGGTTGGCGGACCAGTTCGGGAGGAACATGTCAAGCTCTAGTTGCCCCCATGGTCCTGGCGCACGAGCGGTGGCGTTGGAGGCCGTGGCCTCGCTAGCCGCTACCGTGAGGGGCCTGGTGAAGTCGGTGAAGCGCAGGTGCGATGACGCAGGTTTCGCCAGGGTGTGTGTGGCCAGTGCCGCCGTTGTTGTAGCGGCCACGTTCGCTGCTTCTTCGGTGAGGTCATCAGCGCCGCGTTTTCCTATGGCTCCATTAATCGACTCTGTCGCGGGAGACATGGCCGAGGCCGTCGGGACCCCAGACGCGTCGCCTTCTGCGTCTGTGGAAGTGTTGGCTTCCTGCAACGTGGATGGCCGCACCGGGATGTCGACACGCACGGCCGCCTCTATCTGCATGTGGCCTGTCGTGGAGAATGCCAACGAGCCAGCGTGCGGGTTGCGCATCTGCACTGTGAAGTCCCCATTCTCTTCCACGACAACAGATGATGAGGATGTGACGTGCGACGCCGGGCCGATCGGGGTGCCGACGACGGAGGTGACCGCTGCCGCATCAATGCTGTCGCTGTTGCGAGTACTCCGTCCTGCTGGTCTTCCAGGAGCCGGTGTCTGACGGGAGACGACAATACGCTGCTGGTCAGCACCGGCGTAGGGGGCGAAGTCGGCAAATGCGTTGCTGATGCATTCCTCGATGTGCAGCCCGCGGAAGCCACCTTGCCAGTACTCCTGTAAGGATGGCATTTTCCGTAGGTGATGACAGCGCTGAAGCTGCAGGGAGCTGCCTCTGCGGCTGATGATGAGGTGGGCTAAGTTAGCTTTGCTTCTCGTCGGTGTGACTTTGACAACTTCACCCTCTCTATGGAATTGCCGTGCACGTGTATGGCGATGAAGGGGGGGAGAGAGCGGGTGTTGGTGGTGTACAATGTCTCTATCTTGTCTGATGCTATACGTTACGCGAGGTAATGAAGTCGAGGGAGTCGCGATGTTGCCGCTCTCCCCAAATGAGTACTACTCGAGCTTGCCTGCCGTTTCTCCTCTTTTCTTTTCCGTCTTCGCTCTCTCTCTCTCTCTTGCTTGCGCTTGCTGCGCTCACTGCACTCGGGCTGCGTGCCTGTGATCCAACGATAATATCAGGCGTGGCTCGTTTCCCCGTCCTTGTGAGGCTGCGCGTTTCTATGCTTGCTGCGGTTTCCTTCGCAAAGGCGATACTGGACGTGAAGAGGCGTTCACACGGACGCAGTCCCTGACGGTGGGTGGGTGAGTAAGAGGGAGTGGTGGCGGCTGGCTGGTAGCACGGGTGAACGCTGGTGGTGGCAATGATTCGTGGACGCGCTTACACACGCCCATGGATGGATGCGTCACATCGCAGGAGAGGAGAGAATAAAGGTAGGAGAGAGAAGAGTACTTGAGGTGTGCATGTATCTGCGAAGAAGAGAAGAGCCTGCACCACACACACACACACAGACAGACATCTACACCTGCATGAGGGAAGAAGAAGAGAAGCGGTGTTTGCTTCGATGAACCTGGTGAGCGTCATCGACGGGTGTGCACGAGACATCGCTGTAGCACCCCCCAATTTGCACCACTCTCTCCCCTCCCCCTGCTCCGATACGTTCTCGTTCGCTCCTTTTACACTTTCTCGAGGTAGCACGAGGCGCCACTGCACTTGCGTTGGATGGCGTTTATGTTTAGGGGTGAGCGTAACGATGGCGAACACAGACATGACTCCTCCACCCTTCGTCTCTCTGTCTGTGAGCGGGTGTTTGCTCTGTGCGCGTGGCTGAGTAGCACTAGGTTGAAGATGCGCCTCCACTGCACACACACACACACACACACACACACACACAGAGACCGCTAGACACGGAGAGAGAGAGGAAGGGAGGGAGGGAAACAACGTCGACGGCGGCTGCGACAACGCCAAGAAGCCAACTAAACTTCTGTGACCGCGGGCTCAGGAAAATGCGAACCAATGGCGATGGCGACGCCGGTGATGAACTCCTGCACAAGTTCCTCGCCCCCCTTCCCTCCCTCCCTCTGCTATCCATGACTACCCACAGACGGTGGTGTGCATGCGATAGATCTATAACAGCAGTACTTAAGGGAGAGGCAGGGCGGCCAGCCGCGCACAGCGCTTCCTTTCTGCAAATCCCATCCCATCAACACGTCGGCGTACGACACGAAACCCTAGAGCAGAGAGATGTATGATCTCCTCCTTTCCCTCCTTCCCACGTGTCCACCCACATAGCGATGATGGCGTGCTCGACTACAGGCCCCAGTTAGACGTCTGGCTGGGGCCTACATCCTCCATGCTGTAGCCGCTCATGGTCGAGCGCGGCGCGAAGCGGGTCAGGCGTTGCTCAGGGTTCGTCTGTGATGCGAAACGATCAACAGCAGACGACGTCGGCTCCTGATCTGATAGTCGTAGCTTCTCGGCGTCGGCGGCCTGAAGCGATGCGACGTGGCCCGCCTCGGCCGTCTCGGCCATCTCGCGCTTTGCCTTATCGAAGGCGTATGCGTACGTACGGCCGTACTTGCCGCCAAACTCCAAGCCGTGAATACCGCAGAAAAGCATTGTCTGCGCTTGCTTCTCAAAGGGGCTCAGCTTCACCATCGACAGCGTGTTGTGCCGAGCCTGCGCCACTTGTATAGCCTCCATGGCTGCACTCAACGCATTTTCGACCGTGACATCCGCCGTGCTGATGGGTGCGCCGTAATGCAGCGACACGAGGGCACCAGTTCCGTCCACGGTGCATTCGGCCTGCACCTGTGTGCCGGCGCTACTCGCCGTGGCCTTCACCCCGGGGGCTGGGGGCAACACGGCGTACTCCATGTGATTCGAGCCATGCGCAAGCAGAACTGTGCACAGCTCCGTGCCATATCGTGCAACAGCAGGGTAGGCGCCGAACGAGAAGGACGCTGCACTTGCACTGTCGGTTCGCACATCCACCACCTCCAGCATAGGGTCAGGCAGCCACCAGTCGCGCTCCTCTGCTATGGCGCGCTGCAGCACACGACGCCGCGCTGTTGCCCACTCCTGCTCCGTGGCGCCTGGGTGGTAGAGAGACCAATGCAGACGGCATTGCGGCTCAATGGCACGCTGGGCGTCGGTGATGCCGTGCTCGCACTGACTACGGTGGTATTCCGTGCCCCGCAGGATAGCCGCTACCTCTGCCATGGATACATTACCCTGCTTGTCCAAGGACTGGCCCATGGCGAACTCGGCACTGAGCGAGACGTGCAGACCAGCCTCACGAAGAAAAGCGCAGAACGGCATTAAATCCTTGCCTTTCATGTCGCCCTCAAGCGGCGCCTCTGCCCGTGCTCCTGCAGTCGTGCCGGCAGCAGGCTGGCGCTGCGTGTACTGCATGTAGAGCTGCGGGAGCGCGTCGACAACGGAGAAGGGAGCGGAGGCGGCATCGCTCATGAGTGTTGGGTGCTCGGTCGGGTTTAACTCACGGTCCACGGCGCGCACGACCACGCGGTATTCGCCGTTTGGCAGGCGCCGGCCCGCTGCATCGACGAACGGGAGAAACACCTCTCTTAACTGCGTCTCCGAGAGCGATACATTATCGTCCAACATTACGGCAAAGACCCACTCCTCATTGGTCTCGTCCATCGCCTGCGGTGCCGACGCCGCGTCGCTGTACGACTGCTGCTGTTGTTGCCCTTGCTCACGGGTGAGCTTGGTGTAGAGGTGCGTGGCGTACGCTGACACCTCCTGGAGGGCCGGCATTTCGCCCATGAGCGCCTGAACGTCAGCCGCTTCCTTCTGCGCCTCAGCACGCATCCGTTGACGCTCTTCGGCGGTGCGCCGCCTCCACATTGAAATCTCGAGTCGCCCCGACTGCTGCAGCTCATTTCTTTGCGTGGCCTGCGCCGCCGTGAGGGAGCCGTCCGTGAGGCGCAGGAGGCGCAGCTTGTCCAGCGCAGGGGACATCCAGTCGTATGAAACTGTCTGCCGCGAGCCCAGTGGCCATACCTTGAGAGTGTCTCCGGCTTCCTTCGCCTTGGGCATCTTCTCCTCCCGGAATACAGTGAACGGGTCAGCGCCGGCAGCGAGCAGCTCCGGCGCCGGCGCTGTCACTTGCACAGACTTGACAGGGTTCAGCACACGCTGATTGTTCACCTTGGCTGCGTTGTACCGTGCCCGACGACGCACGCCGAACGGGGCGGCCGCTTGCCGCACAACGCGGCCTATGACCCCCTCCGCTTTAGCGAGGTAAGCGGCGCTGAGCAGCAGCGGCTGCTGCGCTGCGTGCGCCATTTCAACCCCATAGCGAGAGCAGTGCTGCGCCAGAGAGCGGCGAAAGGTGTACGGCGATGCGTAGTCCAGCTGACTGCTCAAGGGCTTTGTGGCATAGTACATCTCGGCTGTAGCCGCCACCTCCTGCACCGAGGCGGCGTAGTGAAACAGCAGCTGCCGGCTCGCCGTATGGGTGTGCTGCACGAGTGAAGCAGCACCAAACTTAACGTAGTGCATGCGACACCACACGCTGTTGAAGTGCGGCTTCAGCACCGCCGCCCGTATGTCGAGGCGTGCCTTGGCCACACTCTCCTCCAACCCTACGAGGACGTCGTGGAACAGCGTTTCGCTGTAGAGCCGGCGGCGCGCGGCGGTCGCGACACGGGTGAGGGACTCAGACTCGAGAACATGTACCGTCTCCAGCGCCTCTCTGCGCTCCGTGTGGATCCAGAAGTCCTGCAGGGAGAAGCCGTAGGACTTCTCACCAGCGCTGCCGCTGCTGGTGAGAGGTCGCTCAAGGACTGCCTGAATCCTCGCGTGCTCAGCGGCCCACTCGGCGGTGGTGTCGAGGAGGTCTTCGGGGTCGTAGATGCCCTCGTCCGTGCGGCGCTGCTCCTTCTCCACCTCGTTCGCCGCACAGGCTTCCTCCGCCGCTGCGGCAGCTGTGCTGCCACCTGCCCACGTGCTGGGGTACAAGCCTGCTTGGATCTGGCGTGCGCGGCGCTCCAGCAGGATAGCGTGCACCTGCTTGTAGGCGGCCGCGACGTCAGCCAGCAGCTTCGCCTGTGCAGTTGCGTCGACAGCGTGGGGCCGCAGCTTCTCCTGGAAGAAGTGATGCGCGGAGCTGCAGGCTGGTAGGTAGCGCTCAGCCCACTTCTTCTTTGCCTCCGTGCTCTCGTAAACCCAGATGGACGGAACGGGGAGGGGGATGCGGGTGACAGTCTGCTGCTGGAAGGCCTCAAAGAACTGCACAAACGCATCCGGCTTTGCTGTGCCGCTCCAGAGCAGCTTCTCGAGTTGCAGGTAGTTCGTCGCTTTCATCTTGAGATGACGCTCGACGAGGTAGGCAACCTCGCAAAAGAACGTGTCGGCGTCCCACTTAGTATTCGGATGATCGGCTTCATCGAGAAACAGGCTGGCCAGCGATGAGGATGCGCTGCCACCGCTGCTGTTGCCCGCGCCACGACCTCCGCTGACCGCGCCAAGCACACCCACGTACTGCTTTGATGTGCGGCGTGACTGGCGCATACGTCGTATGTACTTAGCCTCAAAGTACGCTGACCACAGCTCAGCGCTCTCTTTAACTTGCTCCGGTGCACCAGTGACCATGTTCGACCCCATGTAGTCCTCCACGTAGGCGAAGGGCGAGGTCGACGACGGCGCTGCATCCCCTGGTGCCCCCTCCACTGATACAGAGGGGGTAGCAGTGTGAACGACTGGGTCATTGCCGAAGCGCAGCCACAGCTCGATGGCGCGCGTCATTGACGGCACAGGAATGTGCTGAGCCCACAAAGTGCGGCATTCGTCGGTGCTGCGGAGGGCGCCAAGGTTGTCGGTAGCCGGTTCAGGAGCGTAGATGGGCGTGTAGCAACGGGGGAGTGTGACGAGAGCAGTGTGGACACGGGGGACTGCCGCTGACGTCGCCACGACGCCGCAGGATCTGGCCCGGTACATCCTACACCGGCCCGAACGCCAAAGGACACCCTAATGACGAGCTCTCCAATGAGAAGATCAAAGGTGAAGCGGGAGGGGGCTGCTGCTGCTGCTGCTGCTGCTGCTGCGTGCGGGAGACCACACAGTAGAGCAATCAAAGTTAACACAGAGGACTTCTGCGTTGTGTTGGCATTGTGAGGCGGGTGTGCAGCGCGTGCCATGTAGATCAGCCGATACACAAAATGGGTAGTGGGATGGAGGCAACGGGAGATGTGGGTAGTAGACATACACAAGCACTGAGAGGATGGGAAGGGGGAAGGGAGACGACATCAGGGTCTACAGCTCAAATTGCTCATTAGACCCCTCCACCTCTTCTTCCCCACACCCTGCACGCTGTTCTTCGCGAACGGCGGCTTCGAGAAGACGTACACGCAGGAGGCGTAACCATAAGATACGGGCTCATCCACACTTTACACCGTGGCCCGACGTGCTCCGACCGTCTCTGATTGGCGCGGGGTCGGGAGGGAGGGAGAGGGAGAGGGAGAGAGGGAGGATGCTGTAGGGAAACCGAAGCGCAACCAGAAGAGTAATGTCCTACCTTTACCTCAGTTGGCCGTTTCTTCTGGTTGAGGTTAAATTCTGCAGCGTGGCTTGTCATCCACAAGTACAGAGAGAGAGAGAAGGCCCACCCGCTTCACAGAGGGCGTTAGGAGAACCACATAGCGTGAAGTCAAACACCAAGGCAGAAAGGGAAAGGGGGTCAAGCAAGGAACACCACACACACACACACACCACACACACACGCACACAACACATGGGTACCCCCCTTCCTCTCTCCCTCCACAGAACCCAGACACTTACCTACACCCGTGTACTTCCACCCATACTCGTATGCCAACAAAAGTGCATAGGCTGGCAAGAAGGCACACAGGCACACACAGAACCCCCCCTCCCCCCTTCCCCTCCCCCCCAAAAAAACGAAGAGAGCCTCCTCCCCTCAATCACTGCCACCTTTCGTCCGCATCGCTTTATCTGTCTGTTACTACATCACTGAACACAGATGTCCTTCTCGGCAGGGTCAGAGGTCCGACACTGCAAACACATCGAGCTCACTCTCCCGTGCCATGAAGAGGAGGTTGCCGACGTCATTCGCCAGCAGGCGCGTGCAAAGGGGATTTTCATAGTACAAGTCGTGTGGCTCGAGCGTGTCCAGCGCGACCGTCACGACACCGCGCGTCGTGGCAACCACCGCACGATTCTTTCGAATGAGTGTGACATCCGCGATGGGGTACAAGAAGTGATGACGCTTGCGGGGCGCAGCCATGTTGCGGAGGTCCCACACGACCATGGCACCATAGACGTCGGCCGTGATGATGTTGTAGCCGACCGCGTGAATTGAAGAGATGGTGGTCTCGTGGTGGAGCGCGTCGGTACAGAGCGCTGTGTTCACGACAGGAGTGTCCTCACGCGAGCGCGGGTCCCACATCTTCATTGCGGCATCGCGGCCGCCGGAGAGAAGAACGTAGCTGCTATCCTCGAGCACCGTCAGGGCGGTTATGTAGTCGTCGTGTGCCTTTGGGATCTGGCGCATGACGCTGCCGTTCATCACATCGACGAAGCTGAGTCTGTGAGGGGCACTCGCGTTGCTGCTCAAGATAGACGACCCAGGCCCACCAGCGCTCTCGCCAACGGCAACGATAGAGTTGCGGAACGCCGTGATTGCGGTCAGGGAAATCCCTGGCGGGCGCATTACGATCTCACCCTTGTTCCAGCGAATGGAGTTCTCGTTACACGTGATGACGATGATGGCGCCGGCATTGCTCGTGCCGGCCGCCGCATCCCCTGCCCCGCTTATTGTGTCCACTGCGCTATCGGTAGTCGCCATAGCAGTCGTGGCAGAAATGGGTGTAGAGGACGGCCCAGCGGCCGGCCGCACACAGTACTTTGAGTATGGCCTCTGTGACTTGAGCGGCATGCCAGCGATGGCAAGGTACTGCCCATCCAAGCGCTGACCAGCCATGGCGACGGGGACGCAGTTCATCGGCAGCGGCACGACACCGCGAGGTCGAACGCTCACGCGCGTAAGGCCTAACGGATTCTTGGGCGACGTGTGACGGGATGACCCCGGCGGACCCCAAAGAGTGACGGCGCCGCTCATGTCGCCTGTCACTATCTCATCGCGGACGCCGAAGTACGCCATACACGTGACGGGGCTCGACAAGGAATCCCCTTGGGCGTTCTCCATCGGCACTGAGCAGTAGATTGTTGGCGGCATCCCACGCCACCAGCGAGTGGCAAGCGTTACATCCAATTCAAAACGTGGCTCCGTAGCATACAGCTCCGCGAGGCGCCGCGCTAAACGCGGCCGCGCCGCTAAGGCGGTGCGAAGCTCAAAGACCCTTCGCGACTTATGGAAGCAGTGCTCGATTATGCGCAGCCCGATATGAATGAGTTCATCGTGCTGCAGGCACAGTTCTACGGTGTCGAGAATTCCTTTCATGCTTACCCAGCCTACGATGAGCATCTTTAGCAGCACCACCACGTACTTCTCTGCCACACACGGCACACAGCGATGCGTAACAAGCATCTTGAGAACAACGCGCAGGACCAGATGGCGCAGCGTTGCCGTCTCTTGGAACCCCAAGTGCATGACAGCACCCCAGGTGTTGTAATAGATGATAGCACAGGCCAAGCAGTCGAGCATCACACGCAGCTCGTTGTCCGCCAGTTGCGACATCTTTGCCTTTATAGCCGTCGCTGCCTGGCGGGCATCGCCGTTGTCGAAGATGAGGGAGTACCATGCTTTCCCACGCCGCTCGAGAAACGCCTCGTGATCATCACGGCAGTCGGTCTCCTTCATCGACCTCACAATTTTTGAAAGGATATCGATGACAGAGTCATCTGACTCATCCTCGAAGTCGAATGCTTCACCGTCGTCTGCGTCAACGTGCTCCTGTTTAGTCGGGAGCGTAAACTGAATTTCAACGTTCGTGTGGGGGTTAACAATAGGCGCCCGTGCCAGTGACAGTGGAGTTGCGGTGGCTGCCGCAGCAGTGGCGGCACTACCAGCGCTCTCTACTGGATCCTCCAGCCCGTCAGCCTTCGCCATCGCTGAGAGCATGGCTGCCGCAGATGTGGTGAAGGCTTTGAATGAAGGCGACACTAATGCGGCCGCCGACGCCGCGGCAGTCGATTCTGGGGTTGTTGCCGCTAACGTTGCCAAGGATGGCGTGATAGTCGTAACTGAATGAGCACCAAGCGGTGACGTTGTTGCCGTCGGTCCGGCAATGCCCGAAGCAAGACTTGTGACGGCGGCCATACTTGCGGTATTGCCTGCCACACGTGATGGAGCCGGCGGCGGCGGCGGCGCACCGGTGGCCTCTGCAAGTAGGGTAGCGGCGGACCGAGGTGCCGGTACGACTGGGCCGCTGCCAGGCATCCCTGCCCCAACGTTGCCTGTTGAACCGCACGCGTTCATCATGGAGGCTGATGCCGTGTGCTGTTGCTGCTGGGACTGCGGAGGGGGAATCGGGTACGGCAGCATGCCACCCCCCCCAGCACCCCTGGTGGTGCCCGACGTTCCTGAAAGACCCGACGACAGGGTCCCTAACGGCGATGGTAACATACCATCCATAAGACCGTTGATGTTGCTACTATTCGTATGGTGGTGGTGTGGATGGTGGTGATAGACCGCAGACACACCGGTGCCACGTGCGCTAGGCGCAGTAGAGAAGGGCGAGTAGCTGTTGCTCATGCTGAACAGCTTCTCTATCTCTTGCGGCGCACTGGGCTCTGTCGCTCCGTTCGCTCAGTTCTCTCCCCCTAATTATGTTCACTCAATGTACGTTGATAGCTTTCTTGAGCGTGTGTGCAGGTGTGCGTGTCAGTATACGCATACACGCATGTCAAAGTGGTAGAGCAAGCAAGCAAGCAAGCAAGCAAGCGAGAGAGGGAGAGAGAGAGAGAGAATGTAAGTGTGTGTGTTTGTTCGTATATTTTTCCATTTTATCGCTGCTACCCACACACAATCACCACTCCACTTTTCCTGCTCCGCTGCCCCCCCCTGCCCTGTGATGCCTTTGCCTTCGTCCCCTTCTGAGAGTCCCCGTCGCCGGTTCTCTCTGAGGGATGAGGAGATGGAGGGGGGAGTGAGGGAGTTACCGGTGCTGTTCAATGCTAAGGATTAGATGACCGGCTGCTTAAGCACGATGATTATGGGAGAATTGTGCACAGAGAGAGAGAGAGAGAGCGCAACTCACACACGGCACCGAATAGCCAAGACGATCGAGTCACCAGAGGGCAAAGACGTACGGTGGCACCACACACAAACGCACAGATGTGGACAGGGAGGGGGAGGGGCACGCACAACCCTGTGTACGTGCATCCCCCACCCCCACCCACGCATGCACATGCACGCCAAGCTTCGCATACAAAGACTTGCGTGGGCGGATGCAGTGTTGCGACAGAGAGGGTGGCTGTCCCAAGCACTGCGCCTGAACGTGCACGTGTGGTCATGTGAATGAGCTCACATGCGCATGTGAGCTGGTCCACTTTTTCCTTCTATTTCTTTACTCCTCGCGGCGGGCACGGCGGACGCGGGTGCTACCCATGGCCGCGGTGTCTCTCTCCGAGGAGGTGGCGGTGGCGGCGGCGGCGGACTCCGCCTCCCGTTTCTTCGCGATTTTGTCAGCGCTACGTGTGAGTAAGGACAGTATAACCAGCACAAAGGCGAGCATAAATGCCAACAAGTAGTAGTAGGGGTCCATAGTTGAAGAGGAAAATAAGAAAAGTAGGGAGGTGGGAGATGTGCGTGTGTGTGCGTGACTGTGTGTGTGCGCCTATGTCCGTGTCCATCCAGAGCTGGAAACAGGCGTAGCGCTGGAGATGAGGGTGAGGCCTGGGTAGGAGGTGGGGGAGGACTCGAGAGAGAGAGAGGTCTGCGTCACCCAACTGTAGCTGCGGTAGAGGCGCCTTTCACACAAGTGCAAGTATGGACTAGCGTGAGTTGTCTCGGTCAAGCGAGAGACACTGGCAGCGGTTCAGTTAACAGGGCTTGTCAAAGGAAAGGAGAGGGAAAGAGGAGAAGGAGTAGGGCGCAGGTAGACGCGCCTACACATGGCACCATATCATGTGAATGTGTTCTCCTTGGAGGGGGAAGGGGGGGGCTTCGGAGAGCACTTTGGTGCACCTGTGCCTTTACTGGTGTGTGTGTGTGGTCCTCGCAGATGCAATTGCCCAGATACAGCTGCTTAAACTGCGCGGAGCGTGGAATAGGCGAATGTGCGCCACCAGTGAGCCTGCTGCCTGGGGCGTTGTCCTTCACGAGCACACACACACACACACACACACACTCACATACCTATGGTGCACTCACAACAGTCCCACCCCAATACTGAGAACGCCCGCCAAGCACATGAAACACTCGCTTTCCCTCTTCCCCCCCCCCGCACGCCTCCCTCAGCTCAGGCTTGCGTTTCTAGTTCTCCTTTTCTCCGTAATCCGCGCAGGTTATATGTTCGCATGCCTGTCCAGACAAACACAAATGATTCCCCTAAGCGGGTGACTTACTCCCGCCGTCTCATGCGTGCTTTTCTCACCGCTCGGCAGGACACACTCGACCACCGGCGTTCGCACCTCTATTGCGATACGTCTTCTAACCAGTTGTTCAGTAACGCCACCTCCACCAGTGCCTTCACGCAGCGGTCGGACCAGTAGTTGAAGCTGGTCGCCCACACCGGCATGCGTCGCATCTCCTTCTGCACAGACAAGACACTTGCGTGGTTGAACTTAGCGAGGGCACACAGGGCAGCAGCGGCGGCGTGGCTCAGGTCCGCTTCCGTCGGGGCGAAGGCCTTAACCGAAGGGCTGTGGCGGCGTCGATTCTCCCGCTGCAACGCTTCTCCAGTGGAGGTCCTCTTAGCATGACGCTCCGCTGTCCCGAGTGCAGACGCAGCCGTCAGCTCGGCAGTCGGTAGTTCGATTCCAGCGCCATAATCACTGGGTGGGCTCTGCGCATCTTGCGGGGAGTCCACGACGGTGTCGACAATGATGGCATCTTTGCTTGCTTGAGAGAGCCCACGTGATTCAGCGGCGGGCGCTGTCAGAGAGGATATAACGGGTACCTCAATGCCTTCCAGCACCGCTGCTGTCGGCGCAGCGCTGACACCCGCAACCGACAGCGCCACCAGCTGCTGCACGTTCGTGTCGGATATCGGCATTGGCGTTGCACACAGAGACGAGGAGGACGACGACGATGGCACGCTCAAGCTGTCGCCATCATTACACACAGACGACGATGCGGACGATGATGACCTACATGACACAGAGGTGCAGCTGTCTTTGCTGGTGCTGCTGCATGAGTGAAACGAAGCAGCAGCACCCAAACAGTCTTGTTTGTGGGGATACTGTTTCCATCGCTGCTGCTGCTGCGAAACACCGGTGGTCGAACACGGCAGCGAGCCGCTGCTGGTTTGGTTGCCTTGGCTCCCCAGGAATAGCCGCGGCGAGAACGTGGAAAGGGAGTTCATGAGAGTCAGCTGCAGCCTGCCAGACGCGCCCACACACAACTCGTGCCGCAGCGACGACGGCGCAAAACTTGTCGAGACGGGGGAGGAGGCGTAGGTGTCGGCACTGTACTGATCCAGTTCCCTTGTGTGCGTGGCGCCACCACCACCGACGTTAATCGACACAGTATCAGCCCGTGGCGCATTCACCACGGAGGGGCTCCCGACATACCCGGCAGGTGCCAGAGAGCGAGGCTGATGAGGCCGTTGCTGGTGAAGTCCACTGTGAGACGTGCCGGAAACGCAGGGGACCGACGGCGACATCCGGGGGGAAGCAGCCGGCGACCATGCACTGCTGTCGATCAAGCGATCAGATGACCTCACGGCGATGGCGGTGGTTGTACTGCCGACATCGCTCACCGATGTTACTGCAGGAGCCGTTGCCCGTGCGGTGGATGACGACGGGACTGGTGGTGACGCGACCGCCCCGGTTGCTGACGACCGCTGTTGTGGAGACACGACTTCCAGTGGTGCGCTTGCGTGCTGCTTTTCTGGGAGAGCAGGCGTGATGATACGCGATGACGTCGATGCCAGCCATGCCTCGGGCTGTGCTATGATGCTTTCTTTCTGTACCGGATTCCGCTCCACTATCACTCGGTGCCGCTCCCTCCGGCGTTCCTGCCGCTCTGCCCATGCCACGCAGAGAAGATAGTGAGCCAGAGCATGGCGAACTGGGTGGCAAACGCTGCACAGTGCCCGTTGCGCACTGTTGGTGATGCTGTAGAGCGTCTCCTCGGTCCATGGGAGGTATACCTTGATCAGGTGACACAGCTCCAAGTGGAGAAGCGCTTCCATCACGATCCCCGTCGTCGCTACCCACGTCTGGGGGAGCTCCACGGCAAAATACAGTGACTGTGAAGAGGACGCGGCGGCAGTAGTGGCCACTCTGTTGCTGCCCGGTACCTCAGGTGCGATGGGCGCTGCTGCTGCTGAACCACTAGTTCCACTGCTCGCAGAGGCGCTAGCGCCCAGTGTGCCCGGCCCACTCGCAGCGCCAGGAGTGACGCGCACGTTGACATGACTGGGGAGTGGCACCTGACCGTCGCTGATAGTCACCGCCGCCGCTGATGCTTGGATGGGGTAGCGAACGCCTGGCAGCAACGACGGGCACAGACGAGTGTCGATCGGAACGGAGACCACAATTGGCTGACTGGGGCTCCCGGCAGCACTGCGGACGCGATCGCCACTAGCGGTGGTGCTCCTCTGCGCTGTACAGGCACTGGAGCCTGGGAGACTTGTGATTGGTGCCATCATCTGCGCTGCCTGCCGCTCCATGGCGCTTCGCTGAAGTGCTTCAGCATACACCTCTGCAAGTGTAGTGGTGGTGCCCATGGCGACGCTGAACACAAGATCGGCCACCGTACGAACGCCATCCACGAGCCGGAATACGTTGTGGACTGCCATATCCATCCACTCCATCATCGCGGGGTCGTACGCAACGACTGGGACAGGGACGTGATCGAGGTGGAGGAGTCGTGCTGACTGCAGTGGCGCCATGCGACGCACATGGAAGCTCAGACGGCTCGACAGGTGCACAACACTCGTGTCACCGCGCTGCTGCTGCTGCTGCTGCCCGGTAGACGAGGCCGAGGTGGTGGGGTTCGGGTGCTGCGTCCAGGCTTTGTTGCTTATTTCCGCACCGAGCGCGCCCTTTGGCTCTTGTGCGGCCAGTCCTATGGTGGCGCCGGCAGATGTCGGCGACACTGTCAGTGGTGTGTGTCCACCTGCAGCAGGACCACCGGTCGGTCCATCCTGCTCACAGTTTCCGGTCCCGTCGGGTGCTTCACCGGTGTAGCTTAGGCAGTGGAAGATTTCGGCGACTAACTCATTCAGCGGCGTCCACTGTGGCGCCGTAGGTGGGGTAATGAAGGCGTTCAAGATGTGCATGTTCGGCACAGCTGTCGTAGAGTCGTCCGCTCCTGCCACGGCTGCTGTAGGAGGCAGGCCGTGGTGCGGAAAGGGAAGGCGCGGCGAGGTGATGGGATTAACTCCTACCGTGGATTGCAGCGGCAACATTTGCTGACGAGTTCCGCCAAGGGTGGCAGAAAAGGCGGAGGCGGGTGCTGTAGTGGCGCTGGGCGACGAGAAGGCAGCGCTGTGGCTGACTGGCGTGCCCACCCACCCTCCTAGAGCTTCCAGCTGCGCCGGCGAAGGATGATCGGCGGTGGCGGCCTCACCCATCGTGCGACTGCACACCGGCAGCAACGAGGGTGGGGCGGTGGCCATGTTGATCATTTCCATGCTTATGACGTACGAGGAGGAGGCGCGAACGCCGCCGTCACCAGCGACACCATCAGCTCCGGCACTGGCAGTATCCACCGCGACGGCTCCCGTTGAGCCACCACTGGAGCAACTGTGAGCTCCCATCAGCAGGGATAATGGAGTGCCCAGGTCCGGCGATGGCGCGTTCGCCATAGTGCTCGCCGCGGTGTTTGTGATGACACGCGGCGAGGGGGCGGCGCTCCCACGCACGCCCGGTGGCAGCGACCCGTCTTCCCCATCGTGACAGCCCTGAGCGTCACCTGCGCCGCCCTTGCACTGCTGCCAGTTGCAGCCGCCAGAAGCGGTAGGCGTGACGCCTTCAGCGCTTCGGTGGCCTTCAGTCCCCTCGCCAAGCGGTAGAGTAGCCGATTGCTGCGGGGACACAAACAACGTTGGCGTGCGATCCGCCATCTCCGCCGGAGGCTGCAACCTGATCGTATCCCCCACTGCTGCTGCCGACACCGCGGTTGCCACTGTGCCGCTCTGCCCAGTGGTATGACTGCAGAGGAGCGCGTACGGTTTCTGAGCAGCACCGGAGGGGAGCGCTAGCGCCGTTGCCACATGTGCCTGGCCTACGTCTTCCTCGACGTCTTCGGAGCCTTCTGTAGCGGGTGTAGTAGTAATGGAGGACATTACTGGCGGCGGTGCTGCCGCGTGAAATGCTGCCGTTGCAGGAGCGGGGAGGGAGGATATGGGCGATGTCAGCGCGAGGCTCGACAGCTGGCGCGACGCAGAATTGAAGGAGCGCAGTCCGCGACTCATGTACGCGTACTTCAGCTCCGCCTCACGCAACTCTTCAGCGATATTCGTCAGCACCACACTGTAGGGATGCACGTGCTGATGCAGCAGCCCATCGCCGATCGTCATCCGCTTGTGATCGACGCGGAAGACAAGGCAGAGGGAGTAGCGGAGCGTTTTGCGTTGGTAGTGCTCACCGGGAATGTCTTCTGGGTAGTAGAGGAAGAGCAGCCCCGATTCAGCCGGGTAGAGCCAAAGAACTCGGCGGCAAAACTCAGAGCGTGGGACGAAGACGTCATTGTAGCCGCTCATCCGATCGCTGTCAGCCGCCGTTCCCGACACAGTAGCGCTCATCGGAGGCAACGGAGCACTTCGTGCCGCAGCTGGTTTGCCCGATAGGGGAGTACCGCTACCTATGCCAGTCTTACCCTCCAGTGCACGCGGTGCTTCGCTGCGGGTATCACGGCAGTGTCCATCTCTGGCGTGTGCCGATTCACTGATGTGTTCGACCGAATTGGCGCACAGGGCTAACCCGTCTCCGCCACCCGCCGACCGAGACGCTCCCAAGGCACACAAGCCCACTGTGGCCGACAGGCTCGGCAGTGTCCGATGTGAGTCGCTCTTACACGTCTGTGGGGAGGCACCGAAGACCTCTATGTCCTCGGAGGCGCGCGCCACATCTGAGGTTGGAGGGTCGCTCAACTCTACGAGGCAACGCGGCGCCATGTTCGAGGAGGCAACGCTGCGCATGCTGCTACTGGTCATGTTACCCAAGATTGATACAGGCAAACCGGAAGTCGCATCAGCATGGTTGACGAGCGACTTGGCACGCAGCGGCGGTTGGCTGAGAAGCGGCACGCGAGAGCTGTGCTGCAGCGTCGATGGTTCTGAGGATGGTGGGGCATCGACCGCGGCGGTCAGTGGAGGTGGTGGCGGCGGTGTCGGGACGTACAAGGAGGAGAACGAACCAGTAGCTAGCACACAGTCACTCGTACCAATGCTACTCGCCCCAAATGAGCGTGATGCGAGAATGGCAGAGCTCTCCCACTTCGTGTTTGGTAATGCCGTCGGCGCGTCACTGTGTGATCCAGCTGGGAGCACCGTTGCTATATCGCCGCCTATTGTCACCGGGGAGACCTTTCGCAGGCGCGGGGGCGGCTGCTGCTGTAGTGGCGGCTCGCCACACCGTACTGCCGATGGTCCTGCTGCCGGACTTGACGCTGCGACGGCAGAGTAGGCAGCACCCACAGGGGAAGACGAGTCAGGCGCCGCCTGGGATTGCAAGAAGGACCGAATTGCCTCTGGTGGGTTAGCTGGTGCAGAACTGTGGATGTAGGGACCCCTCACTACATCCAACGCAAACAACAGTACACACTCCAGTCGGAAAAGCGTGTCGCTGCTCGCGGTGCTGGCGGTGTGCGTCAGAGCGTTAGTGGCAGTGGTGGTGTTGTTTCGCGCCATACTAGTGGCATGGCTGTGTTGCATATTCCCTCACTAGCGTCGCTATGTGTGTGTGTGTGTGTGTGTGCTCCTGCACTCGTGTCGGAGCCCAAGATTTTCAAACGAGTAGGCGAGAGAGCAAGGGGGGGGTGAATGGTGCGTGTGTGTGTGTGTGGGTGGGTGGAAGAGAGGAGCCCACTCCCTGAGAACAGCCAAACGGGAAAGTACAGCAGCAACACCTGGGACTCATGGAGACAGAAATGGTGCTGGTAGCCAGGAGCATCAGAGAACAGATGGGCCCTCTCCCTGTGCGCTCACAGGTCACACACGAGCGACTA
Source organism: Leishmania lainsoni (assembly GCA_003664395.1). Lineage (NCBI taxonomy): Eukaryota > Euglenozoa > Kinetoplastea > Trypanosomatida > Trypanosomatidae > Leishmania > Leishmania lainsoni. Next base: position 115,735 of record RAIA01000006.1, on the reverse strand, counting down.
CTTCCCCACAAGTACTCGCGGTTGCCTTCTCTTGACAAACGTGTCTGTGAACCTCTACTCCCGCGCGACTGTCGTCGACAGAACGACTGCTGCTTCATAGCAGAGAAAGAGATCGTCTAGAGATGTGGTAGCCAAAGGAAAAAGCACCACCGCTGTCCCGGTCATTTCCATCGTACCCGCAAAGGAAGAAGTGCGCGCGTCTGCCAACTGACACGATTGGGGGCGGGAGTGGGGAGGAGAAAAGGAAAGTTGTGAGGAGTTGGGGACAAGCGCGGCTCGCATCGCTGTACTGCACCCTTTAGGAGGTGCAGAGGACGACTCTCAAAGGTGTCCCCCGGCCTTTCGCCCCCCTTCCCCCTTCCCCCTCTTCAGCCCGCAGAGGCAAGCGACAGCGAGGGGCATCAATGGTGCCTTTTGGCGCTCGTCGTTTCTCATTCCCCTTTCACTTTCTCCGCCGTCACCGTCTATGCGCGTTGGCTGCAGCAGCGAGGCGTTTCGAAAGAGAGGTGATCGTGGGGGAGGTGGAGGCTGTCGGGGAGACGAGCGTGTTCTCCCCCAGCTGCCCCAAGTTCAGGGGTAGGCACAAAGTACCTCGAGTGAGTGTGCACGCGAGAGGGAGGTCGGAGGTCTGATGGCAAGCGCAAGAAATAGGAGCTCAACACGCAGCAGCCAAAAAGAAACAGTACGCCACACACTTCTGCTACAGGTGCCGGTATGCGCCCCCCACCCCTTCCCTCACTTCCCACGCACAACACACCAACACGAAGACAACCCCCCAGGTGATATACAACACACGGTGACAACAACTCGACAGACCACTAAAAGTGAGCGAGCGAGACGCAAAATGAAGAACACCACATCTCGTAATTTCTGTACAATGTGTCCATCCTCTGCTGTACACCACAGCAGGCTCAAACTCCCCTTATCCCCCACCTCGGGCTAGTCACAGGTCTAGCGCACCGTACAAAGCAGCTGCAGGCACATATTACAGCGATGCACCGACTCAGCCAGCTGAATCCATCCATTGTCTCAAGCTTTGTTCACCACCCACTTCGCAGGTTGTCTCACAGTCGCTCTCATTATGCTAATCACTACGTGATGCACCCCCTTGAGATGACACAGTTTCCCCCCTCCCCGTGGCCCGCGAGGGTTGAGAAAGAGATGCTCCAGTCACGTCGGCACTTCGTCCATCATACAGATGGCATATGCGTGTGCATCGTTGCAGTTTTCACATCCGCCACGCTTTCCACGACACGCCCACCAGAATCCGTAGTGATACACTGCTCTGACCTCCCTGCGTCGTAGGTGCTTCACCCTATCACAACCGCAAGCGTTTCAGCCCTGGTAAGGCATTGGGAGAAGGGGTAGGGATTGCTTCACTTCCCGCACAGCATGGGAACAACGATCACTGAGGAGCAACACATCGGTATTCCCTGATAGCAGGGCGCTGACTCTACAATATGTTATTCTCCTCACTACGTCATTGTGCCGCGAATGAGTCTACATGCAGAGGAAGGCGGGCACAGGTCTCTTTCCACTGTTGCAGCGCCGCGGCGGCGAGGACGTCGCCTAGGACACACTGTCCGCCGTCGCATCCTGCCAGGCGCCGGGTCTCGGTGGGGCGCAAAGGGAGAAGAGGTGCCGGTCGTCGCAGGGGCTTCGCTTGGTACATCCCCGTCAATATTTGGGCCTGCTCTCTCGCTGTGAGAGGTGACGGCTGCCTTGTCTCGTTGTTGCCAGCGCACGCGGTGTGCGGGGGGGGGGGGGGGGAGGGGGCGGGGTAATGAAGCGAGAGTGTCGCGGACCTTTCTGCCCTTGAGTGACTGACTGACTGGCTTCATCACATCACCGCCGAGGAAGTGCCATTCGGGGAATGCGCAAGAAAGAGAAGACGAGGCAGAACATGCAGTTGAGGCATCGCTCGAATCACAGCAACGTAAGGCAGCCAAACTGTGCAGGTACGCGTAGCAGAGCGTACATCAACACGTGCAGGTGGGATAAGACAGAGTATTCGGGGAGGGGAGGGGGGGTGGCCGCGAGGCGAAACGGGCGGCATCAAGCAGAGCAGCTGATGAAACCAACAAGACGAGCAAAAGTGGTAGCGTCAACGGCCGACGCAGCAGAGTTCGAGGCAAGGGCAGTGCAAGGGGCCACGTCACTGAGCAGAAAAGAGGGAAGTGGCGCAGACGCCTACAGCACCACTGGGAGTGAAACGACGTGCGCGCGGAAGAGAGGGAGGGAGAGGGAGGGGTACGTTTGAGGAGCGGAGAGGTGGGGGGGGGAGAAGGGGCGTGCGGTTAGCGTGCCGGCGCTGGGGGGACTAGAACGTATATAGCCAAAAGGAAGTCGTCACAGGCGCAGGAGGTTTTGGGAGAGTGAGGGAGAGTGCAGGAGTTGACACACACGCAGGCGAGCAGGCGGATAGGCATCCAATGGGCATGCATCTATGCCAGTCGCGTTCGACTGTGACCTTTCTCAAGGGTCCTACTGCGAATCAGCAACGAGAGAGCCCGTCGGTCTGCGTACAAGTGAAGCGACGGGGGCATATGCGCCATGATGTATGTGGAGTAAGGGTGAGGGGGTGGGAGGCAAGGGCTTCTGCTGCTCCGACTTCTTCGTCCCTCCGACCTCGCAGCACTGACAGGCGCGAACAGAGCTGCCCATGGCTCAGCCAAGCTCTTCCGTCTTGACATCAGCATCTCCGTCGGCGAGCGTGCGTGGCGGCCACAGCTGAGTCGACAGCGACCTCTTCGTCTTCCAGCTCATCTCCGCCGATGGAGACATCAGTCAGCCGCTTCTGAACATCGCGCAGGCGCGCGTTTCGACCCTGCACGTGCTCCAGCAGTTCCGAGTTTAGCTGTCGTGCTTCGTGCCACTGCTTCTGCAGCTGCAACTTCTCGCCGCGCACCTTCTCCAGCCAGCTTGTCGTGTCTTCGCCCAAGCCTTTCTCCAGCAGCACGTAAAGCTCCGGCTCCCGTTCGCGCAGCTCAATAAGCTGTCGTTCAAGAATGTGGTAGTGCCCTCGTAGCTGGTTTAGCTCTGTTTGCAACTCAACATACTTGTCTGACGTGTCCTCTCGCTGCCGGCGAAGTTCCTCTGCCATCTCTCGGGCGGCGATGAGCTCTTCTTCTTGCGCCTCCCGCGCTGCCTCGGCTCGCTGAGCTGACTGCCGGCATATGTCTGCCATGGACGTCTCCTCATCCAAGGCTTGCCGCAGTGTTTTCATCATTGTCTGCTGCTGCTGAATCCGTAACTCGTAATCGCGGGTGAGGGTGCTGATCTCTTGTATTAGCTGCGCATTCGCCTCACTTAAGCGCGTCTCAGCCTGCCGCTGAGCCTGGTCGTTTCGAGTCAGCTGCTGCTGGGCCGCCTGGTTCTGCAGCTTCATTTGTTCTACCTGGGCACGCAGCGCACCGAGCTCGCCGCGGTACTCCTCGCACTGCCACTCTAGCGCCGCCTTCGCCTCCATTGCATCTTGGGCCTCTCGCGCCTTGTCCGTCAGCATTGCTGCCTCCCGCTGCAGCGCTGAGTAGTTGCGGCGCTGCAGCAGCTGGTCCTCGCCATTGCCGGCACATTCGTCAGCCCTGCTAGCAGGACCGCTTGAAGCGGTGCCGGACGGGTCGGGTAAGAGAAGATCTTGTACCTCCAAGGCAATGCGCTCAGCCTTGGTACACCGAGCCTGCCACGTGCTTTGCTGTTCCTGCAGCTGCGCCACCTTGGCGATGAGCGAATTGCGGCCTGCCTCGAGCTCGGCATTCGCATCTTCTAGTGTGCCGATCTTCCGCTCCAGTCGCATATGCTCCATCTCCGCGACCTGCAGCGCATTGCTGTCGCTCTGGTGCTGCGCCACCTCCTCCGCGTACACTTCCTCCTGCGCTTTGACCTTTTGCTTGTAGTACTGCAGCTCCTCACGCAGAGCCCTGTGGGCGTCTTCGACCTCCGCGAGTTTCTCAGAGAGCCCTGCTCTAGCGATTTGGCACAGACGCACTTTTTGTGAGAGAAGCCTGGCAATGTCTGCAGCGCACTCCTGCTCAACTGCGGCGCGCACTTGTGATTCCTGGAGCTGGCACTCGTACACGAGTTGCACGAGCAGCAGCTTCGCGCTGGTGGCAGCCTCGTGCGCGGCCGAGGTTATGGAGACGTTTGCAGAGGCCGAATCACGGTAGAGCACTTGTGATGCTGCCTCAGGTATGCATCGACCTCTTTCGCCATCGCCAAGGCGTGACGTGGAGTGGGAACTGGAAAAGGCCCCAATGGTTCCTGCGGTCGACCAGCGCATCCCGTCTACGTTGCGGCGGCGGCTAGCCATGTCGTGCAGGGTCAGTAACTGGGCCGTGTGCTCTTGTTGCAGCGCGTGTACGTAACGATGAAAGCGCATGCGGATGTAGTAGCGCTCTGACGTCTCCGTTTCCTCCAACAGCAGCTGCTCCAGCTCGCACATGTCAGCTGCTCGCTGGGTGATGGTGCGCCGCAGCACTGACCGCTCCTGCTCTACCTCAGCCACCCGTAGCAGCAGCTGTACATTGCGTTGCTTCTCCTCTAGGTAGCCCTTGCGTATCTGCTCCAGCTTCGCTGAGGTCTTGTCGTTGGCCGTGTTGGTCGCGTCCAACGCGTCCTCGACAGCGCGCGTCTTTTCGGACTCGGTCGTGCTGTGAGACTTGAGAGCCATGAGCTCACATTGAGTCGTCTCCAGGAGGCTCATCGTGCTCTGCATGCGCTCGCGTAGCAGATCTAGTTGGCGCTTGCTCTCCTCGTAGCGCACCCGGTACTCATCCAGCTGCGCGGAGGCCATCTTCTCTGCGTCAATTGCCTCCTGCCTTGTGCGCTCGGCTGCTGAGAGGTCTTGCGTCGCCTTCTGCAGCTGCGCCTTTGTCTGCTTGAGCTTCTCCCACAGCCGCTCCTGCGCGAGCTGCGCCTCCTTCGCTTCTGCTGTGTCCACCACTGCCTTGACGTTGTCGGTGGCCTTCGCGGCGACCGCCGTTGTCGTGCTCGGTGTTGTGGTGGAGATGACGAGAGACCGGTAGCGGTTTGCCCAGTCTGTCACCTCTGCTTCCCGTTTCGTCAGCTTCTCGTACAGCTGCATGATCTCTGCGCGCTGCTGCGCAAGCTCGTCGCGCAAGGTGCCCGTGCTTGTCAGCATGCGCTCCTGAAGTGCTTGCGCCTCCGCCCCCAGCTGCGCGTTCTCCGCCTCGAGGCCCTTGACACGTTTCCGTAGCGCCTTCAGCACTGTCGTGTCAGCGGCAGAGACCACCTTCATCTTCAGCGCATCATTCTCCGCCAGCAGCGCTTCCCGCTCGCGCCGCAACGCATCGATTTTCTCTAAGTGCACCTCCCCCGCCTTTCCGCTCTCCAGTTGCAACGTCAGCCGCACGATGTGCCGTCGAAGTCCCGCGATGAGCTCCTGGAAGTGCCGGTCTTCGTTCACCGTTGCGACGTTCACGACCTTCTTCGCCACACCAGCAAACCGTAGTGTATTCAAGGTCTGCTGGTAGCAGTACGCGCTCGGGGCGACGGTGGCGAGCATGATGGTCTTGCTGTTGCCACCGAGGCTGTCGGAAAGCAGCCAAGTTAGCACACTGTCACGGTAGGCAGGTATGACCTTCTTGCCTGCTTGTTTCTCCGACAGCTGCTGAATGACGCGGCCAAGGGTGGAGAGGGAGAGGTTGATGTTCTTGGCTTCTTCGAAGCGGTCTCCCGAGACGCCGGACTGTGAAACGCGCTCGCTGCCAGCCAGATCGACCATGTTCAACTTGCACGTTCGCGTGCGTGTGACCACGCTGCTGGTGCTTTCGTCTGTGTCGGCCATGACCTTCGTAATGTGCAGCTGCAAAATGGCATGGCTGCGACTGCTGTGCTCGTTCATGTTTGTCTCCGCCGTCGCACGGTCGCGTAGGCCACCGAGGAGGTGCTTGAGCACGCCGCCGGCGTCGCGCACTTTGACGCGGGAGAGGCCCTCTACGTACGGCCCTTGGGAGGGGTGCTGTCGAATGCGCAGCGATCCACTTGCCGATGCGGATGTACCAAAGTGGGTATTGTTGCTACTGGCCGCCGCGACCGACTGGGAGGTGGTGAGTAGGTCACGCACTCTCTCGCAGTAGATCTCGAAAAAGCTCAGCTCCGCGGAGTAGGTGACGTCCTCGTCCTTCTCGCGCTCCTCCCGCATCAGACGAAACAGGTCCGAGCAAAGACGCGGCATGATGCCCTGCTCCGCTGTGAGGCTGTCACGGTGCGTGGGTGCAAGGTTGTGACTGGTGCTGCCGCTGCTGGAAGGATTGGCACCTGTACTAGCAAAGAGGGCCTCTGTTGGGCCGATCATGCTGTAGCTCTTGCCGCTACCTGTTTGTCCGTAGGCGAAAAGACAGGCATTGAAGCCGGACATGACGGCCTCGCACATGCGCGGCCCGAGGAAGTCGTACACACTCTGCTGATCGTCGCACGCCGGGGCGTGTGTGAAGCACGGAAGGCTCTTGGCAATCGTACTGTACTGGGCGAGGAGGCCCCGCTGGGCCTTGGTGGGGTGCGCCAGACTCTGTACTTTGATCCCTCGCCCGACACCGCTGCCAAAACCATCGACAGCGTCCTCTTCGCCCACCAGAGCGTTGAGCACAGAGGGCGGGGGGAGGGGCAGCACCGTCGGCGGCACACTCCAGAAGATCCTGTCGAAGGAATACGAGTGCAGAAGGGACTCCATGCTGCCAGAGGGGTTGAAGCTCCCGCTTTTGCCCCCACTCGCGACACCGCCGAAGTTGTTCGTCAGGCCGGGAGTCACGGAGGCACTTGACGCACCACTGTCGCTGCTATTCGAGTTGCCAGACATGCCGCCGGCCGCCGGCCCGCCCGCCGTGGAGCATGGGATGAGCGCTGGAAGATCGAGGACCGAGATTGTGGTGCTATCCGGGACGGTGATGGTGCAGAAGACGGTGTCTTCTTTCGCGGTGAAGGGGCGCACGCGCACGGCGACGAGCACCGACGAGGCCTCGGTGGCCATGACGAGGTGCCTTTTGCTTTGTTCTATTTCTCGCCTTCGATCGTTCCTGTGTGTGTGTGTGGGGGGGGGGGTAGTGGAGTGTTATGACATCACCCGGATTACCCTCACTTTTCACGAACCTTTGCGAGCTTTCCAAAGGCAGCCACATACACGCCACCTCTCTCTCCCACACACACACACACTTGCATGCGCCCAAGATGCGGTGGGTCCTGTGGAGAGCGAGAGGAGAAGCGCGCACGTACAGCGATGGCAAACCAGAAACGAAAAATGCAGGACGCAATGAGGAAAAGAAGTGAAGAAACGAGCGTACGCCGGGGACTCGTCACGCGACCGTCTAGGCGTCAAGGAGAAGAGCTTTCGGGTGGTGCGGTGATATGTGCGAGCGTGGGGAGAGGGAGAGGGAGAGTGAGGGAGTCGAGCGCGCCGACGCATGGATGATGTTCAATACAATGTCAGCGATACTGTCGTCTGCCTATCTGACCTGGAGGCAAGACAAGGAGAGAGAGAAGTACTTGTAGACATACGAAAGGGCTAACTACTACAGAAACATCCCTAGAGTGGTCCGGGCTAGAGAGAGGGTGGGCAGTAGCGGAAGGAGCACAGGAAGTTCTAGGAGTAGCTGCCTCTTCTTCCGCCGCTGGTGTCGCTAGTTCACTGGCCTATTCGAGCGTGTCGATGATCTACCCCAATTTTCCTCTCCAGAGCTGCATGTGCACGTCTGCCACGGGCACCCCCCTGCAGTAGCGGGAGGGAGTATGATAGTCTGTACTGGCGGCTCTTTCTCAGTAGCTCGCTGTGCGTATAATTGAATGCATGCGTCTGAGGGAGGACGCAGTAACCCTGGTGAACGTGTGTGTGTGTGTGTGTGTGTGTGTGTGTGTGTGTGTGTGTGGCAGTAGTGATACAGGTGGGGAGGTGGGGATGCGCTCGGGAGCCGATGCAAGAGGCGCTCACCCTCCCCCTCCCTCAGCTGCCGCACCGTGACTTCTCCAGCCAAACGCAAAGGCAGCACGGAGCATTGTCCCCAGACCTTGCTCAAGCGAAGGTGCTGAAGCAAAGGTGCGCAGCTTCAGAACTCTTCGGGTGCCGCAGAAGAAGAGCAGGCGCATCGGTCCATCGCAGGGAGCCATGGACATAGAAGCACATAAGCACACACACACACACACACACACAAAGCGCACGTGAATAAACCCCACTACTCTCTACAGACCCAAGCATGGGATGATGAAGAGGGACGGAAGCCCACAGCAGTGAGAGACCACTACTTGTAACCACCGCCACAACACCCACAAGAAGTGCTTCCACATCAATTAGAACAGCGCCACAGCGGGTATGCGAGAAGGAGACAGAGAGCGAAAGCAAGCAAACAAGAACAACAGAAAAGGGGGAAAGTGAACGGGACGGGAGGAGAGGAGGGGGGGGAAGGCATCCATCTGCTGATCGTTCACAGGGAAAACTTAAGGAGGCACGCAAGTGCACTGTATGGGGAGATGGGGGGTATACCTATACGTATGCATGTGTGTGTGTGTGTGTGTGTCGTGGCACTTTCGCTCCCCCTGACGAGGCGAAGAGTGACGCGAGAGAGCGAGAAAGCAAAAGGGCGAGGGAAGGGTACGGTACGAGCGGCGGTAGGGCGTCCATAGCCCAGAGAGTGAGGGGGAGGGAGCGACAGCGAAAGTCAGGGAAAGAGAGAGAGAGACAGTGTGAGAGACCCGGAGGAAGACAGGACCACTTCGTCGACAATAACAAAGCACTTCGATATTAACAGGAAAGGCGCAAAGGAGCTGAGAATCAATTCAGTGAGCCGCGCACAAGGAGGGAAGGAAGAGAACGAGCCGGAACGAGAGAGAGAGAGACACACACACACGCACACACAAAGACAAAGACACAAAGACACGAATACACACATACGCATCCACATCCACAGGCCTCTGAGCTCACGCCCACACAGTGCGAAGGAAAGGGGAAGACGAGGAAAGAGGAACAAAGAGAGGGAGAGAGTAGGAGGCGAGGAGTAGAAGTAAAGCTTGCAGTGGCGACCACATATACTCCCAAGCAGCAGCAGAGTCGGGGACACAAAGAGCAGCATGCAAGAAAGACTCCACCGCCACCACCACCACCCCAAGCGCTCAATCCAGCTACATACCCACAGAGAGAGAGAGGGATGCAGACAGATATATCTATACACATACACCCAAAGAAAGGTACGCGAGGAAAGTAAAGGCACACACACACACAGAGGCACAGGCAGACAACCATCTACTCATGCCCCTGCCGCTCGACGTGAGACCCGAGAGACTTCATAAGAGCAACAACGGGCAAAACTTTAGGAGGAGAAGCCCCGAAGGAGGACGCCAAGGCAGGCAGGAAGGGTTCTGGGTGTAGGCTACATGGGGTAGACGGAAAAGCATTTTTCCATTCCACGTATCCGTCTACTACGAACGCAGCAGTATACACACACCTACAACCACACGTCTCTTCCCACTGCTGCAGCGCCGCGGCGGCGAGGACGTCGCCTAGGACACAGCGTCCGCCATCGCATCCCGCCAGGCGCCGGGCGCACCCACCATGTGCCCCCTCGACCCCCCCTTCGCGTGCGTGCTGCGCCACCGGCACCAGCCGGGCTCGGGTGGACGGCATGCCTCCATCCACGCGGGCAGTGGCCAGGGTCCTGCTCGAGAGCGGAAGCGGTGGCGGCCCAGGCACGTGCTGGGGGGGGGGGCCCGGCAGGGAGGCCGACCAGCCGCGGGCCAGAGCTCTGCGAGGCACGGTGCTCGACCTGCATGCCATGCCCCGCCCCCAGTCGCCTCAAGCAGCGGCACCCCGCAACACCGCGCACCTCGCACACATGCGCTTTGGGGCTCGCTGTGGTGCATCTCGGCGTGCCCTGTGCGGACGTGGCACACCATGCCAGCCGTGCCTCACAGCCCCCGCATTTTCGGACCCTGGGGCCTCCTTCAGGGTGACGCTGCTGCCCCGTGGGGAGGGGGAGGGGAGCTCGCTGCCTGCGTCCTGCTCGTCCGACCGTGTCTTGGAGGCGTGTCTGGATGGCCGGCGCGCGCATGCCGCCCTCGCCTGACCCCGCACGCCCTTGACGGGTGTGGGTGTGTCTGGCGGAAGGGGCCCGCGGATAGGAATGCGCCGGCGCACACAGAGCTCGCAGCCTGTCGTCCTGGAGGTGCACAGCGGGGCAGCGACAGCCACCCGACGGGGGAAGCCCATGCAGCGCCATGGATATGGGCCTAATCGCACCAAGACGTGAAAGGAGGTGTGCTGCGAGCTTCAAGACACTCGCAAACCTCTCGGAGCACGCGAGCAACAACCCCGGATCAGACAGCCTCATGACAGACACAGGCGGGATGGGGTACCACAATGCTGAGGCACTGGTGGGCGGCACGCCGCCTGAACTCCATGGTGCCCCTGTAGGAATTCAAAGCGCAGACAGGTGCCTGCGCGCAACTGGGCGAGCATCGGGTCTCCCGTCGTCTCGCAAGCACAACATCCGTGCTCTCCTTGTGTGGGACGGTAGACGGCAAGTAGCCTTGCTCTGAGCGTGCCGCATCGCGTAGCACGGTTCAGGGGAGGGGGTGGGGGAAGAGACGTCGGCTTGGCGCCTGAGGCTGGCCACTTTGCCAGCTACTCCAGCTTGCCGCGTTTCAGCTTGAGGGAGAAGGAAAGGGGAGGTGAGACATGCGCGGCCCTCCGTGCTGCGTGGCGCGATGACAGCAACGAAACGCCGACGAGACTTCCCAGAGATCAGCAAAAAAGGCGCATGTACACACACACACGCACACACGCATTCTCTCGATCTTTGCTTTTCTCTCACGACGACGGTGCTGCATCGGTAATGTCGTTGTCACCGAGCACCGCCCCCACGTCTTCTACAAGTCGCGCCCGCACCTCCGTGTCGAGGTTCTTGATGCGTCGCACATTTATCGTGAGTATCCGCAGCCCCCTCTGCTGAAAGAGCGGCAAGGCAAGTATTTCGTTGATGCTCGGGCGTTCACTCGGGTTCACCTTGAGCATCTGCTTCACCAGCGAGATCATATCCGACGAGTACAGCTCCTCCGGCAGCGGGTCAAAGCTGCCCTGCCGTGTCACCATCTCCATGAGCTCTGACAGGTTCGTTGCCTGAAATGGCTTCCTCAAGGCGAGCAGCTCGTACATGATGACTCCAAGGGACCAAATATCTGCCTTGTAGCTGTATGGCTGTCTCTGCCACATCTCAGGGGCCAAGTAGTAGGGCGTGCCGCAGAACGTATTCCCGACTTCGCCAGAGACGCTCTCTTGGTACTGACGCGAAAATCCGAAGTCGCCGAGCTTGATAAGCCCGCTGCGCGTGAGCAGCACATTGGAGGTCTTGAGGTCGCGGTGCATGATGCGGTGGTCATGCAGGTAGCGGATGGCAAGACCCAGCTGGGCGAATATAACGAGCACCTCGTCTTCACGGTATGGAATCGGGCTGCCATCGTTCGTACCAGGGGGTGGCTGCGCGCGAGTGTCTACCTGGGTCTGCAGGTCGCCCGCGTTTGCATACTCTAAAATATACAAAGACTTCTCGCCTGCCTCGAAGTTTTCAATGAGGGAGATGATGTTCGGGTGGCTGCAGCACCGCATGTTCTCCACCTCTGCTGTGGCGAACGCCTTGCTGGCGCTAGAGGAGTGCGAGGCGTCGGACAGCTTGCCAACCACCGTTTGGCCGGTTTTGTTGTCGATTAGCAGCCAAACAGTCGAGAAGGCGCCGCGGCCTATTGCGCGGCGGACGCGGTACTTGCAGGGCAGTTTAGGTCCCACCACGGTCGGGAAGCTGGAGACGAGAGGGTTGACGTAGTGGTGGTTCTGGGGGCCACTCTTGTTATTCAAGAGCCGCTGCTCTGGCAGAAACGTCGAGGATTGCATTGTTCTCTCTTTACCGTGAAGGTGACGTGCCCTGATAGGCCCTGAAGGGGCAGGAGGAGGGCAGGGGGCTAGTATCGTACGTGAGAGGGGGATCTTCTCCGATATCCAAGGCCCACTACAGCGCAAAGACACACGGTGGGAATCCAGTTAAAGAAGAAATGTGGAATACTGTGTGCGGACAAACAGGCGCAGGCTGCTCGCCAAACACCAGGATTCTCATGCAACACAAACAAGACGTCAAGTCTAAGAGGAAGCAAAAAGGCTGTGGATGAACGAGTAGAAGGGGGGGAGAGAGAAGGTCAGGGAGCTGATCACGCTTCCGAAGAGGCGCTCACAGGCGCGACGGCGATAACACGCGAGCCAACAAGGAGGAGAAAGAAGAGGAAGTGAAAAACGGTAGAGAGAGGAGGAGGGAGGGGAGGGGGGGGGAGGTAGAGCAATACTGGGATATGCCGGAGTTGTGGTGAAACAACCAGCGGGGTGTGTCGGGCAGTGGGATGGTGGTGGTGGTGGTGATTGGGGGGGGAGGGGAGGGGAGAACGGAGAGTAAATCTACTTCTCTCACAGAGTTAACGCGAGATGTAGAGAGGAGGTGCGTCTTATTGGTAGCAAACAAAGCACAATGTTGCCCAGCACGTCGGGAACGAAGCAAAGAAAAAGAAAAGAGGAGAAAGGGGGGGAGGGAGAGGAGATACAACGCTAATCAGGGGTTAGGGCAAGCGTGAAAGTGATGGGAGCTGAGGAGGGACGAAGAGTGCGAGTGTACTTGTGTGACCTAGCAGCAGAGGAGCACCTCTTCTACTATCCACTTCTTTCTCTTTCACTCGTTCCGTCTTTTCCTGTCGACTGGCACACGTACACGCACGCACAAGAGCAATTAAAGGGAAGCAAAGACACACACACACACACACACACGCACTGCAGAAGAGAAGGAGAGAGAGATGCTCACGTGCACTATACGTGAAGCAAGGAGAGCGAGCAACAGCAAAAGCACCAGCAGAGGGGAAAAAAGCGAAAGAAGAGAAACGAGCCTGCAGGGTAATCAGAGACTCCTCTCCACGCACGTTCTGATGACTGCTGCGTACGGGTGCGCCAAACTCGCAAGTTCGAGTGTCACTGTAGCGCTTTTTCTTTGATTATTTGCTTGATTTCTCTGCCTGCGTGTGCACTGGCTTTGCTCTATACGTTATTGGACAAGTTCCACAAGTGCTCATGGAGAGTAGATGGGAGAGACAAAGCTACTACACACGGATGGCTCGCCTACAAGCGCGCGTGCGCGCGGGATGATGAGAATGATGATGATGGTGTGTGTATGTGTGTGTGTGTGCTCTTGTAGAGATACAGATACACCTACACGCATCCACAGACCACAGAAAGCGAAAAGGTCAAAAGGCAAAGAACGAAGGAAAAAAAGAACAAAGTGAAGGCGAAGCTGACAAAGAGTGCGCAGAGTGTTTGTGGTGTGCGCGTATTGCCGCTCAACAGGCACGGGGCAATAAGCGCGTACACCACAAACACACAAAGGTAGGGGAGGGGAGGGGAGGACGGCTTTCAGCCAGTGCAGAGAAAGAGAACAGAGCAGAAGAGCAAGAGGCAGGAGGAGGGCGAGGAAAAAGGAGGGGAGTCACACTAGCGACGCAAAGCACAGAAGGGAAAGAGGAGCCACACACACACACACACACACACAATATGCGATAGCGAGCACGAAGAAAAACAGGGGCGAAGTGAGGAAGGGAGAGAAAATGGGCACTCAGCTAGTAATGGGTGAAAGAGGTAGGGAATAGAGAAGAAGGGTAAATATGGGGGACGCCTTTGCTGTTGTTTGTCGTCCTGCTTTATCCCTGTCCTTGTCCTCTCACGAAGTAGCTTCAGCGATGAGAGCAGAAACAAATCGAAGGATGCACGAAGAAGATCGGCAAAGGTGCCCGCGTGATATTTTGTTGTGCCCAATGATAGCAGTGCCAACAAGTTTCACTCATGCATGTATGCGTATGCGAAGTGTGAGCGACAGGGAATGAGGGAGGGGAGTGTACGTGTGTGTGTGAGAGAGAGAGAGAGGGGGGGGGGGAGACATTGCGTATGTACAGAAAGGCGAGGGAAGGAGGTGGAGTACACGAGAGAGTGGAAGAGAGAAACAACTGGCAAACTCACTGACTGAACAACAGCACCTTACGTTAGGCACCCCCACGTAGCCGCCTACCCGCACCCGCAAACTCTGATGTAAATGGAAGTCGTAAGGTATAGGGGCACAAAAACCACAGCTCACGTCCTCCGCGTGGCTGGTTCTCGCCTTCCCCCTCCCCCTTACACTCACCCCTGGGATGGGGCCTGCAGGCGTCTACGTGGGTGATTACATGTGTATTCCTGTGTGTAGACAAGGGTGAGGGTGCTCGCTCATCAAATCCACTTTCCCTCTTGATGAGCTTTAGGTTTCTGTTTTTCTCTTTTTCGTTCAGCGCCGACTGGGGCTGAAGTGCGGCGCCTCCCTCCCCTCCGGCATAACACTTTTGTCGGTACGTTCTGCGTGTGTTTTGAGGACGACTGTGTGTTGTATCCGCAGTCCTTCGGCTTAGCAGCACCGCCCTTTTCTTCGCTCTCAGCCAACTCTGCCTCACGGAGGTGTGTGTGTGTGTGCGCTGTTCGAAAGAAGAGCGACACCCGTGAGGGGATGAGAACATCACTCGGATGGGGGGTGGGTGGGTGGGTAAATTGGCCCACATACACAAATAACCACACGCATAGTTGCACGCAGACCTCAGCCTCCCCCTTCTTTTCTAAGAAGAGGCCTTCACTACTTCAGCTGAGCTCCACGCCGGCACATCCACAGCTTCGCCCTCAGTCGGGCCTGGCTAACGCCATTAAGCTATGTAAACTCCCAGCTCGCGCAGTGCAACAGTGGGAGTGGCCCATGTCGCGTACACGCTGCGGTAGGGAAAACTTTGCGCACGGTCGTTTTCGCCAGTGTTCTGTCGCTCCAGCGTCGTTTTACCTCTACATCACGAGCTTCCACTTTTCAACTGTTGCTTGGGTTGGCCCTGCAGTTCGGTGAGGCTGGGGTGGGGGACAGTGATAAAGCAACACCCCACGTACCGCTTACTGTCTCGGTGTGGTGAGGCAGCATGGAAAACTTAGCGCTAGCTGCCACGAGCATGTGCGGCGCTGCACCCGCATTACCGCCCCGGTTGCCACTGTGCAGTCGCCACAAGAGGCGCTGCCGGTTGGCAGTACCAGTCGAGGCTCTTCTTTTTGTTGGTACCGTCGGCAGAGACGCTCGCCGTTGTGTACGCGCTGCCGCCTCTCAATATGCGGCCTGAGTCTTCGTCGTCCTCACAGCCCTCGTTGTTCGCACCACAGTACCCACCAGACTCGCTGGTGAACACAGCGGGTCAGCACGTCGACATCACGCATCACCGAAAGCACCAGCATCTCGGGAATCACCTGCGCACTCCCTAGGGCATCATTGCACACAGTCATCATACTGGCGCTTTCGGAAGTGAAGAAGTATCTCCGATAACCCGGTGGCGCGGTAGCAGAAGCACAGCGAGTTAGCAAGAAAGATACCCGGCAGTGCGACTGTCCTGGCATACGATGCTGCCAGCAACAATCAGTGACGGCACGGGTTGATACCCCATGGACATCGAAAGAGGTGGCGATCATGGCCTCCCCACTCCATCCCCGCAGCATATGGCACAGTGGGAGTAGGCAGAACTCGCAGCAGTTCTCCAAGATTTCCACCGACCAGCATCTTTCACCGTGCCGCGGCGCGCCTTTACCACTGTATCCGGGTGCCCACGAGTGCCGAGGACGGAGAGCAGGGCAAGAGAGAGGAGGGAGGGAGGCGTGTGTGTGTGCGTGCCTGAAAAGGCGACCAATGGTGGTGGTGGTGGGGCGGATGGGGAGACGCGGTGGAGTGTGTGACTGCCGAACGGTGGCGCAGCGCTCTATCGGGCGGTCAAACAAAACTTCGGGTGGAGTGAACGGAGAGAGCGGCACCCACACACCCTGAGTGAGTGAGGACTGCGTCCCGTGTGCGCGTCCCGCTGAGGCGGAGAGGCGCAGAGAGCGAAAAGAACGGCGTCGGTCGACATCACGCAGGCACACGGAGAACGGAGGGCAAAGATGGAACATCATGCAGTGCCAGGGGGGCCGTCAGGAGGGGAGAGGGGCACTGGCGGAGGGCTACAGGAGGCGCAGCGGGTACGTCAGCGGGGGTGGGAAGGCAGAAGGCACAGAGAAGCAGCCTCCGCCAAAGGCCAGGAGCGATAACCGTGGCGACCGCAGCACTGAGCCTCATCCCACGCTGCAGGCGCACACGCATGCGCCCGTCACAGCTGCCCCGTCCCACGCACCACACCGGCCAGCTGCGTCAGGAAGCCCTCTAGGTCGTCCTGCCCCATGCACAGCATCTCCACCTCGCACGGTGTCACCTGGAAGCAGTACTTATGCTTGCCGCTGCCATCCGAGCCCACCTCGCGCGCAGCAGCGGCCTCCGCCTCCTCCTCTAGCGCAGCCACAGCGCCGCGTACGCGCGCCACCTGCGCCTCGCTCAGCTCGCGGTGCACCGCACGCCCGGCAGCACCCACCGCAGGGCACTGCGCCGCGCGAGCCGCCCCCACACCGCTACCCACGTCCGCCCCCGCGGCACCGGCACCAGCACCGATGCCGCGCGGCGAGTGCTCCACGTCGCCGTAGTACAGCCCCAGCATCTGCACAAGCGCCTCCATCTCCATGTAGTCCAACCGCAGGCGCACACTGAAGCGCCCCGGCCGGACCAGCGCAGGGTCCAGCCACTCCGGGTGCTCCGTGATCATCACAACCATCTGCCCAGGCGTGTCCAACACGCCGTCCAGCACGTTCAGCAGCCCCGCAAGGTCCAGCTTGTCCTTGTTCTCCCCAAAGAGCATGCCATTTATCTCGAACAGGTTCCCGCCAATCACTCCCGCACCGGCGTCACCCTCCGCCACCGCAGCCCGCCTCTCCGTCCTCCGCCGCGACCCGCCCTCGCTCTTGCTACCGCCGCCACCATCCTTCGATGCGCCGCCACCCATAATTTCCATCAGCAGCGCAAGCGGCAACGCGCCCTCCTCCGCGCGCACCACCGGCTTCGACGACGACGTGTCCATCTCGATCACGCACGTCGTCAGCGGCGCATCGCGCGGCCCCGCGCGCGCAGTCAGCCGAGCAGCAGCACGGCGCTGCACCACGCGGCTCCCAGCACGCGCGCACACAACGGGGTTCGCCGCGTCCACGTCGTCGAACAGGAAGATCACGTCCTCCATGCGCAGCTTCTGCACACTGCCCCCCTCCTCCGACTGGAACTCGCGCACAAAGAAGATGTCGTACAGCTGCTGGTTCGTCCGCAGCTTCGACAGTGGCACAGACACAATGTGCCGCCCCGTGTACGCCGCGAGCGCCTTCACGAACGCATGCCGCCCCGTCCCCGGCGGCCCGTACACAAGGAACCCCAGTCTCTGCGGGAAGCCTTCCACGGCAAACCGCCCGCGCCGCTGCGCAAACTGGTCGACCAGCGTCAGCGTCGCGTCGCGCTGCGGGAAGAAGAGCGTGTCGAAGCCTTTGTTGCTGCGCAGCACGTACTGGTTGAAATACACCTTGTCGTCTGACTCGCCGCAGTACGCGAAGAACCACCGCGCCCCGTCGTCTTCCTCTCTGCCCGGCGCGCCCTCCGCGAACACCTCAAGCGCTCGCTGCACGAATGCGTCCAGCTTAGCGCCGGCATCCCTCGAGTTCGCACATCGCAACGTGAGCTTGTGCCGTGTCCATGGATCTCGGGAGCCTTTTCTCTGAAAAGACTCTTCCTCATAGCAGAGCTCGATTCCGTCCACCTGCACGGGTAGGTAAGCATCCAGTGGTACCTTTGCCACCCGCAACCGCGCGACTGTCTCTTCCTTCAGCTTCTGCCCTTCATCCGCATCGCCTTCCACGTAGGCACATCGGAAGGGTGAGTCATAGTCGTTGGACTTGTAGCAGCGATACGGGTCCATGAGCATTGCGCGCATCTGCAAGCCGCGCAGCTGCGACTCTGGCACAGGATTCTGGCGCCACAGCGTTCCGCAGACGTACATTAGAACCGCATTGACCATCAGCTCATTCAAGTTGTTCACGTCATCGTACAGATTCAGAGGTGCTTCATGCACTAGAACACGGAATGCATAGCGCCTTCCAACGCCACTGCGCCATACCGACACCCCGGCCGACACCGTGGGCCACACCACTTGCACGAAGCCTACCATAAATGGAGCCAGCAGCAGCAGCCACTCCGGCGCGAATGGGAACCAGTACTCCAGAGCTGACACAAAGGCCGACACGGTTGTGTGGATCAGCGGCCCCAGCTGCCGCAGTTGCGCAGGTGTCTCACCGTTTAACAGGCTAAAGTCATCCTCATGGCTCTTGTTGCTGCTTATCACGCTGCTGCTGATTCTTGTCATGGACGTCATCAATGTACCGGCAGCATCAGCTGTGCTTAGCGTCTCCGCAGCGTCACATGCCACGCGCTGTAGGGCTGCTGGTGGGTAGTGGAAATCAAGTAGATAAAGTGAGGCAGGGGGTGGAATGGTGTACACACGCACTCACACGCACACACGTGTGTGTATCGATGAGTCAGTGGGTGTGTTTGTGGATAGAGGGGATGGGCGCTGGGTGACGAGGGACGGAGGACATGGAAGGAGAGTGAAGGAACACGGGCAGAGGAAAGGGGATTACAGAGAACGAGATGGAGGAATTATCCAGGAAGTGTAGTCAAGAAGTGCAAAGGGTGTGTCTCTGAATAGGAGAGAGAGGTTGGGGACCTCATGTGAGGCGGTGGAGGCAGTGGACGCGCGCGTGGGTAGCATCATTCGGTATTCAACTTTACAGTGAGTGAGGGAAGGAACGTGCGCGCACAAATCTTTCACACAGGCTGACTAATAAGAAGTAACCCCTATTGAAGTGCCGCCTCGTTGCGACTCAAGACTACTCCCCACACTCCCATTCACCCGCTCCCAAAACCCTCTTTGGCTTATCGCTGCATTCCGCAACTCACGAAGAGGTGTACCCGAGTGTGCGTCTATTAGTGTATGGCTGCTCATTGTGACCAAATCCAACGCCAGGCGAAAGAAAACGAGCAGCACTGCATGGTGAGCGACAGAGCAGGTAAGAAAAGGCGAGTCAGCGTGGTGGTCATGTGATGGAGGCACCCACTCATGGCCTCCACCGCTGCTTGCTGCGGTTCTCCTCTACTCCTTCCTCACCTTTCAAATGGAATTATCCAGCAACCGCACGCTCGTCTCTGTGAGCGGGCGTGACCACTTCCTTTCCTTTGCCTACGCGAGGGAAGGAAGAGAGAGAGAGACAGAGGAGGGAAGAAGGCAACACCAAGAGAAAAAGAGAGTAGGCATCTTCCTCTTCCTCGCTCCAACCTCGGTGTGTGCGTGTGTGGGTGAGTGCGTGATCCGGCTGCTTACACCAGTAGGAACAGAGCGGTTCGTTTCAACAAGAGGATAGATGAGCACATGTGCTGCACTTGTGCGCTGGCCAGAGTGCAAGGCTACTCGCTCATTTCAGCTTCCCGTCTCACCAGGTGGAAGCCGGAAGGGGAGGGGGGCAAAGGAAGAGGAAGACTCATTCGGGAGGCACAGACAGTGGAGAGAAGGAGCAAGAACGGGCCCCCCAAAAAGGCCACCGCAGCCATTTCTCAGTGGAAATGCAACCAAAGGAACGCGTCGGTACGTAGCACACTCGTCTGGCTTGCACTGGAGAGAGAAGAGCGCTCCATCATCCCTCCACACCCACCTTGTCGCCCAGCTACGCGACCCTAGAAAGCTGCGCACATAAATGAATAGAACAAAGTAAGCAGAGAAGCAGCACAGCGCCTCCGCAGGGAGTGGCCCACTCACACCTGCTGAGGTACACAAGGAGGCCCTCAAAGAGTAGGGGCGGATAGTATGGGCAACGGCTGCTCAACAGCAATCACTGTGCCGCGGCACGCCTTTACCACTGTATCCGGGTGCCCACGAGTGCCGAGGACGGAGAGCAGGGCAAGAGAGAGGAAGGAGGGAGGGAGGCGTGTGTGTGTGCGTGCCTGAAAAGGCGACCAATGGTGGTGGTGATGGGGCGGATGGGGAGACGCGGTGGAGTGTGTGACTGCCGAACGGTGGCGCAGCGCTCTATCGGGCGGTCAAACAAAACTTCGGGTGGAGTGAACGGAGAGAGCGGCACCCACACACCCTGAGTGAGTGAGGACTGCGTCCCGTGTGCGCGTCCCGCTGAGGCGGAGAGGCGCAGAGAGCGAAAAGAACGGCGTCGGCCAACATCACGCAGGCACACGGAGAGCGGAGGGCAAAGATGGAACATCATGCAGAGCCAGGGGGGCCGTCAGGAGGGGAGAGGGGCACTGGCGGAGGGCTACAGGAGGCGCAGCGGGTACGTCAGCGGGGGTGGGAAGGCAGAAGGCACAGAGAAGCAGCCTCCGCCAAAGGCCAGGAGCGATAACCGTGGCGACCGCAGCACTGAGCCTCATCCCACGCTGCAGGCGCACGCGCATGCGCCCGTCACAGCTGCCCCGTCCCACGCACCACACCGGCCAGCTGCGTCAGGAAGCCTTCTAGGTCGTCCTGCCCCATGCACAGCATCTCCACCTCGCACGGTGTCACCTGGAAGCAGTACTTATGCTTGCCGCTGCCATCCGAGCCCACCTCGCGCGCAGCAGCGGCCTCCGCCTCCTCCTCTAGCGCAGCCACAGCGCCGCGTACGCGCGCCACCTGCGCCTCGCTCAGCTCGCGGTGCACCGCACGCCCGGCAGCACCCACCGCAGGGCACTGCGCCGCGCGAGCCGCCCCCACACCGCTACCCACGTCCGCCCCCGCGGCACCGGCACCAGCACCGATGCCGCGCGGCGAGTGCTCCACGTCGCCGTAGTACAGCCCCAGCATCTGCACAAGCGCCTCCATCTCCATGTAGTCCAACCGCAGGCGCACACTGAAGCGCCCCGGCCGGACCAGCGCAGGGTCCAGCCACTCCGGGTGCTCCGTGATCATCACAACCATCTGCCCAGGCGTGTCCAACACGCCGTCCAGCACGTTCAGCAGCCCCGCAAGGTCCAGCTTGTCCTTGTTCTCCCCAAAGAGCATGCCATTTATCTCGAACAGGTTCCCGCCAATCACTCCCGCACCGGCGTCACCCTCCGCCACCGCAGCCCGCCTCTCCGTCCTCCGCCGCGACCCGCCCTCGCTCTTGCTACCGCCGCCACCATCCTTCGATGCGCCGCCACCCATAATTTCCATCAGCAGCGCAAGCGGCAACGCGCCCTCCTCCGCGCGCACCACCGGCTTCGACGACGACGTGTCCATCTCGATCACGCACGTCGTCAGCGGCGCATCGCGCGGCCCCGCGCGCGCAGTCAGCCGAGCAGCAGCACGGCGCTGCACCACGCGGCTCCCAGCACGCGCGCACACAACGGGGTTCGCCGCGTCCACGTCGTCGAACAGGAAGATCACGTCCTCCATGCGCAGCTTCTGCACACTGCCCCCCTCCTCCGACTGGAACTCGCGCACAAAGAAGATGTCGTACAGCTGCTGGTTCGTCCGCAGCTTCGACAGTGGCACAGACACAATGTGCCGCCCCGTGTACGCCGCGAGCGCCTTCACGAACGCATGCCGCCCCGTCCCCGGCGGCCCGTACACAAGGAACCCCAGTCTCTGCGGGAAGCCCTCCACGGCAAACCGCCCGCGCCGCTGCGCAAACTGGTCGACCAGCGTCAGCGTCGCGTCGCGCTGCGGGAAGAAGAGCGTGTCGAAGCCTTTGTTGCTGCGCAGCACGTACTGGTTGAAATACACCTTGTCGTCTGACTCGCCGCAGTACGCGAAGAACCACCGCGCCCCGTCGTCCTCCTCTCTGCCCGGCGCGCCCTCCGCGAACACCTCAAGCGCTCGCTGCACGAATGCGTCGAGCCTCGCTGCAGCCCCGGGTTTGGCGGGGCAGCGCAGTGAGAGAGTTCGGCGTGTCCATTTGGAGCTATAGTTTGCGAGGGTCAGCGGCTCTTCGTGGAAGTAGATCTCCACCTCTTCGGTCATTACAGGCGCCCACGAGTTTATCGGGAGCTTCAAAAGCCGCAGGCGATCGAGCTCGTTTTGGATGAATTCCTCTTGGGACCAGTGGTAGCGCAGTGAAGTCCCTATGTAAAATGGCAAATGAGGCTTTACGTTCGCTTGCCAGGTTCGATAGGGATCAACCAAGTCCACTGTTTGGGCTCGGCTGAAGTGGAGATGCGAGGGCAGTGGCGTCTGACGCCAGAGGTGGTGGCACACGTACACCATCACGGCGTTCTGCAGTAAAATGTTGTAGTTTGGTACCTCAACGAAAAACAGCGGCGACAGCTGGACGATGATGTTGCGTTGGATGTATGAGAGTCGTCCAGGAATGCCACCGACACTCGCGCTGCTGCTCAGGATGCAGCTCTCTAAAAGCGGCCACAGCACCCGCAACAAGCCAATGAAAAGGGGAGCCGTGATGAGCAGAAAACACACAAATGACACGGGGATCGACTGCGCAAAGGAGTCGATCTGGTTTGAGAGGTGTTGAACCGCATGGTGGCCAACGAGCTCCGGTATGTGGAAGAATGAGGCAGTGAAGAATGCAGCCACGGTATCGCTCGCGTTGCCGGCACTCGCCATGTTTATTTTCCCTAAAAATGGTCAGCGAAGGTGTGGTTCGTGTGTGTACGAAGTGCCACTTAGGCGCGTCTCTTACCTCGTGACTCACCGCTAAGCCCACGAACTCACGGGCGCGATGGTGGCACAGGTTTCTCACCTACCGCAGGCGCATACACAGGGAAAGAAAGGAGCCGAGAAGGAATGGAAGCGAGGATAGAGCAGAGTGTCAGAAGGAGCGGGTGCAAGACAGAGATGTGCGCGAACGTGCTCTTCACCGCTGTCGAGGTGTGACAAGCACGAGTACATGTAGGTGCGCGGGGGGGGGGGGAGGGGAGGCTGTGCGGCTTGGTGCCTTTAATCTCGCCTTTGAATTGATGCTCGATGAACGCGTGCATCTACACGTATTGGCGAGCAACCAAGACGAGCCGCCCGCTTCTCCTTTACAGTGTGCAGGAGTAAAGGAAGAAGAAGGGAGACACGTTGTGGGTGCCACCCCCCCTCTCCCCAACCCCCCCACCAAGCAACACCACCACTGGGGCCCCCTTCCCCGAGAACGACCCCTTCGCAGCGGCGGGAGTTGGAGAATCGCCGCGTGAGGCAACGACGAGGCGCGCTGTTGCTGCAGAAGACGATCCGTCAGCCGCCCTCTCTGAGCCAACAAAGAAGCACGCGAGTACGCACACGTTTGCGTTGTATTCCTGTCCTCCTTCTTGTCTTCCTGTCGACAACAAGGCAGCGCCGCGGGGTGAGAAAGACCTCGGCAGGATGCATCAGCAGAGACACACAGGCAGTCACATCGATCACCACAGCTCCGCTCTTACTCAAGCTGCTGCATGCAATAGAAGAACTGCTGGACAGCATTGCGCTTTGGCTCATCAAAGCGAGGCAGCTGCTGGGCAAAAAACGTCTCCTTCAGTGCACACACTCGCGCAAACTCGGCGGGCGACAGAGAGTCAGAGTCATCTTCGTCCAACAGCTCACGAAAGAGCGACCGCTCGGCCTCGCTCAGCTGCGCCACCACACTGAGGGAGACGAGCACGCGGTTGAATTGATTCCATGTGAGCGCTGTGGGTCGCATCAGCGGCGACGGCGCCTGACAAGAAGCGGCGCGCTTCTCGCCCAGGTGCTTGACCTCCCCCGCACTCGTCGCCACGCCATCCGCTGGAATGAAGAGCATACGATCGGCGCCATCGTTACCCTCATTCTGCGAAGTCGTGGCTTCGGCAGTTGCTGGAAGTGGTGCCGCATCGACTGCCACACCCTCTTCGGCGGTGGTAGAGGCCTGGCGCAGAGCGCTCAGCCTCACTATTCTCGGAATTGCCTGCGTGGCTTCCTCCAACACTTCGTCAGGGATGGCACCGCCTCGCAGCATCTCCTCGGGCACCGGCGGCATCGCATCTAAGGTGAGCTGCAGGGCCACCAAAATCTTATCGGACTCCCTCACTACGTTGAGAATTTTCTGATAAGATGGCCACGTTACGGCCGTCTTGCCAGACTGCTGTTGTTGTCGCAGCGTGGGATGCACCTCTGCTGCAGTTCCTCGGCCATTCCCACAGAGGAGGCGACGGCAATCATCAAGCGAAATGGCACCTGTGTTGGCGGGGTCGCATAGGCTAAACTCGATGGCACGCAGCTCCCAGCGCAGGTAGTCCACCCGGTACAGGAAGGTGGGGTACGAGACCGCATGTAGCAGCGAATCCTCCTGTGCCACCATCTGTAGGCGAGATAAACGTGATGGAGCCGCAGCGGCAGCGGTGGAGGCTGACCCGGTGACGGAGGTGAGAGGGAGGGTACTGCGCTCTGCGCCGCAGCTGGCTGGTGCACAGGACGAGTAGGGTGTCCATACCTTGCTGAGAAGGCAGTGCAGCATTTGACCCCACTGTCGCCACCAAGCTGAGTCGCTGATGGCCGGCAGCGCCGAGACTGCGCTCGTCGAGGACGCCACCGCACCAGCGGTGAGAGCGACTTTGCGGTCATAATGGGTTGATCCAGGCGGGGCGCCGATGTGCAGTGGCAAAGGTCCGAAGAGGAATGGACGCATTAGCTCTGATGAGAGTTCATACGTCAGGGAATCCTTGTGACGATGCCGTTCCTGCGCGTTGGGCCGCAAGGCGCCTGTGTGTCGCCCTGTGCACGGGCGGGACGCTGAAGCGACGGAGGCCACCGCCGCCAACTTGGCTGACTCGGGGGTAAATGAGGGACGAGGGGTCGAGTACGGAGCCGTTGCTGTGGTGGTAGCATGAGGTGTTGCCGAAATGCATGCTGAGGAGGACGAGGCCGCTGCGTCGTTCTCTCCAATGTTACCAGCGCCGCTCACTGCAGCAGCGTAGCGGACCTGCACCGCCGGATCCACCATGATCGTGTTTAACAGGTGGCAGAACTCCCACTCACTCAGGCGGCCGTTATCGCCTAAGTCGAATACTCTGAAGGCGCGCTCGAGTGTTTGCTGTGGGGTGGACAGAAAGGTGAAGAGCACCACGAACTCAGCGTATCCTATCAAGTTGCTTCCGTCGAGATCGATCCAGTGGAAGAGCTGAATGAAGCGCTGCAGCACAGGTGGAGGTAGCTGCAGCAGCCAGGAATAACGGCGCCGCGGCTGTCTTCGGCCGCTGATAGCCTTTGCGAACGAGTCGACCGTAGTGCCAGCCGTTCCAGAAATCGCTCTCGAGGGGTTCTGCTGCGTTGCCGCGCCGCTTTCGCTTGTGGCTTCGGAGCCCGCATGACGCCATACTACATCAGCGCCACCGTCGTCAGGCAACAAGAGCATGCAGCGAACAAATCCCTCAAGGCTAAGGACTAGCTCGCCTGTTGCTGGGTCGCGCATAGCGTAGCGCAGGAATCGATCCTTTAGCTTGTGCGGTGCCGCGCGAATTGTTTCGGCTCTCTTGTTGATGTTCGACTGCGTGGACGCCGCAGACGGTACTTCCGTGTTAGTGACAGGCTTGACCAAGTGCCTTTCCTCCTCGGTGGCACCACGAAGATGACAATCGGCACACTGGGCGGCGGTGTCGTTGCTATACGCCGGCGAGTTGTGCGTGTGCTCCGCTGTGGTGGCGCTGGCTGCCCGATGTACACCTGTGGCTGCTGCGTTCGCCGTCGCTTCTACCAGCGCTCGTGTTGTTATGTTCAACAGATCACATACACCTCCGTAGAGAGCCAGAAGACTTTCCATCACGCAAGCCACTCGCGCCGGCCCGCTAGCAGCGTTGCTACCGTTCTTCTCGACTGGGTTGCCGCTACTGCTGCCACCGTGGCAGCCGGACGCCGAGCAACGTGTGTCACAGGTTTGCAAACAGGACCGTGGCGCAACGGGTGTCCTGTCAGGAACGCTAATGTATGGGGCGGTGCTCACGCCGGCTGCCACACCGGAGGAGAAGGCGAGCATGCGTCTAATGAGCGTCATCTCGGGAACGCACACCGCACTTCGGCCGTCTGTGACTGGCGATAGATGAAGGCCAAAAGACTCCCCCTCCTCTATTTCAAAGACCCCCTGGTGTGCATGAAGGGGGAGGGAGAGGGGGGGGAGTGAGGTATAAGGATGTGCGTGTGCGAGGGGAAGGATAATTTCCACGATACTGCGCCACCGGGAAGGCGACCAGAGGTGTGTGAGACGAAGGGGCGGGGGGAGAGGTAGTGTGGTGCAAGGGAGAGGAGGTGCTTAGATGAAACTAGCGAATCAGAGCACGCATACACCTCAGGACGATACGCCAGCAGCCCAATAGAGAGGCAGAAAAGTGCAGCACATGGCCGATGATGTACATTCAGCATGTAAATCAATCCCGAGAGCCTACGACTTTGTGCGTGTGTTGTCTGCACCCATTCTCATCTCCGAGTGGCGTTCGGGGGCGGGGGAAGAGAGGTGGGAGGAGAGAACGCCAAAGAAGGAGCCACACCAGAAACGAGAGGCAACGGAAGAGGAGGAAGGAAGCGAGTGAGCTGTCCGCGTCTAGTGGCATAACGGATACACTGCTCCGAGACAAACGTGCATGAAGCCTCTCAATCCTCACACCCCCACCTTTCGCCTCACTCTTATATGACAGTGCGCGCGTGTTTGTGTAGCCTCTCCTCCGTCAACGCCCCGTCCCTCACCACGCCAAACTCCCGATTTCAGCCCCCTGCCTTCCTTCGCTGCCCACATTTTCCCTTTCTTATCCTCTCTCTCCACTGAACAACAGACGATCTTCGATTAGGATCTCTTCCTTCGTCCTTACTACTGCTGGCCTGCTACCGTGTTCGACGCTTGCCTTGATGGCCTCCCGCAAGTAGTCAGCCACGTTCACACTGACTTTTCGGTGGTGCGGTTGACTGCTGTAAGTGAAATGAGAAGACCTGCTCGACATACCCACAGAGACCCACAAGCGAGAAAACGAAATAAGCAACGCGGAAGGGGGGTACGAAAGGGAGAGACAAAGGGCGACGGCAAGTGAGCCGTACGGGTGCAGAGTTGCCCCGCCGCTGAGGCACAGTGTGGGATGTCTGCTGAGGCCCTTTTTTGTGCGTTTATTGCGGAAACCGTGCTGAGCTGGGTGATGCTGGTTAGGCTTCTTCTTTCTCCTTTCTACGAAGTACAGCGATTTCATGCCAGTGCCTGTGGACGTGGCGGGTGCAGAGAGGGTCGGAAAGGGAGGGGGTTCCTGGGGCCATCCACAGAGCCGCCAGCTGCATTCCCTTCACGAGTAGCGCGTGCGCGAGAAAGTTAAAACGAGCCCTCCAAAATACCATCAAATCAACCGAGCAGGCTGCGTTACCACGCGCACACCTAAGCGTGCGAGCGAACTCACTAGAGGGAGGGGGGTAGTACACTTGCAGGCCACCTTTCTTTTCCCTCAGGTTGATTTTCCGCTGAGAAGGATACGATTCTTAAGGTCTCTCCGACGCAACGCACTGACGTCCCTCTACGTCGTAGGTCCCTGACCCTGTCGCCACCAGGGGTGCTCCCGCATTGCCGGGATAGAGGAGCTGCCCGGCTATCCCGCACAGAGAGAGCAGAGCGCTGGGCCCCGGGGAGCCGCGCACTGAGGTGTTCTCCCCGTTCTTGAGGGAACTACAGAAGCGCACCGAGCGCTGAAAATAAAAAAAACGCGAATGAAATGAGGCCAGAGAGCAAGCGGGCATGTGCCCCTGCCTAGACGTCGCATCTGGTACCTATGCGCCTATGTAGTTACTGCTGCAGGCGCGTGTACTTGTACAGGTCGAGATGAAAGAGAGGCAATGCGTATCGTTGTCGGCAGTGAGAAGCGGGGGAAACGAGAGGATGTTGACGCAAGAACAAATGAACAGTGAAAGCAAAGACACGTCCCCCCCGTCCCCCCACACACACAAGCACTTGAGGAGCAAGACAAAATATAAGCAAACTATTTCAGAGAGCCACTGCAGAGGTGCGGTGAGCATTATTGCCGATACAAACAACGTTGAAAACAACGCAAGAAGTTAGCACACAACTGAAGCGACTGGGCTGCTATCATGTCAAGCTAGGCAAACCGGTCGTAAGCCCCGTCACATGACGGCCCATCAGCAGCGTTCTTCCTATTTCGCGCGTTTCCTCACCTTCGCTGTTCTCTCTCTCCTTTACATTCCGTCCAAACGCTTCATCAGCGTAGCCCTATAACTGCCTGAACACACTTTGCGGGTCACTCTGCTTCGCTTCCGCTCGCACATGCGTTCTCCGGTGTGTGGCGCGAGCGTATGTGTCTCGATAAGCGAACTTCAGAAAGAGAGCACGAGAGGAAAGTAAAAATGAAAGAAGAGCAGACAAATACACGCACACGTGTAGATGTGCCATTACTCAAAGACGCATCCATGCACTTAACGTGAGCACAGACAACGAGCAACAGGATCAGCAGCATGAGTCAATGCCATCGTCTACAGTACTCACATACAGAATCCAAAGCTTAGTAGAGATGAGGAAAGTAAAGTGGGTGTCGGATGGCGTGTGCAGGAGGCGAGGGGAGGGGAGCAAAAGAAAGAGCGAGAGAAGGCATTGACCCCTACTGTGTCATGCGCTGCTACCCACGCACTCATGGCCGATATCCTCTCATTTGGTATCTCTTACTCACCACCCAGCTTATCCTCTGGACGAATGGTCGCCATCGTGTAGAAGCACGGTATCATTGGCACTCTACTATCGTAATCCACAGCTGCCCCGATCACCGTCGCGTCGCTCATATTTACCCGTGCATCAGCGCCAAGTCCGGGAAAGCTAATAGTGAGCAGATTACTGGTCTGGATGCAGGGTGTAGCCAGCGTCGGCAACGGTACGCTTCGCGGCATCTTTGACAGGTGCCGCAGCGATCTAGGGAGGCGCAGCTTCACGTCAAGAGCCGCCGAGGCACGAGGGATGAGCTCACCACCTGGTGGCGAGACGACTACCGACACGATTGGCTGAATCGTGTTATACGAGTCCCCCTGCGCGATGAGGTGCTGATGCTGGCTTAGTGTCACCCGCACCGTTCGAATGGGTGTCTTGAGGCTGGTGTTCATCAGAGAGAGGTGCACATTGAGGTAGCTCGTTGCTGTAGGGCTTGAGGCAGGGCTGGTGTTCCCGCAGCTGCACCACGGGAGTAGCGTCACAGCCGGCACTGAGACGGATAACGTGACACTCGCCTTGGGGTCTCTGCTGCGGCCAAAGCATCCGGTCTCGACAGCGAGAGGGATGTTTCGCGTCATCATTGTCTTGTCCGTCCTGCACAGCTGTTCATACTGCTGGCTGGCGATGGTGGGCAGAACGTAGAGAGCAATCTCAGTTCTTTATCAAACCCGCGCGGAATGTCAGCGATGGCGCGCAGTACGTAGGCAATCTCAGCATCTCCGGCGGATGTGTGGCAGTTATACGTCGGTGGCGCGCTTGCCGGAATCTCAAAGTCAAACTGGTACTCATAAATCCCAGGCGCGAGTGAGGCGCCACCGCGGCGGCCGCACTCCTTCGAGAACCCGAAGAAGGTAATGAGGTGCTCGAAGTGGACAAAGGACTGTTGCCGTGTGATGGTGAAGCGGTCCTTCTTGGCCTTGAAGAAGACCGCCTCCTGACCGCGGGCCATGAGGCGAATCGCTGTCACTGACACTTCTTTCAAAACTTCGACGCGAAGGACGCCGGTAACGTGCTGCCCTGGTAAGCACGTCGTCGCCTCTGTGAGGAGCAGCAGCCGTATTTTGTCCCTGTCAAGCAGCATCGCCACAGTCGCTAATTCAGGGCCGGCCCGAGAATGATGGTGATGAGGGGGAGAAGGCTCGAAGGAAAGGGAGGTGAAGGGGAAGAGGGACTGAGTGTGTGTGTGTGTGTGAGGTGTAAGGGCGGCGGCGTGGCATTGGGGGGGGGGAAGTAGCAGCAAGCGAGTATGGGCCCCAGGGAAAAACAACGCCGAGCAAACAAATGAACTCAAAGCAACATGATGACCACCACACCAGGCGCTTCACACAGCGAACGAAAGATGCGCCCACATGCCAGGAGGCGGCAGTCCGATGCACAGAAAAGCGAGATGAATGGGGCGAGGGGGGAAAGACTTGATACGTACGCCGGAGAGTAAGGCGATAACGTGTCGAAGGAGGACGCAGCTGATGGACGAACAAGATGGGGCAGTGGGCGGGGGGGGGGGAAGGGAGGGGAAGGGAGGGAAAAGTAAACGGTAAGAGGATTTACGAAGAAACACCCAAGGGTCATATGCGGGCAGATGGACCGATGAGAGACGAGAGAGGTTGACAAACAATGCAGGCAGGATGTGAAGGCGGAGACACTCCATGAAATGCGAGAACGATCGAAAGAGCGACGAGCAATATAAACGCCCTCCCCAACCCCTGCCAGGTAACCTTCAGTTCTGCCCTTCTCCTTTCCTTTTGTCGGCCCCCGGTCAGCTGTATTTTGTACTTGGTCGGTATGGCTACGTAGCGGATGAGCGTAGGCGACACGGTTTTGCTTCCTCGCTGTTGACCTACTCGGGCGTTCCCCCGCCAGTCTTTCGCGCCATGGACGTTCATTCTGCTTTCCCCTTGGCTTCTGTAGGCCTCTCTTCCCTTTGCGCGGCTACCGATGAGGTGGGCGAGTCAGCCCGTGCCGGTGTTCGTGTCACCCAAAGAGATAGAGAAGGAGCACACTAAGGGCGTAGCACAGCCCCAGAAAAGTACGGGGGCCAACCAGTCGGCCAGTAAAAGCACTGGAAGCGAAAAACAAAGGGGCATAGAGGAGTCGGTGGAGACTAACGTGGCTGTCAAGTTGAGTGTCGAGTCAAACAAGATCAAAGCAGAACTTTAGCTTACGATAGTCGTCACCAGTCGTTTCTTTCGAGGTGTCCCTCCTCGGTCACACAACATGAGCCCAAACGCCACTCTGCCCCCGGCCTCTGACGGGTCCATCGCGTGGTGCGACAGAGCCGTAGGGACACACTACAGCAACACCCACTCAGTCATCGGAGCACGGCCCACCTCAACCTCGCCGCCTCCCGCTCCGCGGGTCACTACGTGATGCGCCCTCCCCCTAGAGTGGCTCAGGCTCCCCACCAGCAGGCAGCGAGGGCTGGATGGGATACGTTCGAGCCACGTCAACACTTCACCTACCACATGAATGGCACAGACCTGTTTGCTGTGACAGGTCTCTCCGACGCAACGCACTGACGTCCCTCTACGTCGTAGGTCCCTGACCCTGTCGCCACAGGGGTGGTCCCGCATTGACCGGGATAGAGGAGCTGCCCGGCTACCCCGCACAGAGAGAGCAGAGCGCTGGGCCCCGGGGAGCCGCACGCTGAGGTGTTCCACACTCCGTCATTAGAGTAGTCAACAAAAGTGGTAAAGAAGGGTCGCAGGGTGGGGCGGGGGGGGAGGAATGGTGAATGAGGAAAAAGAGAAAATGGAGGGAAAGGGGTGGTGGTAGTGGGGCTCTGACGCACAGAGTTAAAGAGGGAGGGAGAGAGAGGCAACTACAAAGCAAAAGTCAGAGTTGATGAGCACCGTAACGAGAGGGAGGACCGTGAAGTGGAGGGGCAGCGAAATGGAAAGCGGTGAGGATGCATTAGGAGGAGAGAAGAACACAAGAAGAGAGAGACACACACACACACACCCACACACACCCACGCACAAGTGGCACACAATAAGGAAAACGAAAGGCGCCAACCTCATGAGTAAGGGGGGGCAGAAGAGCCCCCAGGTGAGTGGGAGAGGCAAGGTAGAGACGTGGCAAGATGAAAAGAAATGTGTTGGGCGGAGGTGAGCTATCAGAGAGGGAGAGAGTGAGGGAGATGCTGATGGTGGTCTGAAGGAGGGAGAGTCGCGAGGTGTGCGATAGAGGCAAGTGCCTTTGTGTCGAGACATTGATGTGGAGTGAGGTGGGTGAGGCTGCTGAAAACACCAGCACGAGAGCGCACAGATACCGGCACCTAAGAAGGCAACAGGAGAGGGTAAAGGAAGGATGGCAAACGAGGAGCGGTAGGAGAGGTCATACAGGGAATCAGAGAAAGTGAAAATAGGCGCATGCTCGTCTGGGAAGTCACTCTGTCGGCAAGGCTGAGCTGGCGTGCCAGTCGATCTGCGAGGAGGGAGAAAAGGAAGAAAGCCGCGCTGTCCGCCGGCATCCTGGCACGGGGAGAGCGCGGGGTCGTATGAATGCCTAATGCGCCCCCGTGTTGCCTGTGCAATCGCATCACCTCGACTTGGAATGTGGCCTCCCCCCGGCGTTGCCTTCTTTTGCCTTTTACGTCACCTCACCTGCTCGCTTGCCTCGCCTCCGTCGAAAAGGTCAAGACCTGCTTACACGCACCCGTGCAGTCAACACGACAACATCGATCTCTCTCACTTCAGATTTCCCGTGTCTTGATAACTACGCGGCCATGATGGAATGATGTGTGATGGGTAAAAGAAGGGAGAACACTTTGCGGGGGAGTGGTGCTCTACAAATATGATCAGCTCGCGCACCGCCTGCAGGAGGTGCGTTGCGTGCTCGTTGTTCAGCAGGTGCGCGATTCGGTTGCGCTCCACCCGCTCCATTGACCGGCGCATGTGCACCTCGCCACCAGAGAAGAGCCCCAGCTTCCAGTTTGCCGTGCCCATGGTGATGTCCACGTAGTCCTGCCGCACCGCCATGAAATTACGCTCTTGCCGCAGGTGATGCACCACCATGGTGTGTAGGTTCTTCCGAAGGTCGGGCGGGATAATCAAGTCCGCCGCCGCGGTGGATGGTGACGACGCCGCAGCGGAGGTTTCGTAATCACTGCAGACGTACGAAAGTAGCTCCAGCGCGTTCTGTCGGGTACGCGCCAGCGCTCGCCACTTGTCCACTTCCTCGGCAATGCGCGACTCTGCAGAAGTTGCACATCGGCCGGGAGCGCGTTTTGGAGGGCAAGGTAGACGGCGGGTGACCAGCCCTGCTGCGACGGTGCAAGCAATCCTTCTCGAGGCATGGCGGTCGACGCTAGGCAGCACCGACCGTTGCGCTGGTGGGGGTCGAGACTGTGCTGCCAGAGCAGCGCAACGAGATACCACAGCGCGGCCAGGAGCTCCGCGAGTTGCTGCTGCGCTTCTGGAACCCCGCCCACTTTGGCACCGACTTTGTTTTGACTGTCCATTGCGTCTTTCCGTGGCCCTGCCTCCACCTCCGCCTTGATCTGGGCAAGAAGCTCAAACTCGCGATCCAGCACCGTCATCTCCGGCAGCCCTGTCGCACGCGTGACGGTAGGATTCGGTGCCACGAACTGAGCCAGGATGTAGTCGCGCAGCGCGCGTGGAATAGGGAAGGGAGATGATGACACGGTGAGAGAAGCACTCGGCTCAAGGAGAGCACCAGCGGACGGCGATTGATGCTGCGGCTGCGACACGGCGGACGCGAGAGCAGTGGTCGTGACGGAATGACCAGTTGAAGCCAGAGTCTTGTTGACGCTTGCTCTGCGACCCAGTAGTGTTCCAGCTGGGTGAGGCATGTCTGCAATACTGCAACGCCCATCTCGCGCTGAGCCAAAACGTCCTCGCTGCTCTTCATCAACGGTTGTGCCGATGTGCTGAGCGAAGCGCTAGGCGGGGCGCTGACTGACGCACCCGACCTCACATTGAGCTCGTCACTCGGGTCAGCACAGGACGAACCTGTAGAGGTGTTCACAGGCCCGACCAGCTTCGATTCCTGCTCCATATCCTCCCGGCTGCGCTTTGGGCCTGCCGTGGTCCTGCTGAGTGCCCCTTGCTGCTGCTGCAAGGTTCGCACGCTTTGCAGAGCGACCACATACGGGTCAGAGGTGGCGCTGACGGTTCCAGAAATGCTGCTGCTAGCAGCTGCATGTCTCCCGATAGCGCTCGTGGCACTCTTGGGGGTTGCTGCCACGCTGTCAGCGAGACCAGGTGTGTGTGCCGAAGTGTTACCACCTCCACCCGCCGCTGCAGACGGTTCCTCTGCGGTCCCTTGGGGCGGTTGCCGCTGCTTCTGTTTCTTCTTGAGTAGCTCTTGCAGTCCTTCGAAATTCATCTTGGAAACTGTGGGATGCAAAGTGGAAAAACGCCGTTCTGCTTTTGTGTGTGTGTGTGTGTCCGTATTGACTTCTAAGGTAGTCTTGTTGGCGTCTTGGGGTAGTGAGTTCCGGCGGTCTCAGCCACTTCTGTACTCTTGCGTTGGTTGGTGGCGCAGGAAGAAGGCGGAGAGCGGTGTGTGCTTGTGCGTATGTGTAACGTGCAAAGCAGATCGCTGGACACAGGGCAGACGAGTCATACAGCGACGGTGTTGTTCATCAATGGGCGTTGCATACCGGGATTAGTGAGGTTCAGGGGGAGACACAGCAGAGAAAATGGTGACGGAAAGCAAAGGGTAAGCGCGAAGGAAATACTTGAGGGATGGACAGCAGCAGAGGGGGGGGAATGTGAGTTGAGCCACACTTGAAGTAGAGAAACAAAGTGAGAGAGGAAGAGGAGGGGTGCGAGACGCCTCGCCTCTTTACAGATGCAAGGGCATTTGCCAACGTACATGGCAGTGACACACTGTGGCTCAGTGCTGCACAAACACACACAAACACCTCGGCAATAAGGCGCGGAAGGCGAAGAAGAAAGAGGGGGAGGAGCAGCGAAAATGCGGCCATTAACTCGTGCTCTAAGAGCGGCTCGTTCCCCCCCCCCAACACTGCACCCACAAGTGCATCCGTCGTCTTGTGCGCGCTTTCGCTTCCCTGTTGTTTCGCGCCTTCGATGTTGACTCGCTGCACGCGGCACAGGGTACGAGTGCAGCAAGATGCAAGGAGAGAGTGTCACGCCACATCTAACACAGACACGGTTTCTTCTGCACCCGCTCAGCATCCCTACTGCAGGTACACACTTGGGGTGTGCTGCTGTTGCTACCACTTCACCACAGCTCACCCGAATGGGAAGAGCGAGAGTAAATTCTCCCCACCGAAACAGAACGAGGACGACACAGAAAGGAGAGACAAGCAGAACGCCTGACAGGAGGCTTGCTCACAAGGGTGGGAAGACAAGGGCAAGGCAAAGAGAAGATGTACATGGCGCCCGTGTCTGCCTAGCCCCTTCTCCCGAGCTCATGTTTCCTTTGCGTTCTCGTTGTAGGCATAGTTACATACATCCACTACATAATGTCAGCAAGAGCGCACGGGGGAAGGAGGAAGAGAGAGAGGGGGGGAGAAAGAGAGCGAGCAGTGTACGTGTGTGTGTGTGTGTGTGTGCATGTGGGAAATGAACTGCATCACAGCAACAGCAACTGTACACGGCAACAGCAACAAGACACCTCTGACCACTCCGCTCCTCAAATGATTAAGCGAAGTGGACAGGCATAGCGCCGGCAGTATGAGTGTCAATCAGGTGGAAAGCAAAAGGCGAAAGGGAAAGGGTGGAGAAGGTGCACAAGACACCTCGAAGAACGGAGGGGGGGGGGCGCTTACACCACCGCATTCGCACCCGTCTTTCGTCTGGCCTCCCCATGCGAGTCTTCGTCCTCCTCTCCCCCCCTTCCACCCATTCTACTTTTAGTCTACATGAGAAAACACAACGACTCAAGTGAAGCGGCAAGTGCACCTAAAAGAGGGAAGAGCAGCACACCCCGTCGTGCAAGCCTTAGAAGTGACGCCTTCACGGAGGGGGGGAGAAGGGAAGAGTAGCATACGAAGCTTAGCTTCCAACGGCGCGCACGTGGGCATGTCGGGGCGGGGCGGGGGGGGAGGAGACTTGAGCCCCTCTCCTCTCCCCACGTCACGCTGACTTCTACCTACGCTGCTGCTTTTTCTTTTGAACACCGTTGACTCACTAGACGGTTGCTGTTGTCTGCCCTTTCCAGATCTTCGCCTTTTCCTTTGTCAGTTCAGCCGCCTTGACGCGAACGCGATCGTGCGCTGTCTGAGCGAATTCCTTTGCCACCGGGTTGTACTGCGGGTCTTCGATAAACTGCGCGAATAAGGATTGAATGCGCTTCCGCAGACTGGTCAGAGACGTCTCCTTGCGGCCACGGTGCAGCAGGTCTGCCTCACGATCGATGAGCTCGCAGAGCTCCTGCGTAGCCCTGAGCTAGCGCTGAACTCCCGCACCGTCCACTTGACACGCAAGAGGGTGTCTACCCGGGTCGCCGCCGCCGATGAGAGGCCAGCAGCGGCGTTGTTCGCTGTCGCTGTCGCAGGGAGGGATGGCGGACTGCGCGCAACGTTCATTGTCATTAGTCCCGCCGACGTCGGAGACGATGAGGAGACAAGGTCGCCTTGCACTAGGCTTGGCAACGCTGCAAATGTTTTTACCGTCGCCGCAGAGGCTCCAGAGGTGAGGCACAGTCGCTCGTACAAGTCGCGCAGCTCGGCAGCGCGCTGTGTTTCGGGGTGCTCACGTACACGGTGCCCCACTGCTTGGGGGCGGCCATTCGACTCAGCGTCTGTATGAAGCGCTTTTCCTGCTGCGTCTTGCCGACCTCGCGACGGCGCTGGTCAAGTTGCTGAAGGAGCTGCAGCTCCGTCTCCGTGAGCGCCAGCAGCGCCGCCCTGATTTCAGTCGGTGATAGCGACGGGTCGCGCTGAATTCGCGCCGCCTCGTCGGCGCGCCAGTTGAAGATGTCCTGCTTCACCGCTCAAAGTCAGCAGCGCTGCGCGGGTCATCGCGGCGCAACTGTGCGGCGTTCTCCACCGCCTTCTGCAGTGCCTCTTCCCGGCGCTGACGTTCCCCAGCGCGGTGCTGACGCGCTGCCTCGGCCACCTCGAGCCCTGCGCGGATGCGTCGCGCCTTCCACTGGCGGTACATCTTCTGAATGATAATCGCCATCTCAACCCGCAGCGCCTGCAGCTCGGCTGCTGTGAAGTACGGCCGAGCCACGACAATGAAGTCGTGAGCTGTATTTAGGAGCAGGTCCACGCGCGGCGTCTGAACGCACCCTTCCCGGCGTGTCTGGCAGCTGCGCGAGACGCCGAGGGTCTGCGTCTGGCGAGTGCACCGATTTGCCGCGAGCCCGTTGCCGTCGCGAAGGGGGAGTAATCCAGGTCTCGATGATAGAGCTGCGTTGCGGCGTGTAGTCGTACCTTCTCCGGGTGACGCTTGTCGCGGTACCCCCCTAGGAACGCTCGCTCTGCAGCTACGGGGCCGTCTTGAAGGACAGCGACAATGACAAAATTTGGCGCTGCCGTTGATGCCCCGTCACCTGGCCGTCGCTGCCGCGTCCCCTGTGTGACTCCGGCAGCTGCTGAGCGTCATGAATGGCCTGCATGCGACGAATTACTTCCTCGTAGCTGTACCCCTGCCTGTGTCCGTCAACGAGGGCTTGGGGTGGCACTTCGAACTTGTGCGGCCGCACACGGATGCACCGCGCGACGTAGTTGTCGGGCCCAAGGTTGCAGAGGTGCGCTGGCACAACCATAAGCGACGCCTGTGCTTCTTCATCCCCGCCATTGCTGTGCGCATCCTCGACCTCTGGGAAGGTGATAGAGACCCAGATGGGCTCAGCACGGTCGTTGACAATGCTCCCCGCGGCACCGCTGCTGACGTCGTCTACGTTTCCTGCGCTATTGTGGCCCTCCATGGTACTTGTCACATCACAATCCAGGAAGAGAGTTCCCATGAAGCGAAGGCGTTTGTGTTGGTGGAAGATCCGAAACGATTGCGGGTGAACGAGGAGACGCCTGGCGATGCCTTCGAAGAGATCCTTCGCAACAAGAATCCAGTGCGGTGCTACGTAGTCTCTAGGGCTACTGCTTAGACCCGAAGGAGTTGCTGCAGTAGCCTCTGCGTTGACTGGACAGGACATGTTCGGGCGGTGAACGGGTACCGTAAGTCGGGTGACAGCTCCCATTGGAAGCATGGTCACGGTTACCTCGGCCGTTCCATGCGGTGCTTGAGGGTGAAGGCTCGCGCGCGTCGCGGCCACGGGCTGGTGCTTGACTGCATGAAGGGCAGCTGAGGCATCAGCGGTACTTGTTCGACACTCGCCTAAATCAGCGGCAGCAGGAGCACTAGTACCACCATGATCATCACCGTATTGCTGAGATTTCTCTGCTACGTCCACGTCCACGTCTGCGTCTACCTGCGTGCCTTGAGTTGGCTGGCGAGCTGCCGCTGTGATGGTCGCATAGTCGCGGTGCTCTGCTACACCCACAAACCTTGAAGGGCTACTGCCTTCACCTCCCTCCGCTACCATTTCCTCGTACTCGGGGGAGTTCACATCGTCGCCGGCACTGCCGCTGGGGGGCAGAGGGTGGAGGAGCCCTGTCGGGGTCGCACATCGCACGCGACATTGACGGCGAGGTCCTCTTCAGCTGTGCGCAGTTGGGCGTAATACCCACGTTGTCCTCATTGTGGATGGCCCGCGGAGGAGCGACTTCGTGTCCTACCTCGGAGTCCTCCTCTGCACTATCGACCTCGGTGTGAACAGGCGCGGTCGCCACTGCTTCTGTCACTTCCTGTTCGTTGGCATCGCCTTCCTCCGAGAGGGACTGCGGCTCGCCAGTGAACTTGTCAGCGCTGCCGCTCATCACTGCCTCTGCTGCTGTAATTCAATCAATACGCGTGTGTGTGTGGTGGTTTCTTTATATATTTCCCTATGGAGTTGCGATGCGATCGCAACAGAAGGGGGGAGGGAGGGGGGAGGGGAAAGACGGACTTGTGTGAGCGTGTCGATGAGTGTGGACGTTCAAGAAGGAGTGACTGCCAGGCGCTTACCAAATGCTGACCTTACTTATGAGGAGTGATGGTCCGAGAGCGACGTGTGGAGAGAACCGAGGCAGCAGCTACGTCAGCACATCAGGCACACACACACAGACACACACACGCACCGATGCTTGTATGGGATCTTACTGCTGCAGACGCCTGCTGGTGGCAAAGTCACTGTCACTCTCACACTCGTTCACACGCGTGTGTGGTTCTCCTCGAATAATAGCCACCGTCACACTTCGCTAGACAACAGAGATGTGCGGGGGTGGGTGTGAGCGAGCGAGAAGGGGGAGGGAGGGAGGGGAGAGTGGACGAGAGAGAGAGAGGTGGTGAGCGGGGTTACAGGAAAGAAAAGGAGAGGCAAAAAGCGCAACAAGGAATATGGAGAGAGAAGTTGGCAGTTATACCGAGAGAGGTCTGCGGTGCCCGACGCTGGAGCTGTGTTGTTGTGGTGGTGGTGGTTCTCTGCCACGGACCTCTGACACACACACACACACACACACACCAAACCACACAGACACACACAGGAACTCGGAGGAGGAAGTAAGGGGAGGGGGGGTATGGGGGACGCTCTGAAGGTGTACCACCGCATACCAGCCGTAGAATGTGTCGGCCCATGCAGCTACGATCTCCACTTCTGGCCTTGTGGCAGGGGAAAGGAGTGGGTAGCGCACCTTCTTCCTCCCCTTTCCACTAGTTGACTCACATATCCCGATGTCCGGTGCCGCGTTCCGTGTGTGGCTGTCTCGTGCTTCCTTTTCCCTCTACTTTTGGGTCCAAGTAAGGGGGGGGGCGTAGAGAGGAAGGGCAACAAATACACCAGTGAGCACGAGCAAAGGGGAGAGGGAGACACACCGAATGCAGAGACGAAGAGAGGGGGGAGGCAGCTTCTTTTCCACTACAGCCCACCTCCTCTTTTCGCCTCCTCCTCACTGGCCTTCATCATCAATAGCTTCATCTGCTCCTGTACCAGTTGCTCATTCCCTTGCTGATAGGTGGTGTAGGCCACTGCTCCGACTGCAGCCGCTGCCGCGATCCCGCCAACGGCGCGCAGCATGTTTTTCGTAGAAGTATTGTGAGGGGTTGTTGTAAGGGGTGATAGAGGAACTAAAAAGAACGCTGGATTTCCATCCCTCAGCACCCCAACCCCTGTGTTAAGAGAGGAGAGGAGAGGAGAGGGAGAGGAGCGAAAGCCTCTCCGCTAAGTCATGAAGTTCCCTTGTGAAGGTGGGAAAAGGCGTCAGGAAAGAGGTCGACGTCGCAACACGTGTACGCTAGCCAATGTGCAGGTGCGACTAGAAGGCTGTTTACATCAGCAGGAGACGTGAATGTGAAAGCTAATGGAGGGAGGGGGAGATAGAGGGAGGGAAGGAGGATGGGGGGGTGAGAGTGGACGGGTGAGGGAGCTGTTCTGTGTTCCTGCAAGATGAGTGGTTGGCGACGGTGTGTACTGATGCACTGGCGAGGCATACCCGCTCCCAGGCCACAGTCGCTTGGGATTTCATTCCTCTATCCTAGTTTCACACCACAGGAGCGGGAGGGACTACTGTGATCACCGGGCTGAGAAACTCACTCGCACACGCGTGTGCAAAGCGTCCATGTGAGGGCTGGGATAAAGACAGTATGCCTCAACCTCTTTCTCTGTTCCCTTGTCGCAACCCCCCCCCCCTCTCTCTCTCTCTCTCTCTCTCTCTTTTCCCGCGGTCTGTGTGCTCGCTTCTCTCGATCTTCTCGCTTACCAAAAGGCACTCTTAGACGCCCAGAACATCACCAAAGAGGGGAGAAAAAGAAAAACAGAAACGAACAGCGCTTGCAGCTGATGTCTCCACCCTCTGCTAGACACGTCAGGCATCCCCCCATCACACCTCTACACAGAGACCCATACCCACACCCACACCTACACCCACTGGAAGAGCTGCAAAAGATGCAACTTTTGTTGGGGTTTCTTTAATTGCACTCTTCTTCACTCCTCTTCTTGTGTTTTCCCGCAAGCTTGACGTCTGACTCCGCCACACCCCTGACAGACGCATGCGTTTGCCCCCCTCTCCTGCCTACATCATACTTACAGCGATACAGATGAACATGCGAGCAGACACAGGCACAGCGAAGAAGCTGAGCGTGCAGGCCATCGTTCTAGAGCAGATCGACGGCAATTCTGGAAGAAAAAGGTAAAAACCACTACTACCGCGCGCGTTGTATGCCTATCGCGTTGCATCCTCGTCAGCTGTATGTGCAACTGTGGCCAGCATGGGAAGCGTGACTGGCTCTGTTCGTGTGTATGACCCGCAGTGGGTCACACACATACACACACACACACACACAGACACACAGAGACAGAGAGGCAGAAAGCGAAAGCAACAAAAGGTGCGGCCTAGTGTCCTCAACTGCTCAGCTCACTTTCCCCCGCCCGCCCCATCCCGCTCTTCTACTTCACTTGTCTCTGAACTTGCTCCATAATAACCTGGTGGAATTCCTCCGCGGTCTGGTGCGGCTTCACCACGGGCTTCCCGCACAGCTCGTAGGTCGACGATTCAGCATTGTGGGCGAGGTTGCTCAGCGCATCGGTCGCCTCTTGCACCTCAAAGAACTTCGACTCCGCCACTTCTACCTCTGGTGCTG
The DNA here is from genome assembly GCA_003664395.1 of Leishmania lainsoni. Lineage (NCBI taxonomy): Eukaryota > Euglenozoa > Kinetoplastea > Trypanosomatida > Trypanosomatidae > Leishmania > Leishmania lainsoni. Next base: position 74,500 of record RAIA01000006.1, on the reverse strand, counting down.
GGCTGCACTGGCTATCCTTGATGCGGGCCGCAGCAATGGCCTTGTCCTCCATGATCTTGCTACCCACACCACCATTGCCAGACGCCGGACCAGTGTTGGGGCCCTGCTGCTGCTTGTACTGTAGCACACGGGGGCTCACCCACTTTCCCCCAGACGTCTTGTTCGCAGACGACATTACTCAACTGTCGCTTCGCGGAGGGCTTCTTCTGCCTTTATCGGCGTCTACTGAGTCGCGGGGTGTACTTCGTCTTTGAAGTGCGCCTGCGTGCCTATCGTTCTCGTGCAGCTAGTGAAAGTGTATGCGTGCGAGAGCGTTGACTTGCACAAGAGGCAAAGGGCCGGTCCCTGTAGACGGTCGTGTGTGCGCGTGTGTATGGAGTAGTCGACAAGGGGCAGTGGTGTATGTACGGGTGCCTGTGGGAGAGGTGGAAGAGGGCTGCTGACACGTGCACGTGCTCACTCACGGCTCTTACAGGAGTACACTTGCAAGAGGGGGCGAGAAGGAAAAGTAGGAGGGGGGGACAAGTCAGTGGACAGAGAGAGAGAGTGTGTGTGTGTAGGCGAGGATAGCACGAAGGCTGGAGAAGGGCACGGGACCACAAGGCACAACAGACTAACAGAATACACCGACAGACAGACCAAACTGGAGTTGAGCGCATAAAAGTTTCACTTTGGACGACCAGTGAGGAAGTGGGTGAAGAGAGTATGTGGGAGGGGGTGAGTGGGATAGAAAGGGTGGCAATGGCGTGAAGGAGAGGGGAAGATGGAGAGCGGAATGACGAGGCAGAAGGCGCTAGAGGAATAGTGGGAATGATGGAGCAGAAAAGCCCCCCCCCTAAAGTGGCAAGTGCCCCTCCGAGTGTGCATGTGCTTGACGAGAATGCACTGGGCATGTGGGCAACGCGTTCCCCCCTCCCCGGTCGCAGAAGAGCAGGGGTGCCGGAGTGGATAACACCAAATGGCCACGCACACATGTGTCTGCGTTGTAGTGGGTGGGTGGAGGGACAACGAACGCTTTGGTTCACTTATCCTTATCTTCGCCAGCTGCACTGCGCCCCGATGCTTCAGCGCCGACGCTCACCTTGTCGTGTTAGCTCACTCACTTCTTTGTATCGGATGGAGTAGAGGGAGGAATAGTACGTACGGCACTTCTGTAGCCTTTCTTGGATTATGTGTTGGTGAATGCTCAGTCATACACCGACGCACGCACATGCATAAGCGACAAATAGGAGAGTTGCCCCCTCGTTCACATCAACGTGCCCCTTTCTCACCGCCTTTTCTCCCTCGGCGTCAGTAGCTCGGTGGCCTTTTCACACCCTTGATAACCACACACGCCACGCCTCCGTATCGCGCCGCAGGTCAGGACAGGCCAGCCGCTCCATCACGGTGGTGGGCTCGTCATCCATTTCCAGTTCCGTCAGCGGCTGCGTCAACACCGTCGTATGCAGCAGCGCTTTCATGTGCGAGACGCTCATGACGCCGTTGATTACGGTGTGGCAGGTGGGCGAGGCCACTGTAGTGGTCGCTGTTTTACGCCCTGCAAAATAGCAGGTATCAGCTGCAGACCCACCGTGGTCATCATCGCCACCGCGGCGAGAGCGATACGTTGACGCAGAAGTGTCGGTCTCCGGCCCTCCCAAGGGGCCTTTCGAATACCGGCGCACCTTTGTAGCAGTCGCACTGTCGTTACCGCCGCGGTCACGGCTGTCGACGCCCTTGCCCTTATCCCCCTCGACTGCCTCGTTTCCGTCATCGATGTTCTCCTCGTCCTCTTCGGCTGCTGCTGCTGCTCGGGACAGCTGCGCCTCATACAGCTCCACCTTCCAGCGCAAAAAACTGTACGTGCCGCGCCGGCGCGACATGGCAGGCCACAGCGACGAGCCACCGCAGTTCTTGCTGTAGCTACTGCTGCCGTTGCTGACGTGCCCGGGGGCACTCGTGGTGGATGGGGGAAGGCTGATGAAGTAGTCGTTGCTCGTGCCATAGAGATACGCCCCGGCAAGGAGAGGCGCACCCCAGGGAAGGCGCGGGTGACTACGTGACGGCGCAAGTGCGCCTTCTGGGAAAGCAAACGCAGCGGTCGCGGGTGAAGGTGACACGAATGCAGTAAACCATAGGACGAGGTGGGTACGGACGGTACCACGCTGGCGCCGCTGAAGCCAGAGCTAAGAGTAGCTGCTCTGGTGCTGGATTCGGCAGATCCGCCAGCTGTCGCCCTCTCCGGAATCGGTGGTAGTCTCTGTTGGCGCCACTGAAGCCACAAACGGTAAACAGCGGCACGCCAAGTATCACGTTGAGCGTCACCGCCGTGTTCGAAGGGCACTGCGGCTTCAAGGGATAGGAGACGCTGCAGCGCTGCTGCTGTGCGCTGCGACTGGGACCACGTGCGCCACTCGAGGCCCACTACCTCGTGCTCGATCTCGCGTCGAGCCGACTCGGAGAGTTCGGCACCTCGTTGTTGATCGTGGCAGCTGCAAACGCACCCTGTAGTCCTGGAAGCACTGCTCGGCTCACCGCTTGGCAGGTCTTCGGCTGAGGTAGTGATGGGGGTGTTTGGAGCCTCGATGTACTGTGATGGCCTTTGCGCATTGCCTCGGGCCGCTGATGCGTACAGCGCTGGCACGCTCGCTGCCACCAAGTCGACTAGCTGAGTTGCCGACAGGGAAAATATAGAGTCCTCTGCGATGCTCTGCGGTCGTGGGGGAGCGAGGGGGTGAGGAGTGAGGCGTGTTGTGGCATCCGGTTGAAGGACAATCGACGGTGCCGGCATTGTTGGAGATGCCCCATCTTTGGCGTCGAACACCTCTGCTTTGACAACTGAAGCGGTACCTGTGGAGTCATGTCGGGCGGCCTTTACTGCGTCTCGCACGCGCTGCAGAAGGCGTTGGAGGTCAGCACCGCCGTACTGTGCGTCGCTTGCGGTTCCTTCCCCTCCGCTAGCTTTTAACAGCCGCCCGTGCTTTGCTAGAGCCGGCTCGAAGTCGTCCAAGAGGAAAATTGGCGGCACCTCGACATTCCGCTGATGATGAAGCGCCGAGAAGCTTGTCACATCTGTTGAGGAGCTCACACTGAGCGCTTCGCGTCGGCCGCTGGACGAGAACGTCGCAACCTTGCTCTTGCCTTGGGGGAAATCAAGTACCGAGGATGCAACGCCAGCGTCGACAAGCCCACTACTTTGACCGCGCATTGTGTGAGAGGAAACACCACCACTGCCGATGCCACCACCTGCATTCGCATAGAGCTGGTAGAGAGAAGCGTAAGGCACATCCTCCTGCAGCCACTGAGTCAGTGACGCCCCAGGCCAGCTGAAGCAGTACGACTGTTCATCCTCTAGTGGCAGAAGCTGCAAGCGCTCATGAACGGTGACTGCGCGCTCCTCGGAAGGGTCCAGCGGTCTGTACCGCTTGCGGGAGGTGCTCATAGCTGTTGAGCGAGCAGGATCCCACGCCGCCTCTACAGCGTTGTTCTTCTCTTGTACCTTGTGGTTATGTGTGTTGTGTGTGTGTGTGTGGTTCCACTGCTTCCTTCCTTCAGCTTACTCCCCCCTCTTGCACTCAGCCAAGCATGAAAACCAGGATCGGCTGATCTGGAGCCCTTTAAGCAGTCCCCTCGTCCCTTCTTGGCGTAAGTGGCGTTACTGCGGCCCCTTCGAAAGAGTCAGTTTAGACTCAGGCACACACACACACACACACACACACAACGTCCGGTATCGTTGTGTGGAGGTGCGTAGGGCCGTGTGCCTGTATCTATCTCCTCCGCACCCTTCGAGGACCGTAAGAGAGGAAAGAGAAGTGGGCGGCAGGGTGAAGCGAGTTAAGCAGAAGACACAGACAGAGAGAGAGACAGACAGACAGAGTGTGTGTGTGTGTACGTGTGTGTGTGTGTGTGCGCGCGCGGAAAATGAAGCCCAGAGCATTACACGGCAGGGCAGGCGAGCAATGAGAATAAAGTCGTGTGCCGAGTGGCCCTGTCTCCTTCGCTACTGTCTGTGGATGGTTCATGAGCAGCTGCTGCAGCAGTACCGACTCCCCTCGCCTCTTGCAGCTTTGTCCCTGAGTTACTCCCCAAGAACTAGACTGGACCAAAAAGGGAATCCGGCCCTCGATGTACTGTCATGTGTGGGCGTGCGTTGTTGTGTCTGCGCGCCTACGGGCCTGCATGCTTAACCATGAGCAAGTGTGTGCAGGAGTGGGTGCGTGGGTTTGTTGATGTTCTTGTTTAGAAGCCATAGGGGGAACAAATGGGAGAGCGCAAGACACAACCACTCAGCCAAATAAATCGCGGCTTGGAGGCATCACAGCATTCCTCACGGTGACACTCATAGCAAAGCTGCCGTCACTTCCACCAGCAATCCACGAGCAATAGACGAGCACACACACACACACACCCACACACGCGCGCGCAAGTTCGCCCACCCAAAACGAAACAGGACAACCACAGGAGCGTGTGCGTGTGAACGTTCGAGCAAAGCGAAAAAGAATCACAGCAGAGGTTGTGAGCAAGGGGGCTACCAAGACGTAGTGGGGGGGGGGAAGGGATGGAGAGAGGGATGTGAGTTACGCAGCTACTCCTCCTCCTCTGCTTTAATACAGCATTCGCTGAAGTCGTCGTGTACCACCAAGCCACTTGTGCTGTGCATCTCGAGCTTGAGGTACGCACACACAGATACGGCTATGGTGTCTTCGCTTAGATACCCTCAGCAGTGATGGCAGGCACGTCCAGCACGATCGGATCTGTCCGCAACCCAGCACGTTTCATCGTCATCAGCGACGCGTACGGGATCGCCGTGCGGTCTGGCAACACCATTTCTGGATCCTCGGCAAGGGTCAGCAGCAGGTGAGAGGACTTCTTTGTCTTCCAAGCGTAGTACCCACGACTGCGAATGTCCACCTGCTTGTCTGTCGGCCCCGGCATGCAGGTGATGTAGGCGATACGCAGGCGGTCCTTGTCGAGCCCTTTGCTTTCTGCCCCTTGTTGCGCCATCTCTAATGCTCGAAAGACGGCCATGTGACCCTTACGTGGAGACAGCTTGCACTGCGCCATGGCTTCGCGAACTGATAGTCCGCGGAGCACGCTCAGCTCAATGTCCAACTTTTTCCACGCCGATGGAACAGCCTTCATCATGAAGCTATACTGTGGCAACTGATCCTGGGCTTTCTGCAGCTCCGACTCAAGTCGCTCGCAGTACAGCTTCCAGTTCACCTGGTACATGACACCGTCTTCCTCCACCAAAGCCCAGCGATCCTCCTTCACCCGCTGGCTGTTCACCACCTTCTCCCAGCGGTTAACATCTGGGAGGTTTGCCTTCGTGATCCAGAGGGAGCGCCACAACGTGCGGTCGAGTAAGATGCGTGGGGTGCTGCCCATGTGTTTCTGAATCGCAAACGGGCGGACGGAGGAGTACTGGCGCTTGTACCATAGCTCACGAGCGTAGTGCTTCTGCGTCGCGAGGAACTGGCTACCGACGTTCTGTCGCTTTGGTGCGGGGCGCAGACCAATGTTGTACCGAGTGGCTGGCTTCGGCATCCTGCAGTTGTGTGAAGTACCTGTGTGTGTGTGTGTGTGTGTGTGTGTGTGATGTCCGTGAGTGTGCGTACACCCCTATCCAAAGGCGCTATGAGTCCCCGCGCGCTACCCCAGATACTCCCTCACTTGCCTCTTTTCACCTGGCGGGCAGCGGAGGGCACTAGAGTGAGAGGAGAGGGAAAATGGTCCAGATGCGTCTAGGCACGCACCTCTTTGTTGGAATGGTAGGGGGCGGAGGTGAAGTGAGCGCGGTTCAGTGAAATTGGAGAAAAGGGAAAGTGGAGGATACATGGCAAGGGGAATGAACTGCAGGAGACGCAGCATGGCGGCGATGTGCTCGAATACGCGAGTCGGTGGCGGCAGCGGCGGAGGGTGTGTAGGGGTGAGTGTAGAGGTGTGCAAATTGAGCCGGAAGGGCATCGTAAATTGGTGTACATGTCGACACCACCTTAGCACACACACACACACACACACACACACACAGTCGAGCTCTCATTCGTTGGGGTTTCAAAAAGCAAATCAAAGCCTGCTTGTCGCGTCTCTCTTCGGAGGATCGAAGCTGGTGTGAGACGTGAGAGAAGAACAAGGAGAGGGAGGGAGGGAGGGGAGGTGGACGCACGGCTTCGCGGTGGACACAAAGGGGAAGAAAAGAGAAGATCTTCGAAAAATAAGATCAGAGCAGAAGTAGAAGAGAACCGCCCCATAAGAGAAGAGCTGCAGGACACATGCCTTGGTAATATGCTGGCCTGATGACACAAGTGTTGGCCATGCATTGGCCCCTAGTGAACTATTGATAGAGAAGAGGAGAATGGAAAGAGCCTAGCACACGCACGGATCAGCACCCCAAGTACGAGAGCTTTATGTATTCCCGCAGAACAGGGCAAACAAGGGGCTTGTTATCACCTGAGATTTTCGTTGGCGGTGCCCGCGTATGTTTCTTCAGTACTCGCGAAGGTCGCAGCTGCGCTTCGTTAGAGAATTTTCTGTAGTTCAATACCAACAACCATGTCGTAATCGTCTAACTGACTTCACGCTGCCGACAGTCGTTCGGTGACTTCTCTCCGGCCCTCGCACAGCGGGGGGAAAGGGTGCCGCTCGGAGGCGACAGCGCGCGACACATCCTTCACATACGAGCGGGCGAGAGACGAACTCAACGTGGGGTCGTATTCCCCAAAGCTATGAAACAGTGTGCCGGCGGGATTCAGTGGAACGGCTACCCAGAAGACCTCGATGCCCCGCTCGTAGAGCCAACCGTGCGTGGGCACTCGCCCAGCTTGCTCACCGACAAACCCCGCCCAACGCCACCAACCCCATTCAGCTGCGTGTTTGCACATTCAGTAATGGAGGGGAAGTGGGCTGTCGCCAGCACAACCCCTCAGCAGAGTGGCAGCGTCTTCTCTGGATGGGTTGACGCGGCACCCCTGGGCAGGTCAAAGTACTGCCTCACTGTGCTGCACTCGTGCGAGCACTTCTCGCGTCATCTGACTCGCTTACGCATGCCTGCTGGTATGCAGCCATGCGTTCAGCTGTGGGAGGGTGAGACATAGGGCTCTTGCCTCGATGCTCCCACCACGTACAGTGATGCGCGTATGCACCCTATCCACCGAGAGACGTGGCTGTGAAGCAAATCGCGTCGTTGCCTCCGTCGTTGCTAGGAGGAGGTGCGATTGTACGCCACATCAGCCCACGTACGGTGCACGAGCTGTGCATCGAACATGGTCAGCTCGAGAGGTGCCGTGGCGTCAAGGCGCAGCAGAGGGTCATCCCATCCGAGTTCCCCGTGGACGGAGCGAGGTTTGCCTCTGCACGCCCGCGCTAGCGAAAACGTCCACGTGAGGTTGAGGAAGAGGTGGTGGTGGTGTGCAGCATGCAGGAGCGTAAGCGGCAGGATCGATGCAAAGGGCTGGATGGAGAACCCTGGATTGCGCAGTGCCACGGTCAACTTTGCAAGACGCTGGAGAGCGCGGCGCATAAATCTTTCCCTTTCGCTCCACATGCACTCCGCTCGTAAAACTATGCTTGGCTCGGCGGCCAAATTCAACGACGACTCGTCCTCCATGCGTGCCCACAACTCACGCTCCGGGGGCGTGAGAGGGTTGGCCACGCAGATCCGACCAGCAATGCGACGCACCGCTGCCACGAGGTCGTCCTCCGGAGCCTCTTCTGCTGCGACCAAAGTCTTGCCAGTCATGGCCATAGCCGCCACAGGGGATGGGGTGATGATGCCCACGGTGGTTCAGGCCACACCCTGGTTCACGGCCACGTTCCAGCGCGCGTCGGTGGATAGCGGGCATCGTTCTCAGAGAGGATTTGAAGAGGGTGTGCCAATGCAGTAAACTCGGTTTCCGCCTCCGTGAGGTCCTGCCACACACGTTTGCGTGCGACATGTCTTCTCTACAGATGTCCTGCACCTGCCCCCTACCGTCTCCGCTGAGCTACCGCCCACCACGAGGCGCGTGTGCGCAGACCTGAGCAACTCTGTGTTCGCCTCCTCCGTGAGGGGCTGAAATGGGGAAAGAGGAAAAGAGGGGGCGCAGTTCAGGCTGGGGATAGCGTGCGAGACGGCAAGCGGACGGTCCTCTGGCAGGCCGAAGGCCTTGAAGAAGCTGTAGGACTCCGCTTGTGGCGCCCAAGGCCCCCAGGCGCCAGCTGTGCGCCGACCAGCACACGCATTTCTTCATGTCGTCGGCCCCACACTGTGGACCAGCCGATGGTTTTCGTGTTCCGCTTGGCAGCAGGCATCATCCAATGCCTTCTTCTGCACCGCGTGACGACCGACGAGTGCGGAGCCGGAGGGGGGGAGAGTAGATCGCTCGTCGCTCCTTTCGTTCAAGAAAAGTAGCGAGGTCCAGGGCGCGGGAACGCCCCGATGCGCTCCAGAAGAGTTCCCTGTATGCATGCACAGAGGACTCGAATGCATTCGCTTTCTTCTCTCTCAGCTGCTTTCCCCGTCAAGGTGGCGCTTCACATACGGCCGTGCAGCCCATCTCACCCGTGCGGCAGACTGCCTTTCACCCGAGGCACCGTTGAAGTGGAGCCTTCATGGAGTCGTGAGGGGGTGGTGGTGGCGGCGGCGAAAGAGAAAGAAAACCTCGACGAGTCTCAAGGTGTAGAATCCGCAGGTCGTCCATGTGAAATTGTTTCAGCGGGCTTCGACCTACACGTAATGCGCAGTTCTGCAACCATGAGGAGAGGAGAGGAGAGAGAGAGGACACCAAAAGCGTGGACAGAACACCAAAGCACAAGGAGTAGACGAGGCTCCATGGGGATAGTCGTCCAACGACCCGACCGCAGCGATCCGCTCTTCAGCTCAACATCGCGCAAGCAACACTGAAGAGAGGCAATTCGCTTGACGACATCCCGGCTAGCCTGAATCCGTTGATTTGGTGGCTCCTTTGGTTACTTTTTAGGTACTATACAGACGTAACTACCCCCACCCCCACGCATCAGGACAGAGCCAACAACACGAGGAGGAGAGCACGAGAGAATTAAAGGCACCAAATCATCGATCCCGATCGTTTCTGCTCTCCTTTATTGTGGAATGGGCCCTTTGCATGAACATGCCGGCCTCGGCGAGAGGCTGCTCGGCTCTCCCAGGACGACACGAAACCCTCCTTTGCCCTCAGCGAGGCGCTTATCGTGCCTTCGTGCGTTACCGAGTTCCCAAACACGACAGTAAATCAGAAAATTCCATTGGAAAGTAAAGAGGAGGAGGGGGCATACAGCAGCAAAGCACAGAAAGCGCAGCACGACTGACCGCGCACATGCGCACCAGCACACCAGCCAGACAACTCCTCAGGTTAGACTTTGCCACATCAAACGCGCTCTTTGACGGCGCCTAGACGACTCTCCCCCGCCTGCTGTGGCAGCCGCAAACTCTCAGAACACCCACTGCACCGCCGCTTCCATATCCTCCACCTTGTCATACGGCAGTGGCATCGCGCTCAGAAGGTCGTGCTCGGAGGCACCGTAGGCCCAGTGCGTGTGACGGGCGTCCGCCTCCGCCTCCGACAGCACCAGCACACTCGCAGCACAGTCGTCTGCAGCGGTGGCCCCCTTACGCCAGCTGGACTCCTCGATCGGCACCGCCGCGGCGACCGAGGCCGCCTCGGCTGGCGTGGGTGAGCGCACCAGCGACTGCGCGGCGGCGTCCAGCAGGTGCTCCGCGAAGTCTTCATACGCCAGCAGCTCGGCTGGCACGCCCAGCGCGTGCGACAGCTCCGTGAAGCCGCGTGCACCGGTGCGCAGTGTCCGTGCGTCGAGCACCAGCGCCTGCACCGCGCGCCGCCCGCGCAGTTCCACCAGCGCCGGCGCCTCCCACAGCCCCGCCGCCATCCCCTCGCGCGCCAGCCGCAGCCCCGCCACCACCACGTCCACCACGCCGCTGTCCGCCGGCAGCGTCACGCGGCGCAGTCGGTCCGCCGACAGGCTGCAGCGCGCCACCGGCAGGAACTCGCGGTAGCGGTGTCGCTGGTCCGCGCGCGCGGCGCGCAGCGACACGCCGTCCGCCGGCGGCACCAGCACCTGTACCACACGCTGTCCGCTGAAGTCCGGCAGCACGTGTCGCAGGCTGCGCAGTAGCGGGCAGAAGCCCTCCTCGTCGTTGCTCACGAGGATCAGCGGCAGGCGCATCAGGCGCTCGAAGTTCACGTTTAGGTGCATAAACTGCAGGTTAGGCGCGCCGCTCTGCTCCTCGACGCTCGACGACACTCGCAGCTCGTCCGTGCCGTTCCCGCTGTAGAGGGCGCTATTCCAGTGTCGCTCCAGCAGCATTGGAGTGGGAAACAGCTCCTCCAGGAAGTTGCGGAGCCTCTTGCATATGAACTTGAGGGTGAACTTCGAGTTGATATTCGTGAATAAGGTCACATTGCGATAGTTGCGAATGCGAGTCATTCGTCGAGCGTTGTGCTCCATGTTGTCGTCGAACTCATCGTAAGAAGCCTCCTTGAGCTCTTCACCGTGAAACGTGGCCGGTGCGCAGCCGTCCTCGTTGTCCAGCGCCACGTCCACCGCCGGGAACACCGGCGCGTCGTTGCCCAGCGGTGACAGCCCAGCACCGCGCTGCATGCGCCACGCCTGCTTCGCAATTAGGTACGGCAGGTACTGGCTCGACGCGGCCCACGGATGCCGCAGCATGTGAGCTGTGTGCGTCGACGGCGGCAAAAGGTCCAGCGTGGTGCGCTTGCGCATCATGAGCATGTTCAGATTGAGGTCGGGTGCGTAGCGCTTGTGGATGTAGCCCCACATGTTGCGACACTGTGCGTACGGGGCGTGGCTGTCGAGCCGCATGCGGTACTTGCGCATGCGCGGCCGTCTCTTGAAGATACGGTGTGTAGGGAACTCGTGCCTAGCAAGGCCCGCCGCCCAGACTTCGAGTTGGCGCATCAGCCGCGCACGAGCACCTGATCTACCGGCTGCCCACTCTTCCTCCAGGTCTACCATCTGCAGCAGCTCCGCCATGGCCGTAACGTTACGAGCGACATACCTCGCAGCCTCTGATGGCGATACCAGCATAGGCTCTTCCTCTGTCCCCACCACCTTCGTTGTCTCGGGGTAGTAGCGCGGTGCGATGAGGTCTGCCGTGACGCGGTCGAGCACGCGGCGGCCCCAATGCGCGAGCGCCGGTATCTGCACATGGCCCGTCCACGTCCACTCGCCACTGCCCGGCTTCGTAGGTGGCGCTGGCACCAGCGCAAAGGTGCCCGCTGCATCCGCGGCCCACGCCGGCTCACCCTTCGTCGACACGCGCGGCATCGCACACGCACCGCGCGCCACCGCGCCCGCAGCGGCCCCCCACGCGCAATCCGCCCACGCGCACACTGCAGCACTGCTGCTCCTCGCGCACGCCGTGCTCGTGGGCTGCGCGCTGCCCCCCGGCGTCGCCACGCTGCTGCGCGCGTCTACGGCAGCGGCGAAGGCGGCCCACGACGCGCGCACGACGCCGCGCTGCACCACGGCTGCCTCACCCTCCATCAACGTCAGGGTGGCGGCGGCAGTAGCCGGCTGCACGAGTTCCTCCAGGTCCGCGGGTGTTCGGTCCAGCTGTCTCTGAAGGCTGTACGTGTTTTGCAGGATTCCACGCTGAAAACCAGTTGTGCACAGTTCATCCTTTAGTATCTTGGCAGACTGTGAAATTCGCAGGACCGGCCCTCCATAGGCGTTCACCAAGTCGGTGATGTCGACGTCCTTCATGACGAGGTAGTCATCGTTCATGTAGATGAAGATGGAGGAGGCGTTGCGCAGGCGGTACACGAAGGGCTCGACAACGTAGCTGTTCACGGTCGTCAGCGGCGCGGGCGGCATCAGCGCGCGCTGGTCCACGATGTGGATGCGCGTGTAGTGCAGCTTGTTGGTGTGGGCCTCCCTCACGAAGCGCGCCTCCGCCGTGCCCAGCACGTTCACATCGCCGCCGTCAGCGGCACCACTCGCCGCCTCAGCGCGTGCCATGGGCGCCGTGGCAGCAGCATAGAGGGAGCGCATGAAGAAGTTCCGGCTCTGGTTCAGCCACAGCGGCACGTTGCCGTACGGCGTCACGACGGTCATGCGACCGCGGTGCCAGCTGCGCGTGTGGTGCAGCAGCCCACGCATGCCGTGGCGCAGCTCATCGCAGTCCGCGTCGATGTCGTCCGGCTTCACGCTTTCAAGGTCCGCACCCAGGGCGTGCAGCAGCTCCATGTTCGTCAGCGCCATCCCCGGTGGCGGCGGCGGCGGCGGCGGCGCGCCCTTGATGTTGGGCTGGCTGGGGTGCGTGGCGGCCCACCAGAGCGACGCCTCCACACGCTTCATCGCGTCCTTGCCGGCGCCCACGTCGGCCAGCAGCTGCGACAAGGCGCACGGGCTCGACGACGACACAAACAGCAGCTCCGCAATGTGGCGGCTGAAGGCGTCCTCGGCCAGCGGCGGTGCGTCGGCGCCAGTGTCGGCCGCACGCTGCATCTCGCCCCACAGCAGCTGCACCGATGCGATCATATTCCAGCACTCCCACGTCTTCGCAAACGGCTTCGTGTAGCCGCGCGTGATGTCGCTGCCGTTGACGTAGGAGTAGATGAAGTCGAGGTGCGCGTGGCGCTGCAGCAGCTCGTCACGCGTGTAGCGGCGGTAGTGCGTGCGCAGGCCCTGATCCGCCTTGGTGAAGTCCGCGTCGGCGCTGCGGCTGGCGGTGGCATCGCGGGCTACTGCCGCGGCCGCTGCGTGCGGCACGGCGAGGGGCTGCACAGAGAAGCTGAAGGCACCGTTGACGGCGTGCCGCGGCGCGGCGCCAGCGTCGCCCAGCTGCCAGTTGGCCTCGCCATTGAACCACGGTGACGGCGCCAGTGGCGTGCCAAGCTGCACGCGGTGCGGCGCGGCGCAGAAGGCCTCGTAGGTGCTGCGGCCCACACCGCTGCGCCGCCGCTCGTCCACGCGCGTGCCACCGCGGCCGAAGGTGCGCACCACGTAGCGGTCGCGCTCCACGTCGTGGTGGATGTACGCCGCGTGCGGCGCGCCGGTGTAGCCGTCGTAGCTGCTCGCCGTGGGTCTGCCGCAGAAGTGCGCAAGCGTGCGGCTCGACCGCGGGCCGTACGGGCTCAAGGAGCGCGGGTCGTGCACAGGGGAGACGAGTGAGGTCCCCATCGTTGTGAGGTCAAAGTGCGTCTCTTGGTAGGTCCACAGCTGAATATTATCAGGGTTGTTGTGGAAGCGGTAGAGATGCAGAAGGCTTGTGATGGTGCACACGTATAGCAGCACAAAGGTGATGCCGGGAACCGTAAAGACCTCCCACTTGCGCATCAGTGTAGTGACGCACCGAACTGTTTTACTGAGGCTACGAGGCGGCTGCATTATCTCTCGTTTCGCCGCGTAGGCCTCGTTGAGGCGGGCGACAGCAAACCGGCGGCATCTCAGGAGGACTTGCAGGACGTACTCGAGCAGTATGCGCATCGCGACGGCGGCGACGGACGCTAGAAGTCGTAATGTAGAGGTGAGCGACGTGCCGAGGCCTCGCAGGTAGAGAATGGTGGGGTTCTCAGCCATTTGCGCAGTATCGAAGATTACCGTTGGCATGGCCCGGCATCCCCTCTACGTGCCCCTTTACGGTTCTATTCGCAGTTACGTGCGTATGCCAGAGGTGTGTGCCTGTGTGTGTGTGTGTGTGTGTGTGTGTGTGTGTGTGTGTGAGCGTCTCTACTAGTGGAGTTGACCTTCTCGATTGATGTCCCGTGTACTCTTGCCCTCCATCCGCAAAGCACCCGCGCCACCGGGCACGGAGAAGAGTAGAGGAAAGCGAAGCACAACACTCACAACGAGGGAGGGCCACGAGAGACGCTGCAACTTACGCAGAAGCGTGCATATAAGGGAGCGTGCGTGAGATACCTGATCGCTGTCGGGTAAGGCCACATAAGTGACCAGAGAGCCACAGACAATAAGGCAGGAAGAAGAGAGAGATGACAACGGGGAGGCTACAGATGGGTGGAAGCGAGCAGAAAAGGAAGCTGCGCAGCTACACATGCACACTTTCCTGCTCGGACGTAGCCACTCTTGGCCACGCAACACGTGTGCAACGCCACTCTGCCCCCGGCCTCTGACGGGTCCATCGCGTGGTGCGACAGAGCTGTAGGGCACGCACTACAGCAACACCCACCCAGCCATCGGAGCACGGCATCCACCTCAACCTCAGCCTGCCTCCCGCTCCGCGGGTCACTACGTGATGCGCCCTCCCCCCTAGAGTGGCTCAGGCTCCCCACCAGCAGGCAGCGAGGGCTGGATGGGATACGTTCGAGCCACGTCAACACTTCACCTACCACATGAATGGCGCAGACCTGTTTGCTGTGACAGGTCTCTCCGACGCAACGCACTGACGCCCCTCTACGTCGTAGGTCCCTGACCCTGTCGCCACTAGGGGTGCTCCCGCATTGACCGGGATAGAGGAGCTGCCCGGCTACCCCGCACAGAGAGAGCAGAGCGCTGGGCCCCGGGGAGCCGCGCACCGAGGCGTCCCCCTCCCCCCACCCGCACTACTGCGGGGCGGGCGCAGCGCAAAGACAATAAAAGACCAAAGAAAACGCCCCCCCCCCGATGCGCCTCTCACAGTCAGGCCGAAGAAGAAAAAGACCGCGCAGACATCGCCGCTAGCGGCACGCCAGGCCGCACGAACGACAGGCACGAGACCGCCTTCCCTGTTCGTGTGACCTTCGCTTAGCGAAGGGACGGACGCGGTGCAGGGCGTGTGGCGGACTGAGCGCCTGGGACGTACGAGCCGCTGCTGTGGCCTTGTGGCGACCCGTCGTCATCGTCTTCGTACTCCTCGTCCTTGTATTCGTTACCGAGCCCTTCGACATCATGGAAGGCGTGCTCCTCCTCCTCACCTTCGTCCCCTTCGATGTCTTCGTTCTCAGCGTGCCGCACAGCACGGACCCCGTCCCGTGGTACAGGCGCCGCGAGACCTTTCGGCCCCTCAACGCTGTCCACGCTGTCACCGCGCTGGTGGAACTCACGGCCTACCTGCAGCGGCGCCACGGTGGACGAGAGAATCTGCTCAAAGGCCGAGTAAGACTTGCTCAACACGGCGTTGCTGCTGCCGATCTCGGTGCCCGCGGCTAGTTGTAGGCTCTGCGTCGCAGCGCCACCGCCGTCTGGCAACGCCAACGGCGGCATCTGCAGCCCACCACTCTCGTCCTTTGCCCTGTAGCGACCCAGCAGCACACGCGCCGTGTCGTTGAAGTACTGCGAGTTGCGAACCAGTGGTGGCACGACTGTTATCACGGAACTGGCGGTAGCACCACCGTGGAGGGACGGACCAGCCCCCAACGAAGCGCCGGCACCCGTGGCCCCCGTTCCCGGCAGAACGAAGGAAGTTGCATATATTGGGGCAGGACCCCCCGCACCGCCAACGTCGCCGCCGGTGCCTCCGCGCAGTGAATAGCTATTGGCACGGCCCTCTTCATCGCCGGACCACATCTCCGACTCTACAGCGCCGGAGACATCACCGAAGGAGTCCGCAAGGCCGCCGCTGCTGCTGTTCCCGACACGGCTCGTCGGGCTGCCGGCGGCTTCGGCGGCAGCCACAGCTACGCGCCGCGCACGCTTGCGCTGCCGCGCCTCTACAGCCTGCTGTCCGATCGGATCAAAGGTGCCGTCCATGCAGATGCCCGCAGCCGTCGTCGGCGCCGATATTAAGAAGCACGAGCGGTTTGCGCCGATCCTAGTTCTGCCTGTCGCGACAGCGTCGAGGCTCAGCCAATCGCCGCCCATGACGACGTTGCCCATGTCCACGTCATCCACCTCTCCGGGGCAACGGGTACCGTTAAGGCGCAGCTCCTTCATCCTGTGCCTGTAGCGCGTGCGGCGGCAAATGCACCACACTACAAAGGCAATAATGATAGCAGGTACCGCGAGGGCGATAAGGCCGAGGAGAGCGAGGCGCTGGGTAGGTGAGCGGCGCGTGCCGAGGTTGTCTGGAGCGGGTGCTGCCAGCGAGAGAGGCGGTGCTGCTGTCGCACCGCTGTTATCGACCAAGACAACAGCGCTCCCGCCGGCCGAGGAGAATGACGACGACTCCATCGGCGATGACTCCGAGGACAACGACGGCAGCTCTAAGGGTGAAGATGAGGAGGAGCCTGTCGTTTTTGACACCTTCGCTGCTTCGCTGCCGCTCCCGCCAGCGTGTTGGCCAACCATAGACCTCAAGGCAGACGCGCTCACACCCACGGCGGCCAGATCGCCAAAGTCAAACAAAGTGCCCAGGCGGCTCACATCCTTGTCAGCCCGCGCGGCTGCCACAACAACAGCGAAACCAGCGCAGCGCAGCAGCGCAGCAGGCTGCCACAACGGCAAGGCGGGCGATAACGCGCGGAGACCCTTCCCCGTCCCCAAAGCATCGCCGCCTGGCGAGAGGCCGCAGTGTGCGCCATGTGCGCGGCAGCAAAAAGGTGTCGTCCACCACGTCGTCAGGAGGAAAGCGCTCAACACCAGCAGCACACGCAGCACCACCCGCTGCAACACCGGCAGAGCACGGCAGCGAAAACTGCGGTGGCGCTGCAGCCCCCCGTCTGCTACGGGATGCACGGCAGCGCCCATGCGAGCGTGTCTCCGCAGCCGCACGCAGGACGGAAACACACGAGAAAAGTGGGCCGTGCGGCGCCAGGACAGCGGCACGGACACACAGGCAGACGGGGTGAAGGCGGCACACGCAAGACGAGCAAGAGGCACAGCCCCTCCCAGCCAGCGGCACTGCAGGGGAACACCAGCAAAGAAGAGAGGCAGGGGCGTGTGAAGCACGGCAGCAGACGCAAGATGCGCAGTGCTCTTCCCCCTCTCAGCACCACCGCGCAGGCGTGCGCCCACACACAAACAACGCCGGCGCCTGCCTGCCTCTCTTTGCGCTTGTTGAGGGTCCACCACGCGCGTCCGCGATGCGCTCGACAGATGAGCTGCGAATGGGCAGTGCACGCGTCACTCCCCCCGCCCCATCAGCTCTTCGCTGCGTGGCCGCGCGTGTGCGAGCTCGCGGATGCCGCGGCCAGTTGCTGTAGTGGGGAGGGGGAAGAGGGGAGGATCAGCAACGAACGGGATTGTGGACGCTAAAGTCGTGGGACGGTGGCAGCCAAATCGTACCCGATGGAAATGGGCTGTAGGGGATGGGAAGGCGCAGAGACGGAGAGATCAAAGTAATCCAGGAAAACGAGACATGCTGTGGCACGCGAGGGAGGGGAAATGAGGAGGTCACCATGACGCCTCCTCGCGCGGTGCCTTCTGTATCCTCTCCGCCCTCTCCTCGTTCTCGCCATGCCACGATCCTCAGGACCAGCGACCACCGCACAGAAGCTCCACACCTCGGCCACGAGGTGCAGCAGGAGAGGGGTGCCGAGGCGGCACACTGGCACGCGAGTCTGCGTGAGTGTATGACGCGGAGCCTTGCTCACGCATGTGAGCGACCTCAGCTCCCCTTCGCCTCTTCTGCGCAGCATCCGCGTTCAGACTGTCCTGCCAGCCATTCTTCTGCGCTTCTTGTCGATTTTTATTCATAATGGCACGGGACCATACAAACATATTTCGCTAGCACAAGACGATGCGGCGAACACTCGCAGGCACATTTACCCTCACAGGTGCCCATCCATCGCACACAAGCAGACGCGCACAGCCACCGCTCAGCCCATCGCGATCACACGGCACACAGCGCGGGCTAGGCGCAGGGCCACGCCCAACAGCACTGCAGCGCAGCAAAGACGGGTGGCAGTAGGCAGACGCGCATACTCGCTAGATCGTCCATGCAATTTTAGGTAAGGCAGAACAGAAGTCATCATCACTGCAAATGTCCTCGGCGCATCGCCAGCCAACACCTCTCTACCGGCGCCAAGAGCCCGCAACCGTGCCCGGAGGCAGGCGGCAGACTGCTGGCTTCCCTTCCAGAGTGGGCAATGAGACCCGCTAATATGGTGGTGAGGCAGCGAGCGTCATTAAGACGTTGCGGAACAACGAAAGGCAAGAGAAAGGAAAACGAATTACATAACAGAAGATGAAAAGAGAGTTTAGAAGCTTCTATGCAGCGCACATCTTTACATCACGGATTAGCCAGCAAGCAGACGCGTACAGCCACCGGCCGCTGAACCTCGGCGGCGAGGACGTCGCCTAGGACGCACCGGCCGCCGTCGCATCCTGCCAGGCGCCGGGCGGACCCACCATGTGCACCCTCGACCCCCCTTCGCGTGCGTGCTGCACCACCGACACCAGCCGGGCTCGGGTGGACGGCATGACTCCATCCACGCGGGCAGAGGCCAGGGTCCTGCTCGAGAACGGAAGCAGTGGCGTCCGTCGAGATGTCGGGGGTGACGATCCTCGGCCACGCACATCCCTGCAGCGGAGAGCTGCACTGGGTTGCGGCGTCTTGCACCGGAGAGTGCGCTCCACAGCACGAAGTGCTCCGCGGCCCAGTGCGCCGCCCTCCAGAAGGCGGATTGCTGCGCAGCTGGCCTGACGTCTCCGTCGGCAGAGGGGGTGAGGAGTGCGACGCCATCAGCAGAGAAGGTGCGCTGCAGCCCGGGGCACTGCGTTCAGCTCCACGCCCAGCGAGTCCACCACAAACGATGAAGAGAAGAGCGCGCAGGACACGTTGCTGTGGGGCTCCGCAGCAAAGCGTGGCGATCTTCGTACTCGCACGACACGAAGACAAACGACGAAACACACGCACACGGACACAGCCAGAGGGGGAGAGATAGGGAGAGAGACGGCGATACGCCCGGAGGCCACCACCCCCTCACTCCCCCTCCCTTCGCTGTGGGGCACATCGTGCAGCAGCTTCACGCCGCCTCGTCCCTTCCTTCACACGATGAGCACCGCCACAACCCCAGGAATAGCGCCGCTCAGAACAACCTGGACCCGGGCGTGGCCGGATGCCAGATGCTGCGTGGTGTCATAACGCTCACGACCGTGCCAGTGTAGTGCTGTCGCCACCACCAGCGCCTCCAGCATCCCCACTGGGTATGTACAGCTGTGGGGTCAACGTTAGAGGAGCTGGTGACAACACATGCGCTGTCCGCCTCGCTAGTAATGGAGCTGCCGGCAGTTGTGAAGATGCCACTCCCGTAGGGCAACCACAACGACGACGAGCTGACGCTCGGTCAGCGTAGCTCCATTAGGCCCACGAATTGCTGTGCTCGGGAGAGAGGGACTCCATGCTGCTGTCCGAGTGCCAAGGCTCATCGCTGCTGTCCGAGTGCAAAGACTCATCGCTGCTGTCCGAGTGCAAAGACTCATCGCTGCTGTCCGAGGGCAAAGACTCATCGCTGCTGCCCGAGGGCAAAGACTCATCGCTGCCGTTCGAGTGCCAAGACTCATCGCTGCTGTTCGAGGGCCAAGACTCATCGCTGCTGTCCGAGTGCAAAGACTCATCGCTGCTGTCCGAGGGCAAAGACTCATCGCTGCTGTCCGACTGCAAAGACTCATCGCTGCTGCCCGAGGGCAAAGACTCATCGCTGCCGTTCGAGTGCCAAGACTCATCGCTGCTGTTCGAGGGCCAAGACTCATCGCTGCTGTTCGAGGGCAAAGACGCATCGCTGCTGTTCGAGGGCAAAGACGCATCGCTGCTGTTCGAGGGCCAAGATTCATCGCTGCTGTTCGAGGGCAAAGACGCATCGCTGCTGTTCGAGGGCAAAGACGCATCGCTGCTGTTCGAGTGCCAAGACTCATCGCTGCTGTTCGAGGGCAAAGACGCATCGCTGCTGTTCGAGGGCAAAGACGCATCGCTGCTGTTCGAGTGCCAAGACTCATCGCTGCTGTTCGAGGGCCAAGACTCATCGCTGCTGTTCGAGGGCAAAGACGCATCGCTGCTGTTCGAGGGCAAAGACGCATCGCTGCTGTTCGAGGGCCAAGATTCATCGCTGCTGTTCGAGGGCCAAGACGCATCGCTGCTGTTCGAGGGCCAAGATTCATCGCTGCTGTTCGAGTGCCAAGACGCATCGCTGCTGTTCGAGTGCCAAGACGCCTCGCTGCTGTTCGAGGGCCAAGATTCATCGCTGCTGTTCGAGGGCCAAGACGCCTCGCTGCTGTTCGAGTGCCAAGACGCCTCGCTGCTGTTCGAGTGCCAAGACGCCTCGCTGCTGTTCGAGTGCCAAGACGCCTCGCTGCTGTTCGAGTGCCAAGACGCCTCGCTGCTGTTCGAGGGCCAAGATTCATCGCTGCTGTTCGAGGGCCAAGACGCCTCGCTGCTGTTCGAGTGCCAAGACGCCTCGCTGCTGTTCGAGTGCCAAGACGCCTCGCTGCTGTTCGAGTGCCAAGACGCCTCGCTGCTGTTCGAGTGCCAAGACGCCTCGCTGCTGTTCGAGTGCCAAGACGCCTCGCTGCTGTTCGAGGGCCAAGACGCCTCGCTGCTGTTCGAGTGCCAAGACGCCTCGCTGCTGTTCGAGGGCCAAGATTCATCGCTGCTGTTCGAGGGCCAAGACGCCTCGCTGCTGTTCGAGTGCCAAGACGCCTCGCTGCTGTTCGAGGGCCAAGACGCCTCGCTGCTGTTCGAGTGCCAAGACGCCTCGCTGCTGTTCGAGGGCCAAGACGCCTCGCTGCTGTTCGAGTGCCAAGACGCCTCGCTGCTGTTCGAGTGCCAAGACGCCTCGCTGCTGTTCGAGTGCCAAGACGCCTCGCTGCTGTTCGAGTGCCAAGACGCCTCGCTGCTGTTCGAGGGCCAAGATTCATCGCTGCTGTTCGAGGGCCAAGACGCCTCGCTGCTGTTCGAGTGCCAAGACGCCTCGCTGCTGTTCGAGTGCCAAGACGCCTCGCTGCTGTTCGAGTGCCAAGACGCCTCGCTGCTGTTCGAGTGCCAAGACGCCTCGCTGCTGTTCGAGTGCCAAGACGCCTCGCTGCTGTTCGAGGGCCAAGACGCCTCGCTGCTGTTCGAGTGCCAAGACGCCTCGCTGCTGTTCGAGGGCCAAGATTCATCGCTGCTGTTCGAGGGCCAAGACGCCTCGCTGCTGTTCGAGTGCCAAGACGCCTCGCTGCTGTTCGAGGGCCAAGACGCCTCGCTGCTGTTCGAGTGCCAAGACGCCTCGCTGCTGTTCGAGTGCCAAGACGCCTCGCTGCTGTTCGAGGGCCAAGACGCCTCGCTGCTGTTCGAGTGCCAAGACGCCTCGCTGCTGTTCGAGGGCCAAGATTCATCGCTGCTGTTCGAGGGCCAAGACGCCTCGCTGCTGTTCGAGTGCCAAGACGCCTCGCTGCTGTTCGAGGGCCAAGACGCCTCGCTGCTGTTCGAGTGCCAAGACGCCTCGCTGCTGTTCGAGGGCCAAGACGCCTCGCTGCTGTTCGAGTGCCAAGACGCCTCGCTGCTGTTCGAGGGCCAAGATTCATCGCTGCTGTTCGAGGGCCAAGACGCCTCGCTGCTGTTCGAGTGCCAAGACGCCTCGCTGCTGTTCGAGGGCCAAGACGCCTCGCTGCTGTTCGAGTGCCAAGACGCCTCGCTGCTGTTCGAGGGCCAAGACGCCTCGCTGCTGTTCGAGGGCCAAGACGCCTCGCTGCTGTTCGAGTGCCAAGACGCCTCGCTGCTGTTCGAGGGCAAAGACGCATCGCTGCTGTTCGAGGGCAAAGACGCCTCGCTGCTGCTCCCAGCAGTGTCAAGGAACGTTATGCTTTTTGTGGCGAACAGCTGTGCAGAATGAGGAGGCGGTGGCACAGAGAGCCGGTGGACGCCCACGGCGTGTGCCCGTGGCTCAGCGCATGCGCTGAGCGCAAGCAAGGCCAGGACGCACGCCACCAGCACGGCAAGCAGATTCACGGCACGCATCTTCATGGTGCTTTTTCGCAGGTGGACGGATGTGGAATAGGCGCTCACACTCTGCACAGGCTGACGCTCGTCGAGGGTTGGGGTAGCAGTGCTGGCGGGTTGTGGGTCGGTCCGCGCAAATTAGGGCAGGCGGAGGGGCTATGTGAAGTGAAAGTTGTTAGCGAAAGGGAGTAAATGAGTAATAGAGATGACGAGGTGTTTGTGTTAGAGTCCCTTCGCAGGTGCAGGCGTGTGTGCAGGCGTGTGTGGGCGATGGCACACGCCAGCGTTTCAGGCGCGTGAAGTGTGCCAACGGAAATATCGTGGCGAGTGCGCGTGGGTGACACGCGGCACGGAAGGCGGGGACCCGGGGAGGGGAAAGGCGAGACAAGTTGGCAGAGAGGAGAACGCCGTGGTGCACAAATGGAGAGGCGCAAGCCCTGATGCAACAGAGCGCCAGGGCGAGCGGGAAAGGCGCACACGCACACGCTCACCACGTGGGGAGCCAACGTGTGCGCGCTTGGCCTGCCGCAGCGGCAAGTCGTACGCTGTGGTGGCCGGCAATGCGCGCTGCGCTCATCGGCACCGCAAAGACCGCACGCGCGTGCTGGCGGAAGGTGGTGCGAGGGCAACTGATTCGTGGCGCGCTGCTTTGGCGGGTCCGACAGTGATCAAGCAGAAGGAGCAGACAAAGACGAGAAAGCAGGGGAGCGCGGCAGGGTAGACACCGACACAGCCACAGCGTGGCCGCGCGGAAGCCCGTGTGACAGCACCGCGCGCCTCTAAGTGTTGCCCATCGTCGCACTGCCCTGCAGCGACAGCACAGCCAGCTCCCTCGCCAGCGTGCTCAGCGTCGCCGTCATGGCCGCCTGATCGCGGCGTACCCGCTGGAGACCCACCAGCAGCTCTGCGTCGCAGTCGCCAGTCACGGGTGAAGCGAAGTGGCCGCTTCGCCGATCAGGTGCCGCTGCCGCGCCGGCGGTGGACGCTTGATGAGCATACTCCACGGCACGCTGGTAGTTCAGCTCCGTCACCTCAATCGCAAACTGATGATCCTCTTGCATGCTGATGTAGCGACGGCGGAATGCCTCCTCCTGAATGAGCCGCTGCTGGGCGAGTGTGTGTGATTGGCGCACCTGGCGCGAGACACGCGCATCGTGGCGATGGTCAGCATCCTTCGCCCCCGCCACGCCGCACCCTGCGGATGTCGAGACCACTCGCTCGCGCGCCCTCGCTCTTGCGCCAGCCGCGTGATGCTCCGACGACAGAATGCCTCCATGTCGGGCCTGCGCGGGGCTCGCCGAGGTCGCACGAGGAGCGGTGGAAGCAGCAGTGGCAGGGGCCGCTGCTCGGGCCACGGTCGGGATGCTGTGCGCCAAAGCTGTCGTGCAACGCTGCTCTTTGGCGGGGGGGCGACAGCTCGGCAGGCGCCCGTCGTGCGGAGGTGATACGGCCCCTGCAAGAGTGCCGGTCGCGAATCCGAATGGGATGCGTCGCGCCACTGGACAGGGGAACGTGTCCACTGGCAAGTCCTGCTGCCTGTGCAGGGGCTGCTGAAGCGGTGCCGCACGGTGCCGCATCGGCTCCCCGGCATCCGGCGATCCGCTCAGGTAGAGACTCCACGGCGCGGCATCGGCCATCGCCGACGCCGGCATCGCGCAAACATCCGCGCTCCGCTCCGTCAAGTCAACGCGAACGCGGGGCGGACTCCGCAGCGAGGAGAGAGACCGAGACGACACGCAGCCACTGGTGGAGGCAGCAGCCGCAACGGTGGCCCCCACCGCCGGCATGGCGCGACTACCGCAGTGCGGAGGTAGTGCAGTA
This sequence comes from Leishmania lainsoni, assembly GCA_003664395.1. Classification (NCBI taxonomy): domain Eukaryota; phylum Euglenozoa; class Kinetoplastea; order Trypanosomatida; family Trypanosomatidae; genus Leishmania; species Leishmania lainsoni. The sequence goes on along the minus strand of RAIA01000006.1, from coordinate 50,931 downwards.
GGCGGCCCGGAAGGACAGACGCCCGCTGCCGTTGCAACCGCAGCGGCACCGGCGCTTCCCAGGAGGGCCTCGCGCGCCTCCAGCACCCCTGTGGCAAGCATGCGAGGGCTGTACACGGCAGCGTAGCCAGGCGCCAACGCCAAACTTGGGAGAAGACCACTACCAACGCCACTAGAGGCGGCACCGACCCACCTCGTAGCGGCAGAACGCGCCCGGTGTGCGCTGGCACACACACGAGAAGCCGCCTCGACGGCCAGCGAGACGTCTGAAACAAGGGGCGAGGCCTCCATCGGCAGCACACGGTCATGTGAGTCGCCGTGAGAGTGGCCGGCGGGTTGCGCGTCCGGACGAGCACACAGCGCACCGGCGGCTGCTGCCGGCTTCTGCAACGCTCGCGGATGTCGCAGCCGCTGCGCTGCAGCAGCGCTCCGACACTCATCCCGGGGGCTGCGCCGACGGACGCCGTCACACACAAAGCCGAGCGACGTAGCGGGCCGCCACGTGCGTGCTACGGCTCCCGTCTCCTCGCCGCCATCGGCGCCGTCCACCTCCGCACTGCTCCCTGACCTGCAAATGACGACAGCCCGCGGCGCCAGCACCGCCGCAAGCCCTGGATGGGATGCGTGCGGCCCACTCGAGGAGCTCCGCAGCGGATGGACGTTCTGCAGCACCGCAGCGATCCCAAAGCCGCGCGCACCGCCGTTGCGTACACGAAGACCCTCGCCGGTGCTGCCTTCCGCACGCCAGCGCGCACCGCTGCACCGATCACGTGGGCCGACTTGCACGGCGCCTCCCACGTCGAACTCACGCTCAGCCCTGTTCCCCGTGCGCTCCGGCGCCGGCGAAGTGATGGCGGTCAGCCGCACGCGTGAACGGGACGACAACGGCGCGGCCACGCGCTGGCACGCTTGTGTGCTGGCACGCCTGGCGCCCAGCCCATGCACTGCGGACGCCCAGCTCTGCGTCGTCTCAGCGAGGCCAGCGGACGCCACCACACGGGGTGAAGAGCTGCCAGCCGTGCCCGAAATGCCAGTGGTGCCCGCGCTGCGTAAGCTCGTGGGAGGCGCCCGCGCGCGCGCCCCAGAAGCTCTGCGGACAGACGGCGGTGCCAGCGACGCTTCGGGGAGGTCGTCCTCCGCGCCAGCAGAGCTGAGCACCCAACGGACAGCGTCGACGCCACCCTTGAGTGGACTTTTCGCCGTCCTGCCATCTCCGCGGCGCGACTGCGGTGGATGACCGTCGTCGCACTCGGCCAGTAGCTGCGTGGCAGGGCGCCGCGGGGACGGCGTGACGGCCGCCGAAGACGACGACAGCGCCGCGGTCTCGGCAGCCGCGCCGCCGACTACAGATGCCTGACTGCGCCACCGATCCAGCGCTCGCCCTTGCGCCGGCCACGTCTGAGTGTGGGCTGGGCAATCAGCTGATGAGGCGACACCACGACGCGCCCCGTCCACCCCCAGAACGGCAGCAGCGCCATCCCTCACGGAGACTGCGGCGGGGGACTCATGGCACTCACGAGACGTCCACACCTCACGGTCTCCGGCACGAGTTTCGCTGGCCACGTCGGGGTCAGAGGCTGAAGGCTGGCGCGCGACGCCGTATGCGTCGATGGCACGGCTCTTGCTGTGGGGGTGGCTCCCACAACGGCCTGGGTCGAGGGAGGACGCGCCATCGCCGGCTCTCCATGGCGCCGGGGGAAGCGGCGGAGGGCTTTCGCCAGCGACTGCCGCGGCGCCATCACTACCGCCGCAGTTCACAGCGCGCCCCCCTGGCGTAGCTAGAGGGGGTCGCCACCCCGCTAGCTCCGTCATGGCAGGGCCCGTGCCGCCCACACCCTTATCGCTGCTGCTACCCCCGCGAGTCTCCTCGACGCTTCGCTGAGGTGGTAGCGGCACGGATGGCGGCGCCCGCGCCGACGGCGAGCGCGACGCTAGCGGAGACGGTGCCGGGGATGACGCCTGCGATGAGTCGAGCGGCTGCCGCGTTTCGTCGGCCCGCTGCGCCTCGCCCGGGCGGCCACCTTCGGCGCTGCTGCTGCTGCTCGCAACCGGTGGCACGCGTGCCGCGTAGTCAGCAGCGAGAAAGAGAGCGGGTGGCGAGGCGCCGGTGCCAGCGACGGCGGTCGTGCGCCGTTCGTCTCGGTGAGCCCGGGCGAGCTGCCCCTGGCGCTATCGCCGTCCTCCACGCCGCCGACAGCGCGATGGCGGGGGTCAGACCCGTGCCGACGGCTGTAATGACGGCGACAGGACTCGCCGCAATCGTAGCTGTCAGAGGGCGTCGCGGTTGTCGCGCTCGCCCTGCTGCACGCCCCCCGCCATGCCACCGGACGCGAGGGGGACGCAGAGTTCGCAGATTCAAGCGGCTGCGACGGCACTCGCAACCGCGGCTGTTGCTCTGGCGCGGCAGCGGTGGAGGCGCTTGACAGCGGTGGCGGTCGAGGGAGCGGCTCAGCGGAGGTGGGCGTAGGCGAGAGCGCTGGTGGCGATGCCAGAGTCGCCGTGGTGTTGCTCACGCGTGCAAGTCGTAACGCGCGCTCAGCGCGTGGTCGATTGCCCAGCACCTCCTGGCCCCACCACCGGGGGCAACTCCAGCGCGAGCATCCCAAGCGGACCACAGCAGGCGCCGGGTACCTCCGCGTCGGGAGAAGCTTCAGCGGCAACGTCGCGCTCAGCATTGCGGGTGCGCGCACCGTGTGCTCAGCACGGCGCAGGGGTGACAGGCTCTCTGTGCGGACAAAGGTGCGAGAGTTCGCCTGCTGTCGCTCCGGTGACCGCGTGGCGGGTGCGGCAGTGGCGACGGCAGCTGGCGCACTTGCTCTTGCGTCAGCCTCCAATGGGGCGGCCCTGGGTGCGCGCGCGCCCACTGCATCATCCGTGCACCCACGCTCTCCCGCTGCGCGTGAAGCTCCGGCGGACAACGGTGGGATCGCCGCCGAGGCCTGACCATGGCCAGCTGCAGTGCAGAGCGACGCCATCCCCTCCACGCGGCTATGCAGGCGGTCGCCTGGCAGCAGCGCGCAGAGCGGAGTCGACGACGGCGGTCTGCACGCCGCCTCCCCACCCCAGCCTAATGAAGGCGGGAATCGACCCTCACCCGCGGCCGTGGGCTCTAGTCCACTGCGGCTTCCCTCAAAGCCGCCACACGAGTCTGCTAGTCGGCGACGAGAGTGGCGGCGTCCGTCCCCATCATTAGCGTCGCCCAGCCCCGCTGCATCCGTCAGCAGCCCCGTCGCCTGGCCGGCAGCCCTGCTGTCACTGCTACCGGTCGCATCGCGAGCAAGACCAGGGCGTTGGGTACAGTCGCCACTGCTGCGGCTTCGATAAGACGACGCAGGCGAGCCAATGCTAATATCCATCATGGTTGCTCGGGCGGGGAGGGGGTGGCGAGCCCAGTGAGGGAGGAAGGGGGCAGAAGATGGCGGCTACAACCGTCTGTGGTCCCAACAGCAGCAGACAATCACGTTTCTGCTTGTGCTTCGGCCAGTCGGTGTGGGGCATCGGTAGACCTCCGCACCTGCAACACAGTAGGGAGAAAGGAGGTGCACAGCGACGCGGAAAGCACACGAGGGGAACAGAGCGGAAGCGAATGGCGAAGCAGACACACGGGCGTGAGTGCAGCCCTCGCTCCGGAGAGGAAGGAGCAAGACGCGCAGGGCGAGCGCTGCAGTGGAGAGCGGCGCGAGGGGAGAACGTACCTCGCACCGAAGTGCAGTGCAGCGGTGTGTGTGCGGGAGGCTGCAGAGAACAACGAGCGGTCGGACGTGGAGAAAAGGAGCACAGGGCGCAAGGAAGACCAGCCAAGAGGACGCGATGGTGGCGTGGACAACGATGGCTATGCGAGAAACGGCGGTGGTTCGCAATGCCAAGCAAAACAATGCAAAGGCGTGAAGGTCCGGAAGGGGGAGGGGGAAGACGAAGAAGGGCTGCTTAATGTGCCCACAGCCCTGTGCGGTGTATGGACGGCGCGTGTGTGGGGAGGGGGAGGGAGTGCGGGGTGCGCCTGTGCCGGCCTGGGAAGGAGTGCAGTGCCGCTAACCTGTCCGCGGCGTATGTTGCCACCACCGTCGCCCTTCTCCTCCTCGCTCTATGGGGAACCAAAGATGGGTGTGTCTCTTGGCTAAAGTGCAACAGCGCAACACGCTGAAAAACAAAAGACGAGGGCTGCGCCACCAGACAGGCGGACGGGGCACTGCTGCACAGTGGGTGCAGGGGAGGACAAGAGGCGCGCATCCCGCACACGCACACGGAGACACGAAAGAGAGAGAGGTGGCAGGGCATCTGGGAAGAACGCGGCTGGTGAAGCTGCCAAACGGGAGAGGAGTGCGAGGAGGGGGAGAACTGCACAGTACCAGCTCACCCCCTACCCCAACTGCCCACCTCTCCCACCAATGCACTGGGAAAGAGCCGCAAAAGGAGAAAGGGACGGTGCGGGAAGGGAAGACGGAGACGCTGAAACGCACTCGTCTCCTCACGCACCTTTGATGGCCACAGAAGAAAATGCGGCGGTCTGCTGTCGTCGTTCCCCTTCCTCTCTCAGCGTGGGTGCCTCCACTCCGGCTTTACTCTCACTGGGGCTGCCGTACGCACTCTAGTAGGGTGCACACACGGGCGTGTACGGCAGAACACAAAACCCCCGAAAGTCCGCCCACACCGCGCCACTACGCGCGCGCACGGGAAAACAAATGATGCGCGTCCAGACAGACAGGCAGGCAGGCAGAGAGACAGAGACGGCCGTCTTTGTGTGTCTCTTTCCCACTCCACAGCCGACGCAGCAACACGATATGCGACACGCACGTCCGTGTAGCAGAAGGAAAGAAGTACACCCATCGCCTACCAACCCTGCACAGCGTCCTCGTTGATGGGGCGATGCCACGCCTGACCCCGCTCCTGCAGCTGCCGCAGCTGCCGCTCGCGGTCCGCAACCTTCGCGCGCGTCCAGAGCGACTCGGCGACGTGCTTGTTATCCATGTACGCCACCCAGTTCTTTCGGAGCAGGCGGCCCTCATCCATCGGCGTATACGGGGCCAGCAGCTCAAAGGGAAGCGTCCGCGTCTTCGCACCAGGGGCACCGCGCGGTCGGTACTGCGGACCGTGCCGCGTGAAGTACTCCTTGCCGCGCAGACTGTGAGCCCAGCGCTGGCCCTGCTCGCTGGCAAGCCACTGGTCCTCCCACGCGTGGCGACGACGGACCTCATCGACGGGTTGGTGAGCCTTGGCCATCGGGATGGTGCGGTGCACGGCGCCGCCGTCGACCGACGCCTGGTCGCGACGAAGCACGCCGCCTATCGTCTCGATTGCGTCTTCCGGGACCGTGTAAAACTCCGGGTTATCGCGAATGCCGAGGATGATCGGCTTCAGGTCCTTCAAGAACTGCTTGTACACCCTCAGCTCCGCCTGCTCCATGAGCGCGCGGCCCTGTTGGCAGGCATCGGCGTACGCCGCGAGCACAAGCTTGTGCTGCTGGGCCGGCGACAGGTCCTCCACGGCGGGGTTGACGCGGACTCGCTTGAGAAAACCGCCGGGCGTCGTCATCACCTCGACACGGCCAGCCCACGCCCGGCCTACGACAGACATGCGGTCAAATCGGATCTGATACTCGTACTTGTTGTTGTACACGTAGGCGAGAATGCGGTGAAACTGCCGCTCAGGCATGAGGCGCCGGTGATGCGCCCACAGTGCGCCGCGCACGCGCTCCGCGATGCGGCGGTACACCTCCATGACGCGCGGCCCCTGCGTGTTTCGCTGCCAAATCGAACGCCAGTGCCGTCTAGCGGTCTCCGGAAGGCGCCTCCCCGCTCCCTCCTTTCGTATGCACTGCTGCGCTGCGAGGCGCCGGATGTGATGTGATGGCGAACGGCACTAAATCCAAATGAAGGCGAGTCAAGCAGGTAAAGGCGCGAGGTAGCATGACTGGCGCATAGCCAGGGTGAGGGGGGAGGGGCATGGAGAAGACGGCACGCGCGCCTACGTGCACCGCGAGGAAAAGGGGGCACAACAGAAGCACCACCCTCTCACACACTCGCTGTGCTCGCCATTCCCAGTCCTGTTTGTGGGTGAGTGCCTGTGTGTGTGTGTGTGAGGGGGGGGGGGGGAGGAAGGAATGAGTCATGATGGTCGAACGCCAGCAACGACAGCGTCCCTCCCTTTCCGCCCCCCTCCCAGGGTGTACATGGCGGGCGCGGAGGGGGAATAGGTCTCGCGCTGCCGCGCGTTGTCCCCCTGCGCACGCTCCTCTGTTTCCTTTGTTTGTCCTTGCTCAATTAGCGTGCCGCTGTTGGCGCACACCACACCTGCGTTTGTGCGTGAGGGTACTTGAGCAGCGCGTCTGAGCGAGTGCGGCACTGTGAGGGGGCGAGAGGGAAGAGAGAGCCGCTCGCAGAGGTCCCCGTCATCGCTAACGGCAGTGGTTACTTGTGGCTCTCATCCTCCGACCTGCCGAGCACCCGTGGCGTCTGCCAGTACGTATCCTTCTCTCCGTAGCGCTTCCACAGCCCGGGTGGCATGGAGCGGTAGCCGATTTTGGCTGTCGCGTTCAGGTGCATTTGCTGCTGCGAGCGTAACGTCGGGGACTGGCGCGTCTCATTCATGTACTTCGCCGCCGTCACCTCGCCCTCGAACTTCTCGAAGCTCGCCGTCACGCGGCCGGCGTTGAGCACATACGCGGCAACCTCCTTCTTCCGCATCCCAGCCAGCGCCGTCTCCTCCGCGCGGGCCTGGATCGTTCGGCGCAGCTGGCGCAGTGCCGCCCACGGCGCCTCGGGACTCTCCTTTGCAAGGAGCGTCTTGAGCTGCTCCGCCCGCCACTCGGCCTGGCGCCTGCTTACGTCGGTGTTGGTCGGCACGAGAGCCGGCCCACACGGCCTGCCAGCTCTGTAGGCGGACAGGCGACCAGACGCGTCCTCGGCAAGCAGGCCGCCACCACCACCGCCGCGCCGACGCCAGCGCTCCTCCTTCCGCCTCTGCTTTGCCGACAAGGCAACGCGGTGCTGGCGGCCGTACTGCTCCATCACGTCTACAAACCGCGAGACTGCACCGGTCAAAGCGCATTGCAATGAAGCGGTCGGTCCCATTGCCGGCGGCACTGCGCTGGCGTCGGCACCAGGCGCAATGTTGCTGCCCGTGCCGACGCCACTGAAACCAATGACGCTGGAGCACCAGCCGTGGGACGCAGCCGCTACGGCAACACTGTCGGCAGGGAATGCAAAGACCCGTCTGCGGCAGCCACGGCTGTGTCTCTGGGATTCTGCGCCTGGCTGTCACATCCGCCATGCCGTGCCTCCTCACCGCCTTTGCCCCGCGCGTTGCACTCTCCCACAGGGACACCCGGCTCCCCGCGCAGCTCCATGACGGCATGAGCAGCCCGGGGATTGTCAAGGCCGGTGTTCAGACGGTAGCGGCCGCTGCCGGGAAGGCCTGTCTCCAGCCCTGGTGCTGCAAGGGGTGAGGTAGCGCCACAGCCCACCTCCCCATGGATAGCGTCGTACGACGGCGACACCGTGCTCAGTGGGTGCACCCTACGCCAGGCGAGGAACCGCTCACGTCTCTCACGACGGCCCTCCGCAGCCGCAGCCGCCATCGATGACTCAGTAGGGAAGACGTCTGCAGTGTCGTGCGCGGCGTCCAGATCGCTGGCGCAGCTGGAGAGCAGCGCCGCGGCCTCGGCGTCAGCGGTGCCGCTGCTGAGCGGCAGCACGTAGCGGCAGTGGCGACTGCCGGGTGCCACACCCGACGGCGGCGCCGCGGCCTCAGAGAAATCCTCGTTGAGAGGAGGTGCAGCGCTCCGTTCGGCGCTCGTGTCTTGCACATCCGCACTGGCGCCACCGCTTCCGTCCCGCTTTCGCATCGCGCTTGGCCTCTCGCTGCAGTGCACCTCCAGCGGCGGCTTCGCGGCCACGCTCGCGCCGAGGCCGCCGCGTGTGAGTTGGAAGTAGGCTTTCGCTTGACTGCGCTCCAGCTGCCGCGCGGCGTCGATGCGCCCCACCTCCTCCAGAAGCGCCATGTGTGTGAAGGTCGCCTTCTTGTGCTGCAGCAGATCCCGCAGCTTATCCCCTGGCATGATCCCAGAGGTCTCCGTGATGAGGCCGCGCAGCACCTCCATGTTCGTGCCATCCTTGGCTGAGACGGGAAGGATAAAGGGGAACACCTTGCGGTACTTGCGCCGGTGCTTCGTGATCAACGCATACACCTGACGCATGACGGAGCACACGCGGGAGTGCGGTACGCTGTCGCACTTGGTCAGCACCACAAAGCAGGTACCATGCACGTTCTCAATCCACTCCAAGTACTTGATGTCGGTCTTGGTGAGGCCCCGCTCACAGTCCATGCAGTACAGGACCGTGTTGACGGAGCGGCGAACCCCAAAGTAGGCGTCCGTCAGCTCAATGGCGGCATCACGCCACGCGTCGCTCATGCCCTCGATGCCGTAGCCCGGCAAGTCCACAAAGGTGAGCTGCAGACCGCCGCCAGGTAGCTTAACAAGCTGGTTGTGGTGCTCCCTGGCATGAAAGGCGTGCAGCTGCTCCGGCGTCACACTCTGGTAGAAGGAGATCTTGCGCGTCGTGTTCGGCATGCTGCTCGTCTTGGCCACCTGCTGACCCAGCAACGCGTTCAGCAGGCTGGACTTACCGGCGCAGGCTCTGCCGACGAAGGCCACCTCCTGGTACAGCTCGTCGATCTCGAAGAAGTAGTTGTGGCCACGGAAAATGTTCGTGTCGTGCGCGCGGCGGCGATACGGCGCCCCCGCGGTGCGCTCGCCGCAGCCCTTCGCATGGCGGGGGGAAAAAGTGGAGCACGGCGCTGCTAGACCTGTCTCGACGTTCGAGGCTGGCGACACGGTTGTCGCTGTTGCTGCACCGCGGCCGGCTGCGTTGACAGTGCTGCCGATCACGTCCAAGTCATCGTCCGAGGCGCGCGTGCCGGCCTGTCGCACCAGCGAGTACGTCTGCCCAAGCATCATCCTGTTGCCCAGGGAGCGCGCCTCCTCCGTCACCTGCCCGAAGCTCAGCGGCGGCGGTGGCACCAGCTTGCCGTTATACGTGTAGTCGGCCGGGTTCGGGTGCGTCAGCTCATAGAGCACCTCGCGACGCTTCTGGATCTCGGCGTCGCGTTGCGCCGTGAAGACGTCCGTAACAAGGTCAATCACGTCCTGCCCGACGCCCCGTGCTGCCGGGTGGGCGTACTCGCTCTCCTCCGGCGCGGCAGGCTCGTGCACCGTGCCGGTCCTGCCGCCACAGCGCCGCTCGTGGTGCGCCCGCTGTGTCGCCTGTCGCAGCTCCGAGGCCGATGTTCCCCACGCGGCCATGCAGGGCAAGAGAGAGGCGGGGGTGTCTAGGACAATGTCGTCGTCCGTGGACAGCGGTGCCAGTGAGGATGAGGCGGCGGCAGTCGCCGCCTCTGCTTCCGGCGGCTCCATGAAAACAGCAGATGGGCGTCGCGACCACGGCCGTCTTTGCCACGGCCCCCGCAGGCTCCCCTGCTGAATCCCAGAGCAACTCGTTGAGCAGGTACGCTCGCGTGTGTGCACGGCGCCGCGTGAGCTGCCGTCTGCACTTGGATGCCCCAGTGGAGAAGAGGCGGGGGCGTCAGCCGAACAGTGCAGTGGATGTCGTGGCCGGTGCCCACTGTCACTCCTCCGCGCCGATCCTTTGGGCGCTGGGAAGGGTGTACGCCGTGGTGGTGGATGACGGAGCCGCTGGTGGCTACCGCAGCACGCATTGGTAGGTTCGAGGATAGCGCCAGTGGCAGCCCCAGCCGAGGTGGTCAGACGGCGCACCGGCACCAGCAGCGCCACAGGGGTCCTCAGCACAAAAGTCCCGCGGATGCCTCTGAGCGCTGGAGGGGGCATTAGGGAGGAGGGATGCACAGCGTCGTCGTCTCATGCGTCGGCAACTAGCGACGCCAGTGCAGCAGCTCATCTGCTATGTGGAAGGGGGGCACGTGTAGGAGTGCGTAAATGTGAGTATGCACATTGGTAGCATTGTGGCCGTGGCACAATTCCACCGCGCCACCCATGTCGGCAGGGGTGGGGGCGCAACCAAACAGGAGAACGGACGAGGAGTGACGTCCACGGGAGAGAGGCAGGAAGAGAGCGAAGAAGCGCCAACGAAGGAGTGGAGGATGTCCGTGCATAAGGCGGTGCAACGAAAGAGAGAACGAGGCACAGGTGGGAGCAGGCAGTGAACACACACCGCCTCCACGCCATCGAGTGGTCACCCCGTATTCGTTTGTTTCGCGGTGCCTGAGCCCCTCTCCCCCCCCTACACACACACGCACGGGCACGCGCACCGCTCCTGTGCCGCTGCCTCTGTGAGGCCCCTCCCTCCTGTGCGCCTCGCCGGTGGAGTGCTGCGGTCAGCAACATACACACGGGAGAGGAGGATGTGAGGGCGTCGAGATGGTGAACGGGGTTGATAAACAAGACAACGTCGGAGTTGCGTGTGGGAGAAAGCATGCGGGGTGTGGCAAGGGGTGGAGGGGTTAAGCGTGCAGGGTGAGCATGGAGCAAGCATGGGGAGGGAGAGGGAGAGAAAGCGCACCGACACGGCGCCGCTCGCAGCGCCTCAAGTGGACAAGCGACTTCCTCTGAAATCGTCTGCGAAGGTCCTTGCAAAGCCTCCGTTGTTGCCCGCAGAGAGCAAAAGGGGGCCTGCACTCGGGTCTGACCGTGGACCACACACAGGCATGCAGAACAATACGCACGCGCCCGCACAACGAGTGGTAGCGCACTCTCATGCGTCGTCGCCGCCCCTCCTCCCTTTGCCCGTAGCGTTGGCACAGCCTCCCCGTGCCTTTTTGTACGCGTCTGTTGCATGGGAGGCGTGCGTGCGCGTGCGCCCGTGTTGGAGCGGTTTCTCTGCTGTAGAGAGTGAGAGAGAGGAGGCGGGAAACGTCTGGAGGGACGCCGTTGCATGGCGTCTTCATACACCCGCACAGACAGACAAAGACAGGCACAGACCGGGACACAACAGTGCACGCTGCACAGAGTGAGAGAGAGGAGGACAGGTGAAAGACAACAAAATTGCGTAGCTGCACAGACTCAGCTGAGATTTTCCTGTCCAGCACGCTCCTCTGCCGCAACAAGCACGTCCGCAAGCAGACGCGTACAGCCACCGGCCGCTGAACCTCGGCGGTGAGGACGTCGCCTAGGACACACTGTCCGCCGTCGCATCCTGCCAGGCGCCGGGTCTCGGTGGGACGCAAAGGGAGAATAGGTGGCGGTCGTCGCAGGGGCTTCGCTTGGTACACCCCCGTCAATATTTTGGCCTGCTCTCTCGCTGTGAGAGGTGACGGCTGCCTTCTCTCGTTGCCAGCGCACGCGGTGTGCGGGGTATGAACAGCCTGGATGTGTCCCCATCATTGACGGCCACTAGGGGTGAGAGCGTTGCAGGACCGTACGCATTCTTCGAGGCTGGCTGTATTAAGCGCTTTGGTGAACATATCCGAGAAAAGGCGTGACTCGGGCGATGCGCAGGGCGCCTTATCGGGAGAGGCTTCCAGTCGCATCAGTTTTGACACGAGCGGCTCATAGGCGTCTTTACCAGATGGGAGAGCTTCCCGGGGGTGTTGGCTGTGGGCGCTGAGCGTTCCCTTATTCTTGAGAGGCGTTCAGTGGCTGCGTGTATGTGTGGTCGGGCTGTGGTGGGTGTAGCTGTATGGACTGTTCGCCTTTCCTTCCTGGAGCGCTTTCGGGTTGTCGTGGTGGTCGGGGTCAGCGCGGTGCTCTGAAGTTGGCATGTCTTCGCTTCATTTTCGCTGCGGTAGGCATGGTCCTGGCGGAACGATTTGGCAATCAGGGCGCAGTACAGGTCCCAGTCTGCCTTGTAGAAAGAGCCTAACTGTGGGTGTTAGCCATCGCTGGCAGTACCGGGTCATATCCTTCCTCAAATCGGGGAGTGAGCTTGATTACGCAGTGGCCATCCGGCGCCGTGGTGACGGTCGGAGACGTCTCTGTGGCCCTGTCTGTGCGGCGCCATGCCGAGTAGTTGCCGTTGAGCCAATCATGCAGAATGGTCCCAACCAGGTTGAGGGGCCCTTTCGTGTCCCCCACAACGGGTGGTGCGAATCGGCGTCCATTCCGATAACGTGAGGACTGCGTGTGACGCTGCTTGACATCAGATCGAGAACTTCCCGTGTCACCACATCACTTAAGTATGCAGCTGAACCAGAGGTGTATTCCCCGCGTAGGGTCAATGCAGCAAAGTCAGGCCGTCCCTGCACCAACTTCGTCTTCAGGGGCGGGGGAGGGCCTACACCTGTACGTGTGTCCTGCTCCATCAGCGCGGAGACGCCAGCGCCACGCTTCTTTGCACTTGCTACACCGAAATGCTAAAAAAAAAACCCGGGAGGCCAAATACCTTCCAGGCCTGTGTGTGTGTGGGGGGGGGGGCGAGGTGATGGAGTGTGTCTCTTGCACCGTAAGACTTATAACAAATATCTGCCAAGCAAGCAGACGCGCACAGCCACCGCTCAGCCCATCGCGATCACACGGCACACAGCGCGGGCTAGGCGCAGGGTCACGCCTAACATCACCGCAGCGCAGCAAAGACGGGTGGCAGTAGGCAGACGCGCATACTCGCTGGATGGTCGACACGGTGTGTGGTGAGCGGGTCCAACTGTGATCATGGCTGCAAATGTCCTCGGCGCATCGCCAGCCTACACCTCTCTGACGGCGCCAAGAGCCCACAACCGTGCCCAGGGGCAGGCGGCAGGCTCTTGGCTTCCCATAAAGAGCGGGTCACGGGGTCCTGAGGTCACGGTGAGGTTGACCGGCATCATCAGGGAGTGAAAAGATCATCGGAAAAGAAAAAAACCCGCCGCTGAGCTTTTCCTTCACCTTATTGGATGCATGTTTGGCGGGAATATGAGAACCACGGAATGCAAACAAAGCACAGAAAGGAGGTGCAGCACCAACACAGCCAGTTAGCTGCTCTCCTCCATTTCAGCACCTCTACATATGTGCGCATGCGCGTCGCGTACGGGGATGCCTGCTTGCTGTATATCACGGAGATCCCTCATTTATCTTGGCTAGATAACAACTTCCAGTAGAAGCGCTATCGGTGAATTGGCATTCGACATCGAATTACATTGCATACCGGAGTGGTAGATGCAAGCGAGACGACTTCGTTGTAGTCATATGCACAGTCCAGAGAAGAAGAGAGACATGTTGCCATAGAAGGTTGTCGACAACACCGGAGGATGCTGATGGCGGCGCTTGCAGCGACACCTAGGCTTATCCGCTTCATACATCTGGTCGAAAACCCCCCTCTTCTCCTAAAGCGCGAATCGCACAAATACCCGCCTAGCAAAAACCAGAGAGAAATAGATGAGGATATGATGCAATGGATATTGCTGATGTGCACTTTCTTGCACAGTTCATGAAAACAAGCGACACAATATTCGCATTAGAAAGTTGCTCTGACGCTAACGCACACAGATGTACTCATACATCTTTTGATCATCACGAGATCTAGCGTTGTCACAATGGCGTTTGAAACGTTGTCAAGTGCTTCCCGGTTACCACATCTCACTATAGGAGAAAAATGAAAGAGCACCAAGAAAGAGGAAAAGGTCAAGTAAGCAATGTACATAAGTATGCACGCAGCAAACCCATACAGTGAAAAGGAAAAATGATTAATGAGGGCTCGCAGGAAGCCCCTAAAGGCCATAAAAAACTGATAGTCTGCAATTCCCTTTGAAGAGGCTCCTGTGATTATAAGCCACAATGCGCTGTGCTTTGCTTCGGCACGACAGTGCTGTTTTGAGATGCTAGTCATGGTACAAGCGACAGAGTAGCTGCAAATATGGCCTAAAGCTGTTGGTTTACAGTTTTACAGCCATGCCGCCTGCTAACACATCACCGCATCATCCCTCAAGATCAGACCCGACGTGAGTGCCATGGGCATCCATATCTTCGCGATCCCTCCCACTTTCGCTGCTGTGGTTACTGCTGCTAGCCGCACCAGCAACCGCGCTGCCGGAGGGAGAGATTCGTGCAGCACTGCCGCTACGGATGTGGTGATGCTTTTGCTTAGTACTTGATGTGCTCGGACTACATGATGGGGTCTCGTCTTGAACCTGAGAGCTGAATTCGTTCATATTCGCACCGTGCACAATCGGTGACTTTCGGTTTGTTGTCATTCTAAGATACTCGGCAGGTAGATACTTCTTGAAGAAGTCGTGCTGCGCTACAGCATCTAGCGTTGGTCGATCCTCTGGTCTCAGCGACAAGAGCCACTTGCACAAGTTCTTCGCCTCAGGACTAACAGATGACGGCATTATGGACACCTCTCCGCTGCGAATGCGAAACTCCAAGGCATGAGGATCGGTGGTGGAGCCGAACGGAAAGTTCTGCGTCAAGAGGACGTACGCAATGCACCCCATCGACCAAATGTCGGCGCGAAACGCATCATAGGAGCCCCCGAAAACCTCCGGCGCTACGTATGCAAGAGTGCCTGTGAGTGTGTGCGCATATTCACTTGTACTCGCTTGGAAGTTGCTTTCCCTGTGGAGGCGGCTCAGGCCAAAATCAGAGATCTTCAAAACGCCATCTGTTCCTAGAAGGAGGTTCTCTGGCTTCAAGTCACGATGCGCAACCCCGTTACAATGGCATACATGCACCCCCGCTACCAGCTGAATCAACAGGGCTGCTACATCTTGCTCTGGCAGGGGTCGATCCATCCCTACGATGATGTCGCACAGATCACCACCCATGACAGGCTCCAGTATAATGTAGTAATTGTTCGTACTTTCCAGAATCTCAATGAGCTGAACAATGTTCTTGTGCTTCAAGCGCCGCAAAATGGAAATCTCAAGGCGAACATCACTTTCAACCTGCTGGTTTGTTTTGGGTACTATCTTGGCCACAAACATACAGCCTGTCGGAGTGTGGCGAACTCGTTTTACCTTGCTGTACGCACCTTCGCCTACCACATCAAGAATCTCATAGTCACCGACTCTCCGCATCACGAGCAACAACTTGCGAGTGAAAGCAAATAATTTGACTAACGAGCAATATATACAATATGACCGTTGCGTCCAGTGAAACTAAGCAGTACAGGAGCACCAAGGGTTAATATAGCTGCATGTAATATAAGTTGATGCAGCAATGGATTGCCAAGCATTGGAGTTCACACTACAAGGAGGAGGAGTATTATTGTGAATGAGTCGGGATAGAAATAGAATAGAATCGATGTCAATAGACGGGTATGAGGAAACAGCAGAGATCCCGAGGAGAGAAGAGAGAGTAAAGCAGCAATTAGCCTCCAAACGTAAGGTTACCCTTGAGGAGGGTTTTCATCTTACTAAAATCGACTATGGTCTGTCTTCCAATGCGATCTAGACAGCTATCATGACATCTACAAAGACGCTTCACAGAGGCGCTCGTAAAGATACGCTTAACAAGACGCCGGTTAACCTTTTGACTTCACAGTAGCTTCTTCGTCTTAAAAGGATACAAGCATATGCCAAATCCGCAAACAGCGATAACATGCAAGCGGCACATCACAGCCCCACAGAGAATGGGCGCCAAAAAAAAAAGTGAGCCAATACTCGAGGAGAAATGAATTTTTTTTTGAACTAAATGCAAAAAAAAAGAGCTGACGGTTACGCAAAAGCGCTAGATAGAGAAATGCATATGAACTGGTAAAAGTGCTATAAGCCGCTGGCGAAGTAAAGAGCTAAACAGTCGCTTAGTCAAGTATCATCGTGTTCAAGACTCCACAACCACCACAAATGAACTCCAATTTCTTCACATCGACACCAATTGTCACAGCATTGATCACATTGCATTGACCACAACGAAGCTGCACTGTACGTTGGTTTGCTGTGCTATCTACAAGGGGAGCTGTGTTGAGGGTCGATCCAAGCTCTTGATAGCATCCACCACACAGAACTGCATCAGACTTTTTCGAGGGAAGCTTGTTAAAGGAATGACACACTTTGCACTCTACGAGGTCCTTGTGAGTACTGTGGTTCGAGTGCCGTGCTTTCTCCTTCAATGGCGCACTGCACTGTACACATATCAATTGCTTTAATGGGCTAGATGGCTTGATGTGGTTGACAAATGTGCAAGCGGGGCACTCCACGGGTAGCATGTCAGCAGCACCTGCTGTAGGGGTCCCTGCACCGGCGGCGGCCTCTTGACGGTTGATCTCCTCTTGAAGCTGGCGAGCTAAAGCAGCATCGGCAGCTTCCTGCTCCGATATCAGCGGCCTACTTCCCGTAGGCGCACAACCTGCACTATCTCCGGGATTGTTGAGCTGTGCTTGAAGTTGACGCGCCAAGAGCTCATCTGACTGCTCCTGCTGCAGTTCGCTCGTTGTCTTTGAATGTTCCATTGATGTGGTGAGGAGGTACCGCAGAGAGAAGCACCTTGATAACAAAAGACTAGAGTTCTTCTCGTCCAGAAGTCGAAAGGCACGGTGGAGGAGAGAAGCGCAATAAGATATGTGGAGTCTCCTTCGAGAGCCTGCAGTACTTTGTGCTTTAGCGCCAAGATGCGAAAAAGAGCAGGAAAAGACAATTACACATAGCGACGGAAACATCCAGTAAACATATGAAGAAAAAAGGGAGATAAATTTATTAATCATGAGAAACATTCTTACCTATGAGAGAACATGCCCTTAAGAAGTGATTGCGCTGCAGCCAACGCAAAAGGGAATTGCCATTCCACGAAAAAGCCGTCCCACCAACGAGACAAAGACTTATAGTAATAGTTGAAACCCGTTGGCATCAGATTTCCTCCATTGCTGTCTCACAGAGTTCACAGCCCGCAGATAAAAACTAATGCACATCTTTCAAGACTACTGAAGTGCAGGCACTCAAAAATGTTCTCCAACACGGACCTGTAACAATTCTGCTTTCCTCTCTGATCACCTCCTTTCCCTGCCCTCAAAAGCTGCAGTTCCTCATTTCGCCGTGTCTGGCAGGCCCTGACGGCTTTTGCACCCGCCTCGCAGTAGTAAACCACAACACGTCAGGACCCACGAGAAAATCAAAGCAGCTCTGATTGTTCAGGTTGCAGATTTCTCTCTGCAATCTGAACACCGCTTTTCCAACCAACAAGGCACTGAGTTCCAGCAAGAAGCTCGGCGGACCGCAGCTTGTTCTCTTCCAATCTGCCACACAGCACGGGCTCAGCCCCCCTCAGCCCGGGGCTGCCACAGGGCCCATCGCGTGGTGCGGCACAGTCGCAGGGCACACGCTACAGCAACACCCACCCAGTCATCGGAGCACAGCCTCCGCCTCAACCCCTGCCCACCCAGCCTCGCAGGTCGCCACCTGGTGCATCCCTCGGGTGGCGCAGGCTCCCCACCAGGAGGCAGCCAGAGCTCCAAAGCGAAAAGGTGTGCAGTGGTGTCATGCCGTTCCATACAGTCCCCTCCCTTTGGCCCCCGCTGTGAAAACATTGTTCGCAATTAGGGTGCATTGCTGCGAAAGGGGGGGGGGACCGCGTATATTTCTTTTGGTGGGTGACGTGCGTGTGTTATGCCGTACTTGCGTCTGCATGCCGCGAGGGCGCATTAGGAACTGCTGTCAAGTTATTTTCTGAGGAGTAAACAAAGGAGGTTCCTTCCAAGGCGCTGTCAAGCACTGTGGCTGGTATTTTCTATCGACAAAGTTTTGCATGTCACGGAGAGGACAACATGTTTCTGGAAACAGAAGAACATTTCGACAGCTGCTTTTTGTGAATGACGGGTGTATCCGCATTGGATGCTTTGCTCCTCTCAAAAAATGTCTTCTGGCATATTCATGCTGCAGGGTGTTAGGAAAGCCAACATATATCTGCTTCTCTGCAACCACTACGAACCCCCTCAGTGCAAATGGAAAAAGAAAGTTGTGCTAGTGAACTTTTTCTTCGGTAGCACGTAACCTTTTAAAGCGTGAAATCGCGTTCATCATAGCTCTCAGCCAAATTCGAAGAGTAGCAAAGGAAAAACCAAGCTACAATCAACTTCCCCTTGCTAATGCCCTCGCAGTGTTTTAAGCATCTATTTTTCTCGCTGCGTCACAGTATCGTAAATTCATGTGCTTTTGTTTCGGAAACATTTTTCTCATATTTAGTCCCTAACCTGCTCCACTCTTTACGCGTGTTCATTATTATATATATATATATATATATATATGTTCACTTATAAACTGCGTCATTGATTCCCCGAAATAAGTGTAAAATGTTCAAAAAGAAGTGCACATCAAAGGAGGCACAATCAATCAGCAAAAGCGATGTGAAGAAGCTGAGGGCCGATGTTGTGGATGTCATTGGGAAAAATAGCGCGGACAAGTTCGATCTCGTTGTCTGCAAAAAAGATACGGTCACCAAACGGAAGTATCAATGTGGATCTGGATCATCGGTATTTGTATACTTCGTCAATGAAGTACCTTTCTTTATCTCGATTGATCGACTAGGCAAAGAAGAGCACAATGTTATTACAGAAGCGAGGCCTTTCAGCTTTCTCATAGTTCCTACTATCTTCTTTTTTTTGCGGCTGCACCAGCTCCTAGCTGAGAAAGGCGATGAGTGGACAAGCGTTGTAAATGAAGTTGGCGTTGCTATTATTTGCCGCGGCCCGACTTCTCGATTTATCCTCAGCGGTGCACACTTGATGATGCCAGGAATTTTAAGCACACGGAAAAAAACACCAGTTTCTGTCGGGGATGTTGCTCTCATTTATTCACTTGGTGTCGATGTCCCATACGCCATCGGAATCGTGACTAGCAATATGGCAGCAAGACAGGATACAGGCGTAGGTGTTTTTGTGGTGCAGTGCTTTCGTGACAGTCTCTGGCAGGAATTCGAGAATCGATTTATTACGAACTACAGCCTTTCCTCACAATTATCTCTCATTCCATCTGAGTTTGAGGAAGACGAAGTTCGTGAAAAACTGTCCGAGATGGACTTTGCAACTACGGAGAACAAAAACACGAATCATGTCTTCAACAATGAAGTTACCGAGGGGAACGAGGTGACAGGTGTCGACTACACTGGTATTTTTTCGGATGTTGACAGAATGCTGAAGTTTTGTCTCTGCGAAGCAGTGAAGCAAGTATCACGCTCGCTGCTTCCCATGCCAATGCAACAATTCACGAGCATTGTGGTCCATTCGTACCCAAGAGACGGTGCCCACACTTCTGCAATTCAGTTCAAAGATACAAAATACAAAAAGGCACTGACATTTTTTCAAGGATTTCCGGATCTTCTAACCGTTGCCGAAACGAATCCTTGTGTGTATTGCGTTACTCAAGTAATTAAATCGGCCGACTTGATGCGACAACACAATGCACTTTATGCTGATTTTCTCAGCACAGTACATATGGAAGGATGTAGAAAGGAAGCCCAGGAACTGCAAGCGAAGCTCCTTGCCGATGGAGCAGGTGTGTTCCGTCAGTGCATTCTCTCTGCCAGTGTTTTCTACGCTGCACATCGTAGACTGGACGACGATCTTATACGAATCTTGCTGCTAGGCGAGGAGCTGAACGTACCTCGTGACAGTCTATTTCCCACAATAGAACATGCTACTACAGGTACTGTTCCTATTTTCGAAAAAGCTCCTATTGACGATAGCATTCTCCAAGAAATTTACACACAGAAAACACTAGTTGACAATTTGAAAAACTACATAAAAGCCCACAACCTGCTGGTTGTAAGCGACTCAGAGAAGGGTAAACTACCCCGTGTAAAAATTAACGACGTGCTATCCATGATGTTCACCTTCAAGGCATATACCTCTGAGATGCCGTTGGATCAAGTTGAGCAAGGTATGCTACGTTTGTTCAGACTGAAGCACGAAATTGTTTTGCAAACTGTTGTGGAGGGCGCATCACTAGCTAGCGATAACTTGATTCCGAAGCGACTGATCAAAAATGGACCACTTCCAAAGGTGAATCTGTGGTCGGAGAAGTCGACAAATAGTAAGTTAATTACAATTGTACAGAACCTTGAATCGTTTGGTTTTGATCTTGAGTTGCTTGCTGATCAATGGAAGAAACAGTTTTCTACGAGCTGTGGTGTAGTTGACCCGTCGACAAAGTTGAAAAATCTGAAGCCCGGGACGAAAATTCCATTCGAGATACATTTGCAAGGAGACTTGAAACAGAAAGTCGCGGCTGCACTCCTGAAGGAAGCAAATTTACCACCATCGCAGCTCATTTGCAAGAAAAAATAAAAGCGCTGTTTGAACTTTTTTTTCCCCAACCACATCTGCCACGTATTTTTTCCTTTGCCTGATGATTCACGAGATTTGTCACTATTTATTCCCATATATATATATATATATATATATATATATATATATATAAGGCTTGCTCTGAAGTGAATTATTATCATGGCGAAAAAAAAGCATCAATCGTATTTTTTTGTTAGTAGTGTCGCAGTTATAGAAGGCTTAATAAAACTACAAAGAAGTAGTCAAATGGGGGGCAAATGTATAAACAACAGGGTCAACTATTAACGTAAAATGCGCGCAAGTTTTTCCCCTTTTGACCTAATCACAGAAAAAAAGATGAGATGGCGAGCCTTTTTTTCATTCTGTAGTACGAATCACGAGTCTAACGCTCAGCAGGCCGCATGAAAGCAATCTTCATACGAAAAAAAAATGCTGTTGTTTTCTCTCTCGTTACTATGTGTCGGAATTTCATGGTGCAGCCCACTTGTTTCCACAACTTTATCATTCAACATTGCTCAAACTTCTGTATTATCTCCCTCTCTATTCATGGTTTCCAACCTCTGCGTCAGTGAATTATTCACCTTCATGCAAACGCTGCGGCGCTGCTAATATGCAAAAAAGAGAAGCCATACCTGCTGCGCGTTTGTATCTCATAACAGCATATAGAGGCAACACACAAAGCATTTAGTCTCGACGTTTTTTCGAAGGGTCCGTGTGTTTTTCTTTCAAGTTCTTAGTAATCGCTTAGTAGCGAGAATGAAAGCCTTCCTCGCGGCTGCGACGGGGTTTGCCACCTCCAGCTGGTACAACAGCCTTTCTAGCTCATCCAACTGTGCAACGCCCAGGAGCCCATTCTCACAATCTGAGTTTCGCCCTTTTGCCTTGATGGATGTCTATGACGAGTCCCATAACACGAAGGTATTTCGATTTGCGTTACCGGAGGCGGATATGCCACTTAACCTTGAGGTAGCCAGCTGTCTTAGCTTGCGCTTTTTTGACAAGGACGGAAAGGAAGTTATTCGACCGTACACGCCGCTTAGCCGCAGTGATCAGCTTGGCTACTTCGATATTTTGGTGAAGAAGTACCAGGGCTCAAAAATGGGCACTCATTTGTTCTCAATGAAGAAGGGTGATACCATCGACATCAAGGGGCCCTGGGTGAAGCTGCCGATCAAGGCAAACCAATTCAAGACAATTGGCATGATTGCTGGCGGCACGGGTATCACACCGATGTACCAGGTGGCGAGGCATGTGTTGCATGCACCTAAAAACAATACGGAAATCACCCTCATCTACGCAAATGAGCGTAAAGAGGACGTGTTGCTTGGCAACGAGCTGAACGAGCTAATGGAGACGTACCCGCGCTTTTCGCCGTACTTTGTGCTTTCCAAGGCGCCCTCTGACTGGATGGGCGGTGTTGGCTTTGTCAACAGGGAAATGATCAAGTCTCTGATGCCTGCACCGAATCGCGCCGGCGATTGCACCATTCTTGTCTGTGGTCCACCGCCATTCATGGAAGCTATTTCGGGTGATAAAGACTTCAAAAGCAATCCCCCATCTCAGGGTGAGCTGAAGGGCTACCTGAAGGAGCTTGGCTATATGCCCAAGATGGTGTACAAGTTCTAGCCAGCGAAAGATGAAAGAGGCTGAGGCGCAACGTCGAAGTAATCGATGCCTCTTTTCATGTGACGCAAGTGATGCCAGCTCAGAGCAGAATACGATATAAGGAGGAAGGAACATTTTGTACAAGAACGCAAGGGGGCGTTGGCGCGGGTGTTGAGGTCTTCTGTGGGCTGGCAAAGAGAGGGGCAGAGCGAGACTGTAGCCGCGCACCAAACGCTGACAAAGATTTTCTCAGCGCTGGCTTGAGATGAGGAGCGGGCTAATAGGGGAGACGATCTGTGGCTGTATGTTTGTATGTGTGCGCAGCCCTATCTGCATTCATGAGGATTTACCGTTATTGCTGGTTTATCTAATGCACTGTAGACATCTTAGCCTTTTTTTTACTCTTCGAGTCTCTGTACACACGACTATTCCACTTTTTCCCACATCTAGAGAGTGTGGCAGATTTGTGGCCCATTAGGATGCAAAAGGTGCATGACCATATAATACAACTTTGGAAATGGCTGTATGTGTGTCTTTCTCGCTTTTTCACTTCGCTTTCAGATTCCTGCACTAATGCGTACGGTACTCTCTTTCACATCGAATCCCTTTTCTGCCTTTCTCCCCTTCCCCTTTCTCTGTACTTGGTACTTGGCGCCCTTTTTTGCCTTTCGCTGCGTTGTGAACCGTTTCCAGCGAGGAACGCTAAAAAAAAGTGCAGTCCGAAAACGATATGCGCTGAAGCCCGCGTGGCAGGCGTCGATGAACCGCGATTGTCTTTTTTTTTCAGCCCCTCGATATTACGCTGTGAAACACACGAGAGGAATCCCGCACCCGCTGAAAGTTTACTGTCGCTTCACCGCTTGCCCCAGGTCTGTAGTGTTCGGAGGAAAATCGACACGTCAAGAGTATTTTTGCTGCCTTTGATTTCTCGCCGCTTTTTCGCGTGTACTTTGCGCACTTATGCGGCAGTCATATTCTGTACCCCCCTCTGTTGCTCACTCAGCACACATATGTGATTGGTTTGGTGGTTCTACTCCTGCGCTTTTGCCGGCATAGCACCTCCAAGCTCTGACCTGTGGCGGAACACACTCGCATACGCGCAGTATGACGTGAACTGCACTGCTCATGTCTCTTTCATTCTCCCGGTTACCTTCACGCTTTTTTTCGTCCCTTTGCATGAGCACAGTCCTGGTTACTGTACCTTCTATTTTGATGCACTCACCAAGAAGTGAACACTGCCTCCGTTGCTGTTTACCCGCACCAACATCATTGCCACTTTAGTCTTTCCTGTTTTCCGTTTCGCTTGACTACTTTGCAACACAATTAGGGAGAAAACAAAAGAGCCTTTCCTTTAGTTTTAGAATCTATTTTTTTTTCCCTTTTGGTGTCTATACACAGAGCATGAATGCGCACAGCTGTGCGAGACAGAGCATTACATGCACCTTCATTGAACTTCATCACGGAAAGCCGATCATATCATCTCCTATCATTTCACTGCTTGGTCTCTCGCTCTGATTTTCATACCATATTAGACAACCATGAAGGCCTTCATCGCTTCAGTTGTCGGTTTTGCTGGAGCCAGCGTGTACCAGTCTGGGTCTGAAGTGCAGGCCTGGGGTAGCAAGCCGGCATTCTCGCAGGATAAGTTCCAGTCCTACAAGCTTATCCACGTTGAGAATGAATCGCATAACACAAAGCACTTCCGCTTCGCCCTCGCATCGAGCAAGACACGCCTGAAGATACCTGTGGCGTCTTGCATCACGCTGCGCTACACTGACGCCCAGGGACACGAAGTTACGCGCCCCTACACGCCCATCAACCTGGTGGAGGACGAGGGCCACTTCGACCTCGTCGTGAAGTGCTACCCGAATTCAAAGATGGGCTCGCACCTCTTCTCGCTCAAGGTCGGTGATTCCATCGACGTGAAAGGACCGTGGCACACGTTCGACATAAAGCCGGGGCAATACAGCACGATCGGCATGATCGCCGGTGGTACGGGTCTCACTCCCATGTTCCAAATTGTGAACAACACCCTGCACGCGCCAAACAATAAGACGAAAATCTCGCTTCTCTACTCAAACAGGACCGAGGGGGACATTCTGCTCGGTAAGGAGCTAGGCGCGCTGGCAAAGGAGTACCCCGGGAAGTTTGCCACCTACCACTGCCTGACGACGCCGCCGAGGCGCTGGACGGGCTACTCTGGCCACATCAGCAAGGCGATGATCCAGGAGACGATGCCGGGTCCGAATCACCAGGGTGACTCCTGTGTGTTGGTGTGTGGTCCACCACCCTTCATGAAGAGCATCTGCGGCGAGAAGGACTACAGCTGCTCTCCGCCCAAGCAAGGCCCGCTTCAGGGCTACCTCAAGGAGTTGGGCTACTCGGAGAAAGGCGTCTTCAAGTTCTGAGCCAGCACTCTACGTCTGCTTACGCAAGAGCGTGCACGCACCAGCGCGCGCCGTGAAGCCCTGACCATGCCTTGACTGTGTGAGATGTGTGTCGAGGGGAGGGGAACAAGGAAAAAAAGGGACAAGGGCGAGGCGAGTCCGGGAAAGCCCGTGACAAGTGAGAGAAGGGCCTGGGCGTGCACCTCTTTTTCGTGTTCTCCGTTTGAGCTGTTTCACCTTCACACGCCTCGCTTCGCTCTTTTTGTGCCTGTCGTGATGGGCATCTTGGCTATTTTCATGCTTTTCTAGCAGCGTCTATTGCTTGTATGCATGGGCCGTGCGTCCGTGCGTCTGCGGGTCTCGCTGAGAGGCTTTCGCCTCGCGCCTGAGTATCTTTTTTGTTGCTTCTCGTGGTCGACACCTCTGGAACTCGTGTTCGTATGCGTGTGCTCAAGCGGCGTCTTCTCTTACCCACTTTTTCTCCTTTGGAAGGCGAAAAGTGGGTGAGCGAAGGGGAGCGCAGAATATGTTTTCATATATATACGTGTGGGATTTTTTGTCGTCTATAACAGTCGCACGTAGGCTGATTGCTTTATTTACCTCTTTTATACATACCTGATGACGGGGAGCACCTCAGTGTGTGGCATCGGTGCCCGCTACCTCCCTCTCCGGGGGGTAGTCAGGCAGCCCCTATCCCTGCCAACACCGGACCACTTCTGGCGCTGACGGGGCCAAGGACCTGCGACATGGGGAGGCCGGAGCAGTGCATCGCTGCTGATGTCGGCGGTCCAGTCCCTGGATGGCGTCCTGTCGGAGCGACCTGCGACACCGAGCACGTTTGTACCATCCACGTGATGGGCTGAGTGTCGGTGTGGCTCGAACGTGTCTCACGCGGCCCTCGCTGCCTGCTGGTGGGGAGCCTGCGCCACCCGAGGGATGCACCAGGTGGCGACCTGCGAGGCTGGGTGGGCAGGGGTTGAGGCGGAGGCCGTGCTCCGATGACTGGGTGGGTGTTGCTGTAGCGTGTGCCCTGCGGCTGTGCCGCACCACGCGATGGGCCCTGTGGCAGCCCCGGGCTGAGGGGGCTGAGCCCGTGCTGTGTGGCAGAGGATGGACACGTTGGCAAAATAAAGCATTGCGTACTGTGCTTGAAATCTCCAAGCAGTGATGAGCGAGGAGACAGCCAAATATACATACACATCTGCATATACGTTTATACATGTATGTGTGTGTGTATGTATGAAGCGTGGTGGGAAGGGACTCTGCACCTCTCGCACGTGTTTTCATGCCATAAAAGTGTCTATGAACAGAGAAAAACGAAAGGGTATGAATGGCGGGAAACATACCGCCGCGCGTAACTGGTGCACATACATTTCGAGAAGCACGTGCGCACAAATGATACTTGTGGCCACCAGGACGCATTGCTTCGGTGATTCTCTGGTTAGGGGGGCGGGGGGGTCAAGAGGTGAGCCAGAACTCATTCAGCGACTGCCCACCATAGTGCAGCGATATTTGTCTTGTGTCCCAGTGGATGAGCACTATCTTTTAAAAAGAGGAGGCAAGCAAGCAAAGTCTTTCCTGAATGCTTTAGCGTTCTGTCATGCTTCTGGTTTCCTCTCCTCCCCCTTTTTTTTGCTGTGTTGCTTGTCTGCCCTCTCGTGTACTTGCCGGGAGAGGCAAGCGTAGGCTGAACAACAACACACAACACACAACACACACAATACACACAACAGCACACCGTTTTTGCTTCGTTTTATTTTTTTATTTTGTCCCCCTTCTTCCCTTTCGCTGCTGTATCGCACGTTGGCGGTGTCAAAAAGGCACACCCGTTTCGAGTGTGTTCCGTCCTCCTAAGCGCTTCTCACAGCTTGCCACTTTAGGAATCATGCTGCAGCAACATTGGTTACCCGGCTTTTCTCGAAACCCATCGCTCAGGGGTACGTGGCGCAGCTGCCAAGGCCGCTGCCGGGGTCTAAGGGGCGTTCCTGGATGCGGGCGATGGATGCCAACAGTGACGTGCGCGATTTCTACACCGCAGACGAGGAGCGCTACAACGTATGGTACAGGGAGACGTACGGTATTGAGGACCTCTCGGACGGGTCGGCTGCGTCTGGAGCTGCATCAAACCGACTCCTGGACGATACCCGCAACATGCAGCAAGCAGCAGAGGAGTACGACTTGCAAGGTATGAGGGAGGAACTCGAATTCTGGGGTGAAGAATTCCAGCACATTACTCAGCTCCGATAAGGAGACGAGCAGCGATATACCAGAAGGGGGAGGGGGAGGTGGTGGGCGATGGAAAAGGCTGCAGTCTGCTTCTCTCTTCTGCGAACTTTCTTTTGTTTCGTGGTTGTGTGACCCTCGAAGAGGCCAAGGGGAGTGGGTGTGCGTGCGTTGACATGACGCATTGCCTTCCTCTGTTACTTTTTCGTTCTGTATGTGTCGTTGAATCTCTGGAGATGAAGCAGTGCGGAGACCTGTACCAAAGCCACCGCTGCTAGCTGCTGCTCTTTTTTTTTCATCCGCATTGTGTGAGGTTATGCTTGTTGATGGAGCTTCGCCGGGACGGTTATGTAGTCTCCTGTTCATATCGCAAGGCCGATCTACGCATGAGGGGGGGGGAAGGGGGAGGGAGGCGGCAAAACGATGGCGAGAGTCGTTGGCACTGCTCCTCTGCCGACTCCCCCCTCTGGGTCTCTGTACCCCTTTTTCTTACCCTAAGGGATGCTGTCGCGCGCGTCGTTCCCATCCTTAGCGATGCACTCTCTCCTTACCCCACATTCCCTTCTGATCTCAGCAGTGCTCGCTCCGACACAACAATACCCACCCACAAAAAGGAGGTGTTTCAGATTCCTTGCGTATTGGGGGGGTTCTCAGCGAGGGACAGTATAAGAGGGAGCTATTGAAGCGTAAGGGGATTTGCGCCTCCATAGGGAGACAGATCAGAGCAAGAACAAGACAAAATTCATTATGGAAATGTATCAAGCGTAGGCATCAAGTGGGTGATGTATGCAGCCGTAAAAAACACTCCAAAGGGGGCTGCCCATTGCCAAGGTGGAGAAAATGCATACAAGAGGCATTGAAATGAGTTGGGCGAGTGGCGGCAACTCTGGGACAGAAGTAACGAACCACCATCACCCTCTTCGGCTCTGCGACTCGAGAGGAGGGCGCTAGAGAGGCGAAGCTATTTCGCCGCGCTTCAACCCTCCTTCCCTGCAAGTCTCCGGCGCGAAGAATATTTCCATGTCTTTGATGACGTTTTTTCCCTCTCCTCTCGCTTGCTATCCTCGTGATTTTTCCTCTGGCCACTCTTTTCTTTACCTTTTCTCATCTCTCTGACTCCCTCGATTTGCTTCTTCGGCGTCACGCCAATCATGCGCCCATACCCCCACCCACACATACATACACGCCCATCCAACGCCATTCGACCGATTTCAGTTCCACAACACCAACATGCCAGCTAAAAAAAAGCAAAAGAGTAACCCTTCCTCCATCCTCCCCGCTATTCTTCCATCCTCCCCGCTATTCCTCCATCCTCCCCAAACAGCGAACACAACAGTAACAAAAGCAACGGCGACGAGCACACAGCGGCCTATTAGCGACTACCAAGTAAGCAACTTGCGCTCGTCCACTCGTACCATCACGAACGACGACGACTACTGCTGCTTGTTCTCTTTCCCCCCTCCGTCTTTCTCCTACCCTCAGTGTTTCAATACGAACAGGCCGCACGGAACGGGGAAGACGAATTCAGACAAGGGGATACAGAAGAGCTGTAACCGAGCAAGACTAAATTGCCATAACCACATTCATCACACAGCCAAACAAACAAACAACAGCAACAAAGGGATACAACACTCACAACGTAGAAGGGCGGGTGTATAGCACACGTGTTCCACATCAGGCAAACAACTCTTTCCCCCCCCTCAACCCCCCCCCCCCCTTTCAGTCTTTTTGAGCCCGAAGGAAGAGCGGACGACTTCAGTAAGCGAGACAGAGCGAAAAAAAAAGAGGAATCAGACACCCAGGGAACATCTTCGGTCGTTGGTATATACATGCATGTATGTGTCTACTCATTTTCGGATCTCCTGTTTCCCTCTTTACTGTCCTTTCCTTTTTTTTTTCTCCCCACCTCTCTCGTTCGTCCGCGTTCCTCACATAGGCGCTCCCCTCCTTTTCTTTTATCCCCACCACCACTAACATTACCCCTCTCGCTCTCCAGTGACACCATACTCAACCAGCATTTGTCTGCCAAACTCTCTTTCGCCCTCTCTCTCGTTTGTGCGTACAGTTGATGCTATTTAGTGTTTAATCTCTCTCTCTCTCTCTCTCTCTATTTCATCTTGTATCCCTTTCTTTACCAAGCCTTTTTCTCTGTCACCTTTCGTCCTCATTCTTTTGCCTCCCCTCTTTCCTCTCAACTTCTCACTTTGCTTTTATCGCTTTGTCTCTTCGTTTTTTTTTTTTTTAGTTTAGTTTTTTTTCCCTTTTCCTTCGTCGTGTGTGCGCGGGTGGTAGGACGAGCTCTCTCACGCCCTTCTTCCTCCCTTTAACAGAGCAACACTCCTGCACGCCAACTGAAGAAAAAGTCATAGGCGCGCGTGTGTGTCGCACAGTTGAACGCACACACACACACACACACACCTCCTGTACGGCGGTGGTTTTGACGCAAAGGCAGACGGGAAGCGAAACACTCCTTGACGAGCAAAGCCGGGGGACTGCAGGAGGAGAGAAACGTAGCAGACCGTTAGTATATATATATATATATACATATATACATATTCCTCTAGGTGAAGCTGACCGTCTGTGTTCAACTGCTTGCGCGTGTGTTGAGGTCAAACTATCAACCACCGCCGTCCCCACTAGTTCCATCTTCTTCTCTACATTGGCCACTCCTTCCCCTCGACTGCTCTGTCCACCTCTCTGGGACTCTGTCTCGCTCTTCTGAGGCTATCTTTGTGTTTTGCTTCACTGCCTCCTCCCTCTATCTTCCCCTTAGCCTATCTCTTTTATTTACCCTCCACATTTATTTTTTAGTCTCCGCGCGCGCGTGTGTGTGTCGGTGTTGACTTTGTGCCGTTTTTTTTATTTTGCGTTGTGATTCACATCTGTTGCGCGCTTCTATTGTCTGTTGCTTGTATTTCTTGCCCTTGTAAACAATCGGGCCCTCGTATGGGACCCTCTCTCCTTCGCTTCTTTTCCCTTCTCCTGCACGTTCCCTATCCCACGAATTGATCAACAACCACGACCATAACACTGTCACATCAGCAGAGCACAAGGCCCTTTCCTTTCCCCAGTCTCGTCACCAGTGAGCCTCAAGCTTGTTTTGGAGGTCTTTGGTTTCTCCATCCTCTTTTTCATACTTCCCCTCCTTTCCATTGACTCTATCTCGTCGTTCTTCTCATCCTTCTTCGCCACCACCTTCGTTCCAGTTCTCTGTGCAATACGTGTTTCATTTTTATTTCCCCCTCTCTTTCTCCCCTTTTACTATTCTTTTATTCGTTCCCTTTGCTCCCTCTCTCTCGCTGTTTTTGTGGTTCACTGTTTTCAAATTGGTGCCGACAACTGCTGCTACTACTCCCCTGTCTTTCCCTGTTCGCCACTCTCTTTTTCTCTCTGCCTCGCTTGTTCACCCCCTCCGCTTTTACCTCTTCGTCTTTTCCACGTTTTTTTTTTCGTTTTCATTCTTCATTCTTCGTGTCCGTCTCCGCTGCCGTGTGCCCCTCTTCATCTGCGTTTGCCTTTTATTGTTGTTTCCCATCTTGTCTTTTTTAGTTGTTTCACCTGCTCATTGCCTCCAGGGTGAGGTGCCATATTGCGTGTGTGCGTGTGAGTGTGTGTTTGTTGTCGTCGATTTTTCTTCATTTTCCCGCTTTTCGTCTCCTCTCCCTCTGTTTGCTTGTCTGACTTCTCACTTGATGCGATTTCTTTTCTCCGCGAGCCACTTGTTTTCTCGTTTCGATTGCTTTCTTTGTGCCCCTCATCACATCCACGTCTCTAAAATACATGTAGAGTAGAATATCCCTTAACCTTTTCTTGCTTTCGCCGTCTTCCTTCTCTCTTGCGTGTTCGTCGCCTTTTTCTTCGACCGCTTCGGTGTGGGGGCTCTCCCTTTCGATCCCCCTGACTGATTTTTTCTCTCCCTCTCTAGCTGCATATACACCCATACGCCCAGATACCCCATACAGCTACATATCGATATACGTGTACGTTTGTGTGCGGGCATCCGTTCTGTCTTTTCTACTCCCTCCCCATTTCTTCGTCCATCATTCGTGTCTCCTGTGTTTAGCATTATTGTTTTGTTTCTTCCCCTGCTCTGCTGTTTGTTTATCCCTTTCCCTTTCCGAAGTCATTCTAGCACGAACTGGCTTTCGCCGAAGCATCCGGAGCGCCAGAGGGGGGGGGGAGAGGGACGAACCCTGTTTCACTTTTGCTTGGTAGCTTTTTTTCTCTTTCGAGAGAAGCTAGAAAAATAATATTCGCCACCGCCACCGTCACACATAACGTTGTACATCAGATCTTTGTCGTCGTAGTCCCCAAGCACTGTGTTTCTTTGCTCCTTCTTGCCTGCTGCTTTGTTCTTTTCATTTTCTCCTTTCTCCCATTCCCGCGTTCTTTCTCACCTCTTCCACTGTTTTTTTAAATGAAACTGTGCGCGCTGACGCACAGTGGCCACCCGTTATTTCTTTCTTGGGGATCTCTCCCGTTCTCTTGCCGCGTTCTTTTTGGTTTTGTTTTCAGTCTCGACCTCGTGGTTTTCTTCCCATTTTGTTTGTGCAGAATTCTGCGCGTGCTTTCTTGTACCTCATTTCTATTCTGTCTTGTGTGCTCTCCCCTCTTTCTCTTGTGCGTGTGTCTCTCTCCGTGAGTATACAGTCTCTCTCTCTCTCTTTCCCTGTGTGTGCTTGTTGTATCGGTCTGTTGTCGTTTGTTCTCTTACCGAACAGCGCAAGCAGCACGAAACGAAAAAAAAAAACAAAACATAGCCGAAAAGGAAAAGAGTGAAATCAGACGCAAGTATCGAGAGGAGGAGCGCACTGGCTCTCCTAACGGTACAAGACAAAGAATCACACGACCACAGTTAAGGAGCACTCACAAAGGCGACAGACCATCGTTACCCCACTACGTATACCTAAACGACTGTTTCTACCATTCTTTTCCTTTCCACTTCCCAATCACATTGCGGAAGCGGAGGGAGAGAGAGCGAGCGGAAGAGGAAAAGGTCGCTCTGCAAGCACTGATGTAAGTGAGTAAAAGACAGAGCGTCTCAATCAACGAACATACGGGCAGATTACGGAAAACCCAACAACGAAGGAAACAGGTGGGGTGTGTGTGCTCTACGTGGTAGCCAACACAACACCACTAGCGAGGCGGCAACGTGCACACAGACACAAGAAACACACCTGTCTTCGTGTGTTTTTGTTAGTGTTTTCGTGTTTGCCCCCTCGTCACCTCCCTTCTCCCCTCCCTCCCTCCCTCTGCGTGTGCGTATTTGTGCGTTGTGTGTACTTTTTTTTTTTTTGCCCTTGTCCGCGTCCGAGTCTCGTTGGGTTTTTGTTTCTCAACTCGCTGTCAGTCTTTTGTGCTTTCATTTTTTTCTTGCTTGTGAGTCGCACGCACAGACACCTAAGCGCCACCCAGTCGCTATATATATTTTTTTTCTTTTTCTTTCCCGCATTTCACCCTATCTTTTTTTTTCTTCCTTTTCTTCGCCTCTCCGCACTCAACTACGCACTTGTGTCCCCTTCTCCCATTTCACCACGTTCCTTCTCGCTCCACTTCCGCCCCGTCTGCCCCCATCTCCTTTTTGCTTCTCAAGGCCTTCCCCCCTCCTCCCCCCCACTCACGTCATCTTCTGCCCACCTCTCAAACACCGCAGGAAAAACGGGGGATAATTGAGGAGGCAAGCAGCCACAGGCACACGTTTTTACCAGCATTCATCACCAGCGCTATTACTCCACAAATTAAAAAAAAACGCACAATACGTTAGACAAGAAAGAGTAGTCATCCGCGTACTCTCCTGCATCATATCAAGCGAAACAGAAACAATCACGGGGGCCTCGTTGCAGGAGAGCGAGGCATACCCACACATCCATACATACGCACAACCAGAAAAGCATTTTCTTTTTGACTTTTATTTTTCTCGCGTTCCCTGTAGAGTCTCCCTCCTCCTGCTTTGAAACAAACAAGAGGCAGTACGTTGCGCATCGTCTGCAGAGGGGGAGGGGTGTTTTCGCACTCCTTCTCCCCCCTTTCGCTTTCTAAGCCGCCACTTTTCCTTCGTTCTCTTCCCATTCTCTGCCCGTCATTCTCTCCCTTGCCTGTTCTCTTTTGTTTATTCGTTTTTGCTTCCCTTTCTACTGGTGTTGCCACCTGCCCTTACGGCAACAACAAAGAAGTTCGCTCTTTCGCTCTCGCTTTGTGGAGTCCTGTGCGTTCGCTTTGCTGCTGCTTTCCGCCCTTCTTTCTTTTTGCTTCCTTTTCAGCTTGGTTGAGCCATGAGTTGGTGGAACGATTTCTCCACACACCGCAACAATGGTGCTGTGGATGGGTCGCCGCGGCGGCGACGGCATCAATCTTCCGATATCTTTTCACCACGGAAGATGGTTATGCACAACACTGTTGGTCACCATGTGCACCGTGCGAGCAGCGCCAGTACCCAGAATAAGAGCGTCTACATAGGCAAGACAAACCTTAGCGGTGCCGGCGTCGGTGGCGGCTTCGCCTCACATGAGCCAATCTGGGAGACATCGGGCCACTATAGCGACGTCGGCTCTCTGTGGCAAGCAACGACCAGCGTTGGTAGCGCAACGAGGTCGGATCAGCTTGACGTGTCGGATGCCTTGTCTGCATGGGCCTTGCCGTCCCTGGAGGAGGAGCAGGAGGAACAGTCACCAGCACGGGAGCCTCTTCCGCCACTCTTGTTATTCCCTCTGGCGCACGCTGTGGACGGCGTTCAGTCCTCCTTCACAATGGGTGACCGACGCGTCTCTCGCTCAAGCAGCAGCAGCAGCAGCAACAGCAGCGGCGTCTACAGCAACGGCGGGTCCATCGCTGCTCCTAGCTTTACAACCGACTACTATGAGCCATCCTCTAGGAGCGGAACGGGTGGTGTCAACGCCAGCGCTGCTACGTACACTCATGGCAACCACGTTCTAAGCAGCACAAACACGATCGATGACATTGCAAGTGTAGTCAGCGGCAACATTGATGACGCCGACGAAGACCTCCTCTATGACGAGATGGCCGTCAGCACAATATCGAGCCTCATCGCAGCTCTTCAGGTGCGTGGCGCAGCCAACCTGGCTGGAGGTGACGCACCCGATGCTGAGGATGACGAAGTGAAGAACGCTGGTGGCCCTAGTCAACACCAACATGAGTCGTCCGCATGCGACTCACACACTCAAGCAGACACCGGCAGGAATGTTGACATAACCGTGAACTCTGCCGCATCTATGCAGCAACTGAAGGTGGGTCTCACTACTCTGAGCTCGAGCTCAGGGGCTGTTTTTCAGGACCCCAGCGCCAGCGTTCCCCTGATCGCCAGTCTCAACACCACGCAAAGCAGCAGCTGGCGTCACAACAATAACGTGTACAACGATAGTACCAGCGGCAGCGCCGTCGGTCACAATGCGAGCTGCAGCAGCGGTCTCTACGAGGCTTCACTGGGAGAGGCACCATCTGGTACCGTCGCCAGCGCGAGTGGGCGTGCGGGATCAGGAGCAAGTCCGCGTCACCACGGAAGCGACATGGTTCCTCTGCGACTTACCCCGTCCGTGCTGCACAACGTCCTCGCTAGCTTCCAGTCTGCGTTGGTGGAGCGCTCCAGCGACGTGAAGCTGCCGAGTTCTATTGGCGACCTCTTCAGCACGTCAGGATGGGGCACCAGCTCACAAAACGGCAGCAATAGTAGCGGTGGTGCGGGCGGTAGCCGACCGTACCGCTACGACTCTCCGATGACGCAAGACGAGTGGGGCTCGCAAGCCTCGACTTCTCCTGCGACCGCTGGGGTCTCTGTCGCGGCAACGGCGTGCGGCAACAAGGGGGATGTGTTAGCCGTGTTGGATGCTCCTGCCATGACCCGTAACGGCAGCCCAATGATGCGTGGTCGTGTCAACTCTGTTGTGGCACACAAGCTCAACCTCGATGTGGCTGCGCGCCGCGCGCAACTGCAGGACTTGCGCGGCAGCGGTTGCATCCCGCCTGCTGCAGCGAATATTGACTGCACATGCACCTCCGATATCCACACCCCGACGCTCTCTGCTCACGGCCGACTGTGCGTACCGCAGAACGTACACACGCAGGAACTGGCAGCCTCGTTTGACTCGAGTGTGGACCACGTCTTCGCACACACTGTCTCATCCGTACCGGGTATGCTGCTGGGTCGCCACGAGCGAGGGTCCGATTTGGCGACAGCAGAGGGCTTTGCGACGCCGCATCACCACACGCGGACAATGAGCGAGGTGTCGCTGCCAGCAGCTGCCGCCACATACCACGGCGGCAGTGCACTGCAGCAGCGCATTGACAGCCGCGGATGCATTGCGGTGGTCGATCCCCAGCGGCGCAAGCTGCACGTGCCACTGTCCGCCATCCAAACGACAAAGGCACTGAACGGGCGCCTAAAAACGCCATCGCTTTGCCTGCTCTACCAGTCAGGCCGCTGTCGGCAGGGCGACAACTGCTACCAAGTGCACATCGACACAGCCACGGTGGAGCGACTGCGCGTCGACGTGAAAAGTATGCCGTGCTGCTGTTTTCATCACGGGGACTGCAACAGCCACCTGATGGACTGTGGCGCATACGAAGGGCGTTCTTTGGAGATTGCCGGACAGTTTTCAGTCCCTCTAGCCCGCGTCGCCTACACGGCGGGCTTGCAGCGGGTGCTGCAAGACCAGCAGATGTGCGCACCAGTGAACCCATCCGTGCTGTGCCGCCTGCATGGCCAACCGAGTGGGTGTCGCTTCGGGGCGGACTGCAGGTTTGTGCACATCTGCTGCTTGATCCTACAAAATGAGCTGGCCAGCATCATGGCGAACGCTGCGGCTACCTGGGCAGCATCGTCCACCCTGGCAGCTGCCCAGCAGCAGCAGCAGCAGCAGCAGCAGCAGCAGTCGCGGCCGGGCAGCGGGCCGTCGCTCTTTGTGGACTTGATGCACAGCGGACTTATTCCATCATCATCTGGGACGATGCACGGCGGAGCCAACGCGGCCATGCTGAGTTTCAACGACTCTGCCTCCTCCGCCATCTCTGGCATGGACTGTTCTCCATCTCAGGCGTCTCAGATGATCCCCGTCACTACCACCGCTGCGTCGAGCACTTTTGCGAGCTGCGTGCCTCCCTCGTCTCAGCAGCAGAAGTCTTCTACCCCCTCCTCAGTGACTGTGCAGCCACTTCCCTGCGCTGGCACATTTTTAGGTCCGTCCGCTAGCACGCACTACACGCTTACTACGCTGCAGCCACATGTCTCACAAGTTCAGACACCTGCCGGTAGGCCTTCCCCACTGCAAGCCTCTGTGCCTGGGTCGCCGGCGTCGGTGTGCCACGCCCACATGCATACCCTCAGCACACAGAGCAATGGCAGCTACCAGCCCTACGGGGGTCCTACACTCATGCAGACGCCGAGCCGTAGCGAGGCGGCATCGCCCATGAGCATGGGACTGCTCATGTCGCGCAGCTTGACTACTTTCCCAGCGACCACAACAGCAATGAGTGGTGGCAGCGGCGGTGCCTTCCCATCCTTGGCGCAAAGCCAGCTCCATCACCAAGCAACACCTCCGCAGCGCTACCAATCCTCTTCGTTGGCGCAGCAGGAGCCGCAACTCCTGCACCTTCCGCAACTCAGTCAATTGTCCACCTCTCAGCAGATTTACGTCCAGCAAATGAGCGCGGACGGCAGCGTCTCCATTGTTCCCATCACTGTCATGCCGGACTTTGGCGGTGTCGGCTTGTAAACCGTTCACACACGTAGACTAATGTGCACAGAGATCCCCCCTGTTCTCGTCATCTCCTCGCATCAGACCCGCCCCTCTTTTATTTCTTTCGCGTCTCATCAGGGATTCCCATCGCTTTTTGTTTTCTTCGGTATTCTCTACGATGGTGTCTCTGTCTGTCATATTCATTTTCGCATCTCTGACT
Organism: Leishmania lainsoni; assembly: GCA_003664395.1. NCBI lineage: Eukaryota > Euglenozoa > Kinetoplastea > Trypanosomatida > Trypanosomatidae > Leishmania > Leishmania lainsoni. The sequence goes on along the minus strand of RAIA01000006.1, from coordinate 14,649 downwards.
TGTGCTCGTTTTCTGCTCTTCTCCCTTCTCTCTCTCTCTCTCCTTTTCGGTTTACCCTTTTCGTTGTGTGTTTGTGTCGTTCCTTACACATTGTCAAGCAATTTCGTGTATTCACTTCCCCCCCTCTGGTGATGCCCTCCTTCTTCTCATCGTTGCCTTTTTTTTCCAGTTTCGCCTGCTCGCCTGTTCTATTCCGCTGCATGGGACCTCTCATTCTATGCGAGTGTGGCTTTCAAGACATCGCGTGTGCTCCTCTCTCTTTTTCTCCCGTTTGTTTGGCTGTGTGATTTGGCTTCTTTGCTTCGCTTCCTCTATAGGCGAATCCATCACTCTTTTTTTATTCGGCCACCTCCACCTCACCATCCCCCTTAACTACTTGGTTGCTCGCTCTAGCAGGCGAAAAGCAAAGGACGAAATGCCGCCGTCGTGTGCTACCCTGCCCTCTCTTTGTGGTGTCTGTGCGTGTCTGCGTGTGTCCTTGTGTGTATTTGACGCTCTTTTTTTTCTCAACTCATTTCTCCGTTTCTTTCCCACTGTCGTGTCTTCCTCTTAGTAGTTTAGCTCCTTTACTTCTTGCGGGCATTTTCTCTCGCTTGCTTGTTTCTTTGGTTCCATTCTATTGGACCTTGCTGCTGGGGTATTGGATGTGCCACTGCGCAGTTCTTTTGCCTTCAACGTGCCTCTTCCCCTTCTCTCTTCATTTGTTCGAGGCTGGGGACATGAGAAACAAAGAAGGAGAGTGACGTGATGGGTGGAGTGTGTGGAGTGACGCCACACTCTCCCATTAAGCCGCCGCATCTTCTGCCTTTGCGAAGACTCTTGAGAAGTCACCAAAGACGAAAAAAAGAAAAAGGGGCCGATAGAGAGCCCCGATCACTTCTAAAAAATGATCCTGCTGTTGCTGCTGAGCCCGTGAGCGCTTTGCGAGTGCGTGCGTGTAGTGTCTGATGCCTCGTTGCGACGTCTACATAATTTTGCCGAAGAAGGGCTTCTTCGCATTTTCGTGCAGCATGTTTCTTTTTGTGGTTCTTTGCGCTTCCACGGCGCGGCTCTCAGTACCACCGCACGAGGGAGGTGGGGAGGAGGGTTGTGGCGTGGAGAAAGGACAATGGACTTACGCGAAGGATGTGGAGTTGCTCATTACCAAGCCTGCTGGCTTTCTTCAGCAGGTGGTCCTTCTCTTCGTTCTTGGCGCAATAACTCGAGGGCCCTCTGATGTCTCACTTATCGGCAGTCGATATGTTTACTTTCTATATAAAAAAAGCGTATTTGCTGACACGTGTGCTCTGCGTCTCTGCTTGAAAACATGGGGTCTTCATGTATACCCGTTAGGGATTCTTCGTCGCTCACGTTCCTCTCTCCTGCGCACAGTTTAACCACCTGCTCTTTTTTTTTATTTCATTGTCGAACGTAGATACAGATGGTGTGACGCACTAAATCTTCTTTGTATTCTCACTCGCCGCGTGAGGCTCTTTCCTTCTACCACTCATTTCCCTAGCTCAACTTCTCATTCCCTTCTTCCGGTAACCACGGCTGAGCAGCCACTGTTTTCATTCCTCTCACTTGGCGCGTCGGCCCCTCCGAAGCGCCGCGCACGCACACACCTCTCTCACGCGCAGCGGTCACGTGTGCTTGAACGCACCGCCCCTTGGCGGGCTGTGGGCGGACGGTGCTTCCTAGGAGACGAGGACGTCGCCGCAGTGCAACCGCGGTGGCTGTACCGTGCTCATATGGGGCCTTGGTCTTGGCGCAGTGGTGCGGCGGAAAAGAAAAGGAGCCTTTTGTATCTTACGACCAACCGCGCAAGGTACAGCCTCAGGGTTGTGCCTGCTGCCTGTCTTTGATTGTTGCGTATTGTGCTCGCACGTGCTTTCCTTCGCTGTGGCCATTCCTCTGTTGCACTAACAGTTTTGTGCCGTTGACTCCTTTTTTACTTATCAGTTGCTCTTCTTTTTCCTTTCATCTGGTTTTTGGGCCTGCAGATTCCTCTAATACTCCCCCACGTCCCTCCCCCTTCCCTTCCGCAGAGGTCTCTCTCCTTTGCTTTCCCTCCAGTTCTTCTCTCACACAGCTCTTCTCTCTCTATATGTATGTATATGTGTGTGTTGCTGGTGGAAATGCCTTTCTGTGTTTATTTCGAATTCGTCTTGGATTGGTATGGTTGGCGCACCGAGAAAGCAAAACAAATTTGACAGCCGACTCGTGAGCCCCAAGGCACCTTCAAGGAAGGAGCGCAGGCTGTGTCTGTCTTGCCGTCGCTGTCGATGCTTCCCCCCTTTTTTTTTGCCTCTCATTGTGATTCTCATGGCCCCCCTTTTTTATCGTCATCTTCCTCGTTTCGGTTATGGCCTGGTGTGTGTCTCTCTTTCTCCACCTCTTTTGCCTCCTCTTTCACCAGCTTTTTTCCAGTTTCTGTTTTGTTCTCCTTCATACCTTCGCTCTTCTCTCGCTGAGCAGTAGAGTGATCCATCATTACTCCTTGGACTTGACTGCTCTCGATGGAGAATGCAGAAAAAAAAAGCGAAAAGAAAAAGGGAAAGGCTGAGGGTGTGCTTGCATCAAGAAAATGAAGCGAACACCCCAACACAACAGATGGGTGCGGCGATTCACAAGGTGCCCCAGAAAGAAACGAAAAAAAAAGGCAACTCCCGTGATGGTTCTGCCGGTACCTCCCTCTCGCTCCCTCCATCGTATTTCCCCAGGATAAGACGAACACACAATAGGAATTTCTTCGTTATTGTATGTCTGTGTGTATGTTAGAAATATACATCCATCCATACACACACATACTTCCTCTTCGTCTTTCTCTCACCCATTCTCTTGGCCACGTTCCTTTTTAATGAGTAAAGAGAGACGCTCGCCTCCATCACTTCCTCCAGACGCTCTCCCTTCCGTGCCGTCTTTTTTTTTTATTTTTGCCGTGTCACGGCGACCCCCTTTCGCTTTTTCTGCCTCTTTCCCAATCACCTTTTCTGCAGCCCACTACGGATATGGGGGCTCCCTTCTCTCCCCCCTTTCCTCATTTTCTCTTGCTCCTGCACGTGTGTGCGTGTACTTAATAGTTCTTCCGCTTTTCTTCTTTTTGTTTTCCCCTCAGCCACAACGACCCTGATGACGGGGGGCACCTCAGTGTGTGGCATCGGTGCCCGCTACCTCCCTCTCCGGGGGTAGTCAGGCAGCCTCTATCCCTGCCAACGCCGGACCACTTCTGGCGCTGACGGGGCCAAGACCTGCGACATGGGGAGGCCGGAGCAGTGCATCGCTGCTGATGTCGGCGGTCCAGTCCCTGGATGGCGTCCTGTCGGAGCGACCTGCGACACCGAGCACGTTTGTACCATCCACGTGATGGGATGAGTGTCGGTGTGGCTCGAACGTGTCTCACGCGGCCCTCGCTGCCTGCTGGTGGGGAGCCTGCGCCACCCGAGGGATGCACCAGGTGGTGACCTGCGAGGCTGGGTGGGCAGGGGTTGAGGCGGAGGCCATGCTCCGATGACTGGGTGGGTGTTGCTGTAGCGTGTGCCCTGCGACTGTGCCGCACCACGCGATGGGCCCTGTGGCAGCTCCGGGCTGAGGGGAGCTGAGCCCGTGCTGTGTGGCAGAGAATGAGCAGGTTAACGAGAAGGCTACTAGCTGGATGCGTTTGATTTTTGAAAAAAGGAAAGTATGAATGAATGATTAAAGACGTTTCCTCATCTCCTTATTCTGGACGAGGAGGCAACTCTCGATGGCTGCCCGTCTTCTTTTCTGCGTAGGTAAGTGTATCAGCGTGCTTATGCAGCTTTTTCTTTCTGTATACTTGCCTCTCTCTCTGTGGAGATGTGCTTCCCCCGTCCCACCTTCCTCTCTCGTTTAGGCCTCTTTTGCTGATCGTTCCTTGTTGTATAATCGACTTTCGTGTGTTTCGTGGCGCGGCCCTTGGCTGTGGCTTCCTTGTCATTCTTTTTCTGCGCCTCCGTTCCTGCTGCCCTCTCCCGTCTCTCCGTGCTCATCTCCTCTTTGTGGTTTCTCCTTACCCATTCCATGTATCCTCTGCGCTTTTTTTCCCTCTTGTACTCTTACGCCACTTTATAGGGAGGTGGGGAGGCGGATTCTTTGGTACAGCCTCACAGATGTTGCACGCTCTCTGCTCCCTCTTGTGCGTGTGTACGCTCCCATTTTCCTGCGCACTGACAAGAGCAGCGAAAACAAACTTCGCCTTTCTTTCGTGTGCACAACTTCTGCTGAACTTCGTGAGGTGTTGTGGTGCCCTGAGATGAACAGAAAAAAGAAGGGAGGGGGGAGGGGGAGGGGTGCCTCTTCACTTTCTTTTCCCTTGCTCGCCTTACACTCGATGACAGGGGACAGAGAGAGCAAGACGTGCGTGCGGTCATGGCGCATGTCTGTAGTCGGCACTGCACTCTCACCTCTCTTTTCGCACTTTTTGAGGGTTTTCTGTTCCTTTTCTCTCTCCTTGGTCTACTGGGTGTATTTCGCCACCACCCCACTGCCTTCCTCTGCAGCCATAGGAGCTCTTTTCTTTCCGGCTCGCTGGCGCGCTCTTTCGTTCTGGCATTCTTCATCGACAAGGTAAATACTTCTCCTCCTCTTCCCCTCTCTCTCTCTGCATATTTTCTTTCTTTGAGTGCGTTGCGGTTGCGCTTTTGGAAAGATGCGTTGTTGTACTATCCCAGACTAACCGTCATTCCTGATGGAAACAGCATGGATCGAATACTGCCGGCGACTCACGTGCAGCCTACCATGGAGCTGAGGCGACGCAACTCTCGTTTAACCTCTGCCACAGTGAGTGAGGGCTTGGGCCCAAATACCGAAAGCAACGTTATGCCCACATCCGCTCTTCTCTCCCCTCTATCCCCAGCGCTGAGAACTTTCGATCCGTCCTCTACGAGGTCGATGTATAGCACCACACTAGCTCAAAGTCAAGGTGACCTTGCGGCTGGCACCACTCACATTACCCTCTCCAAGGAGCCTCACTGTCAATGCAGCCCTACAAAAACAAACGTACTTTCTCTGATAATCAAGCCGGCAAGCTGCCTCGCCATGGTTCGCGTGTCGGCGGCGCTGCATCCGGATGCGTCGTCAGTGCTGCCGCAGTGCGAACTGAAATCGTCCTCTAGCAGAGAGCTGTGCTCCTTCACAGACGACCAGCGCACAAACGCGAAGACGGATATCAGCGATACAGCAAGAGAGCAGAAGCCACTCCGTGTGTCGGAGTACTCGAAGAAGAACATCTGCCGGCTGCGAATCAAACCGGTGCGAAACTTTGCGGTATGTCGCGCGCTTGAAATAGGCGGCTGTGCTCTAGCCGAGGAAGTGCAGCGCTACAACCAACTGCCTCTTGCCCCTGCCGCTGCACTCCATCCCACGGCAATCAGGCAGCGCAGCAGTGCACTGACAGTCAACAAGGGCGATGCGAGAAAGGAGGAGCGGCGCCGAGGGCACGAGTACACGAAAGCGAACATCATGTCTCTTCGATGGAAGCCACTCAAAGGCTACGCCATGTACCGGGTGACCTAGCCTTGCACACTCTGCATGTGTCATCCGACACCGTAAGTGGTGGTGACGGAGATCGAGTGTTCCATCCACGTGTAGGGAAGGGAGCAAACATGAATCGGCTGCTGTGATGCCTAAAGCGTTTGTCTGTGCAATGCTGATGGGTTGTTTTTGACTGGTGCCGACTGCGTCAGTGCCCTTGGCCAGAGTCACACTAAAATGAAGGAAGAACAAGAGGACGAAAAGGGCTCGGAAGGACGTGAGCGTCACTCGTGTATTGAGGGGATGGCGCGCGTGCTTCATGATGCATGCACTTGTGGAAGCACGCGCGCCATCCCCTCTCCCCTTTTCTGTCAGCGCGGAGAAGGGAGTGGCCAATAGTACAGCTGATAATACGCCTCTCTCTTGGTGCGCTCACAGGTACGTACGTGCTTAGAAGCGAAGGGACCATCTATGAAATGACGCGTCGTCAATGTTGCTCTTGTATCCTATGCGGTAGTGGAACGAGTTCGACTCTTCACTCTCATCCCTTTCCGTCCTCTTTCGACTTGTGTCCATCACCACACGAAGTAGCGACCCTCTCTAGCCCTTTTGGCGCCTGCTCGGTAGCGTCCCCGGAAGGCCTTTCCCTTCCCTCTTCAGTTCCCGCAAGTAGACACCATGAACCACAACGAAGACGACGGTGTCTTCGCACCGGTGGCACATCCCCTGCCCGTCACACCGTTGGTGGACCACCCATCACGCGCGCGCACGTCGGCGAGCGCCGGCAAGCCCTATGGAGACGTCCCGATCACCACCACCACCACGTCTGTGCCGTCCAGGTAAGCCTGCGACTGAGTTTCCGCGTTACTGCAACACTGCTGTAACACAGCAGAAGCCGGAAAACGAGGCAAGCGTGCGGCCTCTGGTGGCAGAGGAGTCGCGGGGTCACTGGGGCTTCCCTCACCTTTACAGCAGCATCGTCATGACGATGATGAGCTTCTACCTAACCGGGCAGCTTGGGACGAAGCAGCAGTCAGTCGACACGAAGACACTTGAGTACACGCACGCCGCCTACATGTCAACCCCTCCTCGCGCTGCGGTCTTGACGAAGCCAGAGGCATAACGTTGCCCGTAAGCAGCGCCGGCTCTGAATGAAGGAACAGATAGTTACTTAGCCCCAAACAGGTCCAGAGAAGCGAGCAGAGGAAACCACGTCCGCCACCGCCTCCCCCCCCTCCTTACCTCCCTCTCCCTCACCCTCCTCCTCCTTTTTATTCGTGCTGTTTTGCCTTGTGAAAATGCTACCCTGCCTGTGTCTTCCTCCTGGGAGGGGTTTACGGAGTCTCTCTATCCTGTGGGGGTCACCAGTCCTCCTCTGTTTTCTGCTTCACCTCGTATAGCCGCTTGTACACGGACGGAGTTGCCTTTCGAGCGTCAGCATGTCTCTGTAGGGGCTCACACCACCTGCCAGATGAGGTGCAGACAGGCATGCAAATTAGCCTCGCTGGCCTGCTTCCCTTCCGCCTTGATGTTTTTTCCCTTTGGAGTTATGAAGTTGCTGATTGGAAGAGGAGGAGGGGGCACGAACTGTCGCATGACACCCCGATTATTTGCACCTGCTGTCACGTATGTGCGCATCCGCGTAGGAGTACGAGCGTGACTTGCGTCCAATTTTCTACCAATCTCCCTCCACTAGCCTTCCGCATTCCCCCGTGGCTGAGGTCTTTCAGAGAACAATAGGCCCGCCAGAGGATGTCTGCGTATCTTCGGACCTGTGGAATGCCTTCTTCATTTGCTTCTACCTCTGCATCATCGTTGTACAGGTGTGTGTATGTGTGTGTTCTCCTCCGTTCCTTTCTTGTTGGTCTACTGATGCCTCGCGTCAGGGCTGCCTTGGAGGCGGAGAGGGGAGACGAGCTGTGGAAAGCAGCGAAGACTACGTGCTGCTGACGCTGTAGCTTCCCCTGTTTGACTTTGATCCGTCTCGAAGGACTTACCAGAGGCCTTTGACCTCCATCTAGCTGAAATCGTCTACAATGTGTCGGTGCGCACGCATGCGCGCGACCGTACTGCTAAGCAGGGGTCCCCAATCCCTTTTCCGCTCTCTTTATCTTTGTTTGCTTTGCTTTGCTGCAGCCTCGTTGTTTGTGTTCTCTCTAGCCCCCCTCCACACACACACACCATCGCCTTCGGTGTTCCTCAACTGCCCTTCCGTTGATGTTGTCTTCAGCTCCTCTTCTCCTCTGCGTTGTTTTATGACTTCCTTGGCTCTCGCTCATCCGGTCAAGTCTGCTGAACGTGCACACTCAGTCATGCATCTGGAGCTCGAGTGGAGAAACCTACAAGCATCGATCAAATTCATATCAGACAAAGCGCCAATCATGGCTTCTAGCTGAGGGTTGTCGTGCTGCGAGGGTATCACTAAGCGCGCTCCCTGTGAGTTCAATACGCTGCGGTTTGCACCGCACCAAGACGTCTCTCATACCCACCTCTGCCAGCGATGCCTCTATGTCTCGCTCACATCTCCCCCAGTCGTGCCTCTCTCTATCCCTCATACACTCGCCCTTGACGTTTATTTCTGCCCTATGCTTCTTGTGATGTGGGCTCGCTTCTCTTTTCCTCCGTGGGGAAGACTCAGTGCACGGGACGGAGAGTTTCACGCGCCAAGAGCGAAGCGGCCAGAAGCAGGGTTCTTAATCTCTGCGCAGCTGCAAACGTTCGTCTCGCCTTGGCTGTGGAGGAAGGCAGTTGTCTGGACTAAACGATTCCTTGTCTCGCTGCTTCCCATCACCCCCATCACCCGCTGCCACTTCTGATATTCAAATTTTATCCCGTAAACACGAGCAGAGGAAAGCACGGTGAGGCGCTCGTAGCTCGTCGCACACGGGAACAGTCACATACGCCGGGCTTCATGAGCCATCCATAGAGTTTTTTCCCTTTTCTGCTGCTGCTGCTGCTCTGCTCGTATTGCTGTGTGTGCTTACTACTCTCACGCAATCTTGCAAGAGCTGCGTTGGACTCCAAAGAGATTCACTGGGCACCAAGCAAGGGGAACATTCCAGCCAACAGCAGCAGTGCGGGGCTGCCTGCACACGACCGACTGTGTAAACAATTGAGACACTACACACATATAGTGAAATACTCAGACATACACGCTGGACAAACAGCTACGGCTGCTCTCCTTCGCAAGCAACTCTACGTGTGGAATACCCTTCGAAAGGGCGCATTTTTTATTTGGCTTTGGACGTGTGTTTGTGTGCGTGTACTGTGCAGTGCTATGTTCTCTCTCAACATCAAAACAGAGACCTCGCCGTTCTCCGCAGCTGCCGCACACCACCCGAAGCGGATGCCAGCGAGGCGCCATTGGCGACCATTGACGTGGACGAAGGCGACTCCTTTGAGAGCACGCCCTCGACGAACAGCAGCAGTGGTCAGGGCGGCCGCCATCGTTGCCAGCACGTCCCCCGGCTGCCACAGACTCCACCAAGTCCTGAGACACCGATCAAGTTCGACCATGGTGTGTACCCGCACTGCCCCATCTTCATCCCCTCCAAAGGTCGCTCTGACATGGACCCGCAGCACCATGGCGGTGCTCGTCCGCGACCTCGTCCCGTTTGTGCTCGTCGTCGAGCGGGAGGAAGTCGAGGGGTACAGCGCGCTGCTGGACCGCCTCGTTGGCCTTTACTTTGGCTTCTCAGATATGACATTTGCGTCGAAAGTGGACGACGGCACGGAAGGGGCAACCAAGACGGAGGCAGAGGATGTCGCGCCGTTCCACCACCGCCCCGGCAGACCTCTGGGAGTTCCCGTGCGCCTGCTGCGACGGCGGCCCTGGCGTCGTTGAGTCACCGTCGTCGTCCACGACGCCCAGCCTCTCGGCAGATGCCTTGCGCGCGTTGGCGTTGCGACTTTCAGCTGCGTTTCACCATGGCTACGCGTTCGAACCACCAACGAATGTGGCAGCCGGTGGCCAAGACAGCATTGACGAGTCAAAAAAATAGCTCACCACCCGTGTCAACTAATCCAGCAGCGCCATCAGCAGCCGGTAGAGCTGCACGGCGCCCCTCTGCGGCCTTTGTTCTGCGCAACGTGAACGAGGTACGCGCACTCTTCATGATCGAAGTGCTGCCGGAGTCCAACCGTGGGGTATCCTACGTGCGCAACTACATCCTCCAGGTTCTCGTGCCAAGGCTAATGGTAGCCTGCGGTGTAGATCGGTCGGGGAACCTGGAGGAACTGTGCCTGTATGGACCGGGAGAGCCACAGCACGCTGACATTGGCGGCGCTGCGTATGGCCACACTGGAACCGGGCGTCTACAGTGCCCTCGAGACCAAGTCAGGGACTGAGTCTTATCTGGACGCTCGGCGGGCGAGCACGACCACGAGTCCGGTAACGGCAAGTACTGGAAGCACCGCAGGCACCGTAGATGGCGGTATGGCGTCGTCGGTAGTAGGGCTAAGCGCCACAGCCGGACAAACCCTCGCGCCTGCGTTGCGCTCGTCAACGCCGTCCTCCACTTCGGCCGGGACTCGTGGCACCCCTCGCATCCTACACGGCTTCTTCGGCTTCTACTGGGTTCTCGATGATGACATCTACGGCTTTTACCAGTCGCACGGCTCCAGCACCAAAAACGAGCGCATCAGTGCGCGGGCAATGATGAGAGAGGTGGAGGGACGGCTGCGGCAGCTGCGGCATAACGCCGATATGGCCTCGCCACCACCACCTTCAGTACCGCCCTCAGGCTTTCAGATATCGCCAACCCCCAGCAGCGGCAGCAGCAGCACAACAGCGTCCCCGTATTTCTTGTCACACCAGCAGCAACAGCAACCCTTTGTCTTCACGTGCAAGGAGGATGCCCTGCAGAACAACTTCATTACTGGCGGAAAAGGACGGCTACCGACGCTGCACAACTACAGCCTTTACTACACCACCGCCTGCTTTTCTCTCGAGTACAACCGCTTCGCCCTCGATACGGCGCCGGACATGCTGTCGGTGAACTCCTACAACAACATTGCGTGTCTCTTCAACTATGCGTTGCTGCACAACCCGCCGCAGATGCGCTTCTTTCCCTCTGGAGTACCGCACGTGCGGCGCCCCGAAGAAGCACTGGTCGGCTACCTCGACCACAGCATGCTCTGGTACCGCTTCGCCGTACGTGAGGATTACGACTTCACTCTTCAGCTCATCGCACGTGGACTCTACACACTGCGCTTCCGAAGCATTGCCTTCGATGTACCACAGATGATGAAAGTTCGTGGCGGTATGACGGACTACTACCGCAACTGTCACGAAGAGATACGGCAGCAGAACAATCGCTTTGTGCTGCAGTGGTCCTCCGTGGCACAGCACTGGGTGAAAGGGAAGGAGGGCAACCGTCGAGACGACATACGTGTGCGATGGGACCTGCTGAGTCCAGCCCGCGCCAAGTACCCCGGCGCCTTCTTGTACCTGAGCACCCCACTACCACAGCTGCAGCCGCAACGCTTGAGTGACGACGGCAGCAGTGGCAACGGCAGTGTAATCAGCAGCAGTGACAGTGCCACTACTGCAACCAATGTGGAAGGCTCGGAAGCGCAGGCGCGCAAGCGTCTGCGGGCCCCGTCCCCGACTCCCCCCACAGGTGAATCGTCACCTGCACCTGCAGGCCGTCGCCTCGATGTCGCGGCCGCCGCAGCCTCTGCGTTCGTCGTGTCGTCCACCGCTGCCCGTGACTGGAAAGGCGGTTATGTAGTCGAGCGGTGGCGTGATATCTCACATGAGGAGGCATGGCAACACGCCGGCCTCGTCGCCCTCTCCAACGACGACATCCACATTGGCCGGACTGTCGCCGTCATACCGCCTTTCTTCGATCAGAAACCATCTGTCGTGCGCGCGACGGTAATTGAGCGGGCTGTCGAGCCAACAGATTCTCATGGCAGCAGCGGTCGCGTTGGAAACGCCAGCACGGTGGAGAGAAGCGATGTCAAGCCGCCCCCGCCGCCTCGCGTGGTCTGGACGGTGGTGGCACAGGACGTTCGTGGCATGCCATTCTTGCACGTCGACACGTGCTTTGAGGTGCCTGCGAAGGGCATTGATGAGGCCATCGCGAGTATTGATCAGTTCTTTGCAAAGATGGCAGACGAATTTGGCGCCTAAAGATTGTGGCCCCCGCGTGACGGGGGACAGTGGACAAAAAGGAAAAAAGGAGAAGTCGGCTGGCTGCAAGCACAGCAATACTCCTCCAGCCGCTGCAATCACTGATCCCTCCGCCCTCCTAGAGAGAGAGTGCAGCGGGCCCTTGAGAAGGGGATCTCTAGGATCAGCATGCAGTAAACGTGTTCAGTTGTGGTTCGCGGAAGGACGAGAAAGGGTACAAAGGAAATTCGGCGAAGGACTGCCGTTGCTTGAGGAGGAACACGCGCACACACACACAGGCGTTCTCCCCCCTCCCTCCCTCCTTTTCTCTCCCGTGTGTAAAAGGCACATGCTCGATTTCACGGTCATCTCAGCGTCCATATGCGGTCATCGTCTTCTATTCCTCGCCGTGGCCGTAGAGAGGTGCGTTAAAGGAAACCTTGTCGCGACCACTGAATGCCTGGCTAGGTGCCCCAGTGCAGCATTCGCATGGCAGGGGGCACCGAGTCTGGAGGAGCTGGTGATCCGGTGGAGTTGCAACTGCGGAGTCTCGCTCCCCGCTCGCCGCTCCTCTTTATCTTCGGCGATCTTCTCCTCGACAGTGCTTTGTTTTACACCCCTGGGCGGGTGAAGTGGCAGCTTCACTGGCATGCAGCACCGTTCTATTGGCATCACACACACACACACACACACACACACACACACACATGCTCTCGCTGTCCCTCTGGAGTCTACGTGCGTCACCATGGGCACTGCAATCCCTCCTCGACCTTCTCCGCCCCGCTTTCCTTGCCGCATGTCGCACGTGTCGCTTGTTTGCATGTGCGTATGTGCTTTTCTTCCTCTTTTCTCCGCTTCCAAACATGCACCCGACCTGCTATCGCCATGACCCGGGGTTGCTGTTGCTATCGTGTGCTGCTGGGCACTTGCTGACTACACCACCAATCTATATATATCCACTCTTGTGGACATACACGCTCGCACGAACACTTTCAAATTCACCGTTTGCATCCTTTCCATTCCGTATCTTGCTGCTGTTACTTTGGGGGAGGGCATCACAGCACTTTCACGACGTCATTACCTTTGCTTCCGTGCATCTCCTTCCTCTCCTATTGAGCCTTATTACGCCAATACACAAAGCTTGGGCACCCTTCACAAATCTCTGAACACCGCTACATTCTCGCTAAATACTGTACAGTACGCATTCACCTGTTCCCTCCCAATTGCCTCCACCTTACACGCCAGCGTATCATGTCGGCAGGTGCTCGTGAGATCATTCCGGTAAACCTGCTTCGTCGCCGCAACAAGGGTGAAGCAAACGAGGATGTCAACGCCGCCGCCGACCGCTTCCGCGACCGCTTCGAGAAGGCAAGCCTCGAAGAACGCAAGGCCGCCACTACGACGATGGTCAACGAGTATTATGACCTGGTGACTGATTTCTACGAGTACGGCTGGTGTCAGAACTTTCATTTCGCGCCTCGCTACGCTGGCGAGACCTTCTACGAGTCCATCGCGCGCCACGAGTACTTCCTGGCCGCACGCGGTGGCTTCACGGAGAACGACCACATTGTCGACATCGGCTGCGGCGTCGGCGGCCCGGCACGCAACATTGTGCGCCTCACGCGCTGCAACATCACCGGCGTAAACAACAACGATTACCAGATCACCCGTGCACGCCGCCATGATGCAAGCGCTGGTATGAGCGACAAAATCGACTACATTAAAACGGACTTCTGCAATATGAGCTTCGCCGACAACACCTTTGACGGCGCCTACGCCATTGAGGCCACCTGCCACGCAAAGGACAAGGTCAAGTGCTACAGTGAGGTCTTTCGCGTCATCAAGCCTGGCTCCTGCTTTGTTCTTTACGAGTGGTGCATGACTGATAAGTACAACCCCGACGACGAGTACCATCGCAAGATCAAGCACCGCATCGAGCTGGGCGATGGCCTGCCGGAGATGGAGACGGCCAAACAGGTGGTTGATTACATGAAGCGGGCCGGTTTTATGGTAGAGGAGGTCATAGACGTCATTAACCAGTTTGAGTCCAGCCCTATCAAGAGTATCCCGTGGTACCAGCCGCTGACCGGTAGCTATTCATCTCTGAAAGGCGTGCGCTCCACCCCGGTGGGCCGCGTTTTCACCAACATCATGTGCCGTGTGCTGGAGTTCCTGCGCCTGGCTCCGAAGGGCACACACAAGGCGACGGAAATTCTGGAGGAGGCTGCGGAAAGCCTGGCGATTGGCGGTCGGCTCGGCATCTTTACACCGTCCCTGTACATCCGTGCTCGCAAGCCACTGAAAGAGGTGTAGTTCTCGAGGCTGCCGAAGAACGCCGAACACATTGAGCGGTGTCTTTATCATCACCCTACTAGCCCTCTCGGCGCGTTTTCTTCTGCAAGCACACTGTCTTTAACCGGTCCTGTTGCATGCACGTAACGCATGTAATGCAGATTTCTGCTCGAGGGGTGTTGCGTGTCGCTCCAGCTGTTCTGTTCTTCACTTTTTAAGCCCATTTCTCCTTTTTCTTTCTGTGTTTCTTCTTTTTTTCGTTTCCCTTCGTGAGAACCGATTGCTCGACACGTCCCTCTCCCTCCCCGGGTACTCCTCCGACGCGTTTACGCAAAATGGACAATAACTAGTGTGACAAGTTTGTGGAAGAAGTGGTGGCCTTGGATCAATCCTATATGGTGCCACATGTGCAAAGAGAGCTGAAGAAACGAACCTCCCCCCCCTATAGGGAGAATAAGGAGGTGTCCTCGGAGTATACCAGAAAGGTGGCTGTGTCCAAAGAGTCCGGAATGTCGTGTACCGCGCTGTCCTCCTTGTCTCTGTAGGCGTACATGCCTCGCTTTGTCTGCGCACGCTTCTGTGCTCCTTTTGCTGCTTGACTGGCAGTGTTAGATGTCCACTGGTTATTGTCATTTCTTTGTTTCTGTTCAGTTGGCTTCCTCGTCACGCTCTGTATGACCGCTGTCCAGTTAGGTTGCTTCCAGTGCTTAGTTCAACTCGGTAGCCGCGGACCAACACCAGTGTAGCCATGCGAGTTCGAGACGAGAGAG
>RAIA01000013.1:17500-21651 GCA_003664395.1 Leishmania lainsoni | reverse complement strand
TATTGGAGTGCACAATGTGGGGTACTTGACGATGTGTCTCTCGCCATCTCACAAACTGTCGTGCGTGGATATGGTGCGGCTTCAAAAGAAGGCGGAGCCACAATGTGCTACGCTACAGGTTCTGATGCACATTGAACTATGAGATCAAAGGTAATAGTATTGAACGAGTGATTTATAGCGTTTACGAAGTTGGGATGCACCTGTTGACCCTCCTGCAGTTGAAAGTGGACAACCTTGTCGATATTATGGATGGCTTCACAAGGTTGTCAAAATGTTTTTTGAGCGGAATGTGTCGCTGACGGGGGCGTTCCCAGGGAGTGTGGATGAAGAGAAGCAAGTCGACACGGTCAACTTGCAAAGTGCTCGTCAACAGGAATTGGAAGTGGTCCGCTTGAGAAAAGCAAGCTTGACCAAGTGGTATCCTTGAGCTAAATAGAAACTTGTGAGTCTGTCTAGAGGAGAATTCCCTCAAATGGAGAGTGCGAGCACTCTACTAAAGCACTTAGAGGCCCGCTCTGTATTCTGTATACCATGTTGTGGTTTGTTGTTGTTGCACTGGTACTCCGCTGATGTACCTGTGGTGAGGCTTTGCAAGCATAAAAAAAAAGGATCGCCTTGTGGGCTTACTTGTATTTCGACTCGGTTAGAGGCTCAGACTCTATGTCTCCTGATCGCCGCTCTCCTCCAGTGAGAGCCCTCTTGAGGCTGTAGCCTCTAGTTATAACTGCTGGTTTTGCTGTGCAGATTGCATTCATACCTTTATGTGCGCTTCTTGTACTCCTCTTTATCTCTGCAGCGTTTGCCGTGCTTCACAGCTCATCGATTTATGGAAATCTTTCCAGCTTTTTTTTTCGGGTAAATGGAAGCTGTACTTGCTCTTCAGGCAAAGAAAGGGCAAGGTAGCTCGCTGGAGCTAGCATTGGAGTCGAGTAGTACCATCCTCACGACGACTCCCCGCCGTGTGGTTGAAAATGGAAAAGACCTTTTCTGTATCTACGAGGCACCATGCTGCTCGTTGTACGTTTTAACGGAGCGCAAGGCTATTCTGTTAGGCACGTACCTTTTTCGGCGCTCCGGAAACCGTCAAATATTGAGTGCCATAGCTGGGGCGGAGATAATGGACTTTCCTATGGACAGCAGCGCACAGATCGCAGCAACTGCTGAGAGCAAGTTGTTGGAACTCTCTGCTGATGGAGATGCCACCCTTGTGGATTTTGTTGGAGATGCTCTTGTTATTGGCACCAGTGCCGGGTATCTTGGAATGCTTTTTGTTAGCGCTGATCGATGTCATGTACAGGGAAAGTCAGTGCGCGCCCAGGAGACGCGTGGAGTTCAATGGTGCATTTGTTTTGCTTCAAGGCAATGTGTCGGCATCTCTTGCGACACCATAACAATTGTCCATGTTATTCAGGAGGCTGCGGATGCCATTAGTTGGACCAACGAGGTGGAGGTCTGCGCTGCTGTGTCGGCGGCTGCGTCGCAGACTGTACCAGATTGCTTTTTTTTAGCTCATGGGGAAAGTCGCTACCTGACAGTATTGCACGGAGACTCCGACCACAGTTTTGAGAAGAAAACGCTTTCGCTGCTCTCGGAAGAGGTGGATCGAGGTTCTGATATAGCGCGAGTGATTCCGACAATTTATGCGCATGGTTGTGGCAGTCTATGTCTGCTTGCTGTGGTCTTTCCGGACGCTGTGTCATTCACAGCCTGGGAGGGTTACTCGCTGGTGTCCATTGCAACGCTGAGGAATGAGCTCAGTACCTCCTTTGGGTATGCATTTTGGAAAGCCACTGTACATGGTGCTCGTCTGTTCATTCTGCGGTCCGATTCTCGATGCCTCATGTATGATGTGATGATGAGGAAGGGCTTTCTTGCCATAGAGGAAATCGTGGTGGCTCAGCAAGTGACGCTGCCCAGTCATGTGGCCTGCCTAATGGGTGATGTGGAGACTGGCGTCTTCCTTTGCTGGCGCAGCGACACCTCACCTGCGCGCTACACAGTGCTGCTGCAATCCCACGCAGGGGAAGACGAGTTTGAACCTATCAAGGTGCACACTACCGTCCGCCGCTTGTTGGCTTCGACTTCTGTGCTACTACTCGAAGTGATTCCGATCCACAGAAGCTACGGTGTTGTGTGCTTGTTCAGCACGGGCGAGTGCCACGTCTCGTTGTACAACAATCCGGGTACGGTGCTGCTCGCACTCGAGGAGCACCCCTATGATGCAACGAGCTGTCTTGCGTTCGAAAGCAACTCAGGCGGCTACTGTTGCGTACTTGGGTTCAGTGACGGTGACATAAGAGTGTTTGTTGACAGACAAATTCGCGCTAATGTTCGTGCCGCTCACTGTGGTGCTGTAGACCGACTACTCAAACTTCCGAAAATGAATGAAACAGACGACACCTTCTTCGTTAGCATGTCCACGGAAATGGGCACCGTGTGCTGCCACGCCGGTGAGAAAGCTGCGGTGTCACGAACCATGTGCTCCCCAGCGAAGCCGCTTACCGCTTGCCTGCTTAACCGCGAGCTACAGTACATGTGGTTGTTCTCAGATACTACCGGCAACCTCTGGCACCTCCCCACGTGTCGCCTCGAGCGGGCGTTTCGGTCGTCTCAGGGGCCACCAGATCAGCAATTGGACAACCTCCTTGAGCATCACTGGCATCCGCAATGAGTATCATTAGGTTTCGATACGCAGGAGGGGAACGCTACGCGATGCGTATCGATGTCGGCTCCCTTCTTAGCGGACTTGGTGCAGTGGTGCAACCCCTGCAACGCTCATCTCCAGAGTATAGCTCGGCACTGGGGCTGATGCTTCGGTGCCTCGGCGAGTCCTGTGCTCCTTCACTTCTCATAGACGATGCCCTTTGCAAGGCATTGGATGACTGGACTTAGTGGTGACTGGAGGGCAGACCTACGAATGTGTTTGGTGCGCAATCCTGTTACTCTGCGGACTGTTAAGCCACACCTTGGATGGAGTCAGTGCGGCTGCGATCTATTCCACAATCCAGTCGCTTGGAGAGAGGCTTACCTCTAGTGTTGCTTTAGATCCACGCCGACAGGCCGACGCTGTGCAGCTTTTTTTCTCTCGCTTCTTTACACTACGACGATCGACACCTGCACCTTTTCGCCACGCGCTTCGGCTGATGGCAACCAAACTGTCTGCGGGCAGCCTCGCCGATGTTGTGAACGTACTGTACTCACGTGCATCTTGCGCGCAGTCACGCCAAGCTGCTGGAGACGAAGAACCCGGTGGGCCTCCGCTGTTTGAGAACGGAGACGCATTTTGCTGCACTGCTTATCGTGTTGAAACTGGCCTCTCAGCGCACCGACTACAGCCTCCTAGCGGACAAGATATTTTTCAGCCGCCTTCACCAGAGCACTCTGGAGGCTCAGCGTGCCGTTACGACCGCGCTCGACAATAATCACACCCTGCCCAACTGGTCCGCAACATTGTTGGGCTTGGTGGAAAGCCACGCCACTGGGTGTGCCCTGGAGGAAACGGGCCCCTTCCACAACTTTGTGAAGGCCCTTGTGAGGGAAGCATTTGGTGGAAGTGGCGAGGAAACCAAGCTGGCATCGCTGGAAGCGCTCGAGCGGCTGGTGGCGCAGGATCCGCAGGGCTTTCTGTCCGACTACATCATAACAGGCTTTCAGCTTACTCCAGAGTACAGGCCGTACATTATCGTCTTCCTTGCCCATTTCGTCAAGAACTTTCCTTACGAAGCCTACGCCGTGTTTAGCACAATTGCAGATATTATTATGAGTGGTCTGAACCTTTCTTCCGCCAGCCAGAACGCTGCTTCCATCTACCACGCTGCTGTGTCGCAGTTGCTGCGCGTCACGGTCGCGTCACTGCCCAGTGTATCGCTGCAACAGACCCTGCGGCACCTCGCTGTGGGCCAACGCGATGGCAAGGTGGTGGTTTACAACGTGAAGGCAGGGTCAATTGTAGCCACCTTTCAGGCCCACTCAGCCCCAGTTTTGGGGGTTGCCTACAGCGGCAACATCACAACTCTTGATATCGCCACCATCGCCGAGTCTCTGGACGAGATCAAAGTGTGGCGGTCGCCAAATCAGTCGTCATCTCTCGCCAGCTTTTTTACTGGGAGCGGTGGCCTGAGCTTCAAGCTGGTCATTGCCGTGGATGTGCC
>RAIA01000013.1:0-12500 GCA_003664395.1 Leishmania lainsoni | reverse complement strand
GCATTATCCCCGTCTCCTTACCTCTTTCTGGCGACTCACGCGACGGTCCTCTCCGTACCTCAAATCAAACACGTGTGCGATTGGTTCAAAGATCATTACTCGCATTCTCGCTTCACTGTAGATTTAGAGCCTCAGGCATGCAGACCATCATCTCACTCATCGCTGCTGTGCAACCTGAGGTGGTGCAGTGGCGCCGCCACATCCACGAACATCCATATGTTGCATATGAGGAGCAGCCCACCGCCGACTACGTGGCGGATCTCCTTGGCTGCATGCCCGCGCCGCTGGACATTCGTCGGCTGACGCCGAACAGCGTCGTGGCGGACCTTCGGGGTGGCGCTGGCGAGGGCCCCATGTACGCCCTGCGCGCCGACATGGATGCACTGCCGCTGCAGGAGGAGAGCGACGAGCCCTTCAGCTCGAAGCGGCCAGGCGTGATGCACGCGTGCGGTCACGATGCGCACACGGCGATGCTGCTTGGCGCAGTGAAGGTGCTGTGCCAGATGCGCGACCGCATCCGTGGCACCGTCCGCTTTATTTTCCAGCACGCCGAGGAGGTGATTCCGAGCGGGGCGAAGCAGCTGGTGGGGCTTGGGGTGCTGGACGGCGTGTCCATGATCTTTGGGCTGCATGTCGCTGCGGAGTACCCTGTTGGCATCATCTCGACGCGACAAGGTACGCTCTACGGTGCCTGCAACGACTTCGACATTGTGATTCGCGGTGCTGGCGGCCATGCCTCGCAGCCGGAGCTGTGTGTCGATCCCATTCACATTGCCTCCGAGGTAGTGGCAAACCTCCAGTCCGTTGTATCCCGTCGCGTGAGTGCGCTGAAGGCACCTGTGCTGAGCGTCACGCATATCGCGGGCGGCACCGGTGCGTATAACGTGATACCAGACTCCGTGCACATGCGCGGCACGCTGCGCTGTCTCGACCGCGACACTCAGGCCTGCGTCCCTGGTCTGATGGAGGAGATGATCGCCGGCATCACAAAGGCGCATGGCGCCAAGTACGAGCTGAGCTGGCTGGAGCCCAACATTGTGACGTACAACGACCCGAAGGCGTACGAAGTGGTGAAGAGCGTTGCTGAGGAAATGGTTAGTAAAGACGCATTTGTTGTCAAGGCGGAACCAATGTTTGGTGTGGAGGACTTCTCGGAATACGTCGCTGTAATCCCAGGGTGCTTCTCACTGGTGGGCATCCGTGATGAGGTATTTGGCTCGGTCTACACGGAGCACAGTTCGAAGTTCAAGATTGCGGAGTCTGCCTTGAAGAACGGTGTGATGATGCATGTGGGCACCATTATGAAGTTGATGGTGGAGTGAGTGCATCTCGGTTTCTTGGCCTAATTGATGCTTGTGTAAGGCGGGTGAGGGGGGAGCGCAAACGTGCGTGTGTGCTGATTACTGCTGGTACGACTCTTTCCTTTCTGGTCTATTTGTTTTGTGGAATTCAGCATCCTTTTGTATAGCAACAGCACCAGGAGCAGACCCCACCTCCCCTCCTCTCTCCACCCCCCCTCATTGGGTACGCTTCTCGGTCTAATTTTCGGTGCATCTTTCAGTTTTGTTTCGCTAATGGGGAACTCTGCTCTCTCTCGGATGAAGCTGATGCGTTTGCCGTTAGGCGTTTGAACCCCATCTGCTGGTTTTCTATTTTTCTCTCTGTGGCACCTGAAAGGGGGAGTGATAGAGACATCAAGTGAGGCCGACATTGGTTTGTTGTCGCTTCGCCTGAATGTGTTCATTCCATATCTTGTCGCTCTTGTGTGAAATCGTATTGCTGAATGTTATGTCAGCTAAGATTGGTCATGCTATCGTGTGCATCAGCGTATGTATGCATGAGTGTGGTTGTGTAGTAGTGTCTCTGTTTTTCAGTCGTGCTCACTAGCTAGTGCTCTTTGAACACAACCTTGTGCGTACCCATGTGTAGACTCGTATAAATATGTACACTTGCGTCTGCCTTTCTGCTCCTCTCATTTTCTTCTGACATAGTCCCGCTCCCTCGCCAAGTTCCCCTTTCCCCTCCGACGCCTAATTCGGAGAATGTGCATGCAGTAAAGCACGGAAATTTGGCCGCTCTTTTTTATCTTCAGTGTGGCTATTCTTCTAACATTTCGTGTAAGTATTGTTATACGTGGCGTCTTTCTTCCAGGAATCGCCTTCACGAGTTATGGAATTTCCGTTATTTATGGTGACCCTAATGATGGGGAGCGCCTCGGAGTGATATCAGGGTTAACTATCCACTCTCTGTGGCGAAGTCAGGCAGCCCCCCTCTCCCTGTCAACGCCAGATCACCTCTGACGATGAGTCGGTCAAGCACCTGCGATGTGGGGAGGTCAGAGCGGTGTATCGCTACTGATGTCGGTGGTCGAGTCCTGGATGACGCTGCGTTGGAATGACCTACGACCGTGAGCACGCGTGTGCCATCCATGTGATAGGCCGAGTGTCAGCCCATCTCGAGCGTGAGTCACCGCGAGGTATACACCAGGTGATGACCGCGATAGCGGGCTTAATTGTGAGTTGACCGGCGAAGCTGGGGATAGGTGTAGTTTGAGGTAGGGGCCATGCTCCGATAACGGAGTTCACACATTACTGTACCGCGCGACTAAGGCTTCTTATCACCATGCGATAGGGCCAGTGATAGGCCGGGGGAGCAGAGATAAATATTTGAGCTCGTGTATTGCCTGTCAGAGTAGAACTGCTCTAAAGATAAGAAAAAATCTCTGACTAAGGGTGCTGCTGTGCACAACCAAATGATAAAAACATAGAGCACTATGGCTGTCTATGTTCACTCGTGACCGTGTTGCATCTGTCACGGCTACGCCCTCAGTGGCAGAACAAGTTGACTTCCTGTACCCACTCTGTATGGTGTATCACCTGCCTCTTGAGACACACATACATATCCCCTGCATCGTACCTCTATAGCTCGCGCTTGCCACCAATTTGAACTCCTGTCCAACCACCCATAGCCTCACCCCCACCCTCCCTCTTCCCCCTTCTATCTTTGAACCTTCACGGCTTTTGAAAAGATTCTACAGCTCTTTGTTATCCTCTACCCTATCAGCATACTCCAGTGTCATCTGCATATCAATCATGGCGTCATTGATAAGCGACCTGATTAAGGTTGTGCACCCTGAGGTGGCGCTGGCGAGGGCCCCATGTACGCCCTGCGCGCCGACATGGATGCACTGCCGCTGCAGGAGGAGAGCGACGAGCCCTTCAGCTCGAAGCGGCCAGGCGTGATGCACGCGTGCGGTCACGATGCGCACACGGCGATGCTGCTTGGCGCAGTGAAGGTGCTGTGCCAGATGCGCGACCGCATCCGTGGCACCGTCCGCTTTATTTTCCAGCACGCCGAGGAGGTGATTCCGAGCGGGGCGAAGCAGCTGGTGGGGCTTGGGGTGCTGGACGGCGTGTCCATGATCTTTGGGCTGCATGTCGCTGCGGAGTACCCTGTTGGCATCATCTCGACGCGACAAGGTACGCTCTACGGTGCCTGCAACGACTTCGACATTGTGATTCGCGGTGCTGGCGGCCATGCCTCGCAGCCGGAGCTGTGTGTCGATCCCATTCACATTGCCTCCGAGGTAGTGGCAAACCTCCAGTCCGTTGTATCCCGTCGCGTGAGTGCGCTGAAGGCACCTGTGCTGAGCGTCACGCATATCGCGGGCGGCACCGGTGCGTATAACGTGATACCAGACTCCGTGCACATGCGCGGCACGCTGCGCTGTCTCGACCGCGACACTCAGGCCTGCGTCCCTGGTCTGATGGAGGAGATGATCGCCGGCATCACAAAGGCGCATGGCGCCAAGTACGAGCTGAGCTGGCTGGAGCCCAACATTGTGACGTACAACGACCCGAAGGCGTACGAAGTGGTGAAGAGCGTTGCTGAGGAAATGGTTAGTAAAGACGCATTTGTTGTCAAGGCGGAACCAATGTTTGGTGTGGAGGACTTCTCGGAATACGTCGCTGTAATCCCAGGGTGCTTCTCACTGGTGGGCATCCGTGATGAGGTATTTGGCTCGGTCTACACGGAGCACAGTTCGAAGTTCAAGATTGCGGAGTCTGCCTTGAAGAACGGTGTGATGATGCATGTGGGCACCATTATGAAGTTGATGGTGGAGTGAGTGCATCTCGGTTTCTTGGCCTAATTGATGCTTGTGTAAGGCGGGTGAGGGGGGAGCGCAAACGTGCGTGTGTGCTGATTACTGCTGGTACGACTCTTTCCTTTCTGGTCTATTTGTTTTGTGGAATTCAGCATCCTTTTGTATAGCAACAGCACCAGGAGCAGACCCCACCTCCCCTCCTCTCTCCACCCCCCCTCATTGGGTACGCTTCTCGGTCTAATTTTCGGTGCATCTTTCAGTTTTGTTTCGCTAATGGGGAACTCTGCTCTCTCTCGGATGAAGCTGATGCGTTTGCCGTTAGGCGTTTGAACCCCATCTGCTGGTTTTCTATTTTTCTCTCTGTGGCACCTGAAAGGGGGAGTGATAGAGACATCAAGTGAGGCCGACATTGGTTTGTTGTCGCTTCGCCTGAATGTGTTCATTCCATATCTTGTCGCTCTTGTGTGAAATCGTATTGCTGAATGTTATGTCAGCTAAGATTGGTCATGCTATCGTGTGCATCAGCGTATGTATGCATGAGTGTGGTTGTGTAGTAGTGTCTCTGTTTTTCAGTCGTGCTCACTAGCTAGTGCTCTTTGAACACAACCTTGTGCGTACCCATGTGTAGACTCGTATAAATATGTACACTTGCGTCTGCCTTTCTGCTCCTCTCATTTTCTTCTGACATAGTCCCGCTCCCTCGCCAAGTTCCCCTTTCCCCTCCGACGCCTAATTCGGAGAATGTGCATGCAGTAAAGCACGGAAATTTGGCCGCTCTTTTTTATCTTCAGTGTGGCTATTCTTCTAACATTTCGTGTAAGTATTGTTATACGTGGCGTCTTTCTTCCAGGAATCGCCTTCACGAGTTATGGAATTTCCGTTATTTATGGTGACCCTAATGATGGGGAGCGCCTCGGAGTGATATCAGGGTTAACTATCCACTCTCTGTGGCGAAGTCAGGCAGCCCCCCTCTCCCTGTCAACGCCAGATCACCTCTGACGATGAGTCGGTCAAGCACCTGCGATGTGGGGAGGTCAGAGCGGTGTATCGCTACTGATGTCGGTGGTCGAGTCCTGGATGACGCTGCGTTGGAATGACCTACGACCGTGAGCACGCGTGTGCCATCCATGTGATAGGCCGAGTGTCAGCCCATCTCGAGCGTGAGTCACCGCGAGGTATACACCAGGTGATGACCGCGATAGCGGGCTTAATTGTGAGTTGACCGGCGAAGCTGGGATAGGTGTAGTTTGAGGTAGGGGCCATGCTCCGATAACGGAGTTCACACATTACTGTACCGCGCGACTAAGGCTTCTTATCACCATGCGATAGGGCCAGTGATAGGCCGGGGGAGCAGAGATAAATATTTGAGCTCGTGTATTGCCTGTCAGAGTAGAACTGCTCTAAAGATAAGAAAAAATCTCTGACTAAGGGTGCTGCTGTGCACAACCAAATGATAAAAACATAGAGCACTATGGCTGTCTATGTTCACTCGTGACCGTGTTGCATCTGTCACGGCTACGCCCTCAGTGGCAGAACAAGTTGACTTCCTGTACCCACTCTGTATGGTGTATCACCTGCCTCTTGAGACACACATACATATCCCCTGCATCGTACCTCTATAGCTCGCGCTTGCCACCAATTTGAACTCCTGTCCAACCACCCATAGCCTCACCCCCACCCTCCCTCTTCCCCCTTCTATCTTTGAACCTTCACGGCTTTTGAAAAGATTCTACAGCTCTTTGTTATCCTCTACCCTATCAGCATACTCCAGTGTCATCTGCATATCAATCATGGCGTCATTGATAAGCGACCTGATTAAGGTTGTGCACCCTGAGGTGGCGCTGGCGAGGGCCCCATGTACGCCCTGCGCGCCGACATGGATGCACTGCCGCTGCAGGAGGAGAGCGACGAGCCCTTCAGCTCGAAGCGGCCAGGCGTGATGCACGCGTGCGGTCACGATGCGCACACGGCGATGCTGCTTGGCGCAGTGAAGGTGCTGTGCCAGATGCGCGACCGCATCCGTGGCACCGTCCGCTTTATTTTCCAGCACGCCGAGGAGGTGATTCCGAGCGGGGCGAAGCAGCTGGTGGGGCTTGGGGTGCTGGACGGCGTGTCCATGATCTTTGGGCTGCATGTCGCTGCGGAGTACCCTGTTGGCATCATCTCGACGCGACAAGGTACGCTCTACGGTGCCTGCAACGACTTCGACATTGTGATTCGCGGTGCTGGCGGCCATGCCTCGCAGCCGGAGCTGTGTGTCGATCCCATTCACATTGCCTCCGAGGTAGTGGCAAACCTCCAGTCCGTTGTATCCCGTCGCGTGAGTGCGCTGAAGGCACCTGTGCTGAGCGTCACGCATATCGCGGGCGGCACCGGTGCGTATAACGTGATACCAGACTCCGTGCACATGCGCGGCACGCTGCGCTGTCTCGACCGCGACACTCAGGCCTGCGTCCCTGGTCTGATGGAGGAGATGATCGCCGGCATCACAAAGGTGCATGGCGCCAAGTACGAGCTGAGCTGGCTGGAGCCCAACATTGTGACGTACAACGACCCGAAGGCGTACGAAGTAGCTAAAGCTGCCGCAGTCCGTCTTGTCGGTGATGAGAACTACCATGTTCTTGAAAACCCTAAGTTTGATGTGGAGGACTTCTCCGAATATGTCACCGTCATTCCGGGCTGCTATATTCTTGGGGCAAAGCCATGTGGCGATGCGAAGATTTCACCGGCACACAGCTCCACGTTTCGAATCGACGAGGACGCTTTTTTGCACGGAATCGGGTTCCACGTGAATGTGATCCGCATTCTGATGATTGACTCGTAAGTTTCACCCCAATCACGTGTTTGCCATTACACAGACACCCCTTTGCGCAGCCTACGAATGCAATGAGGGAACAATAGCGCTCCGGTGGCCACTTTGCAAGCAATTTCATTGTTCATACTGCTGTTTTCCCTTGCGAGATATCGTGCCAGGTGTGGACCGCCTCCCCCCTCTGATCTTACTCGCCCTTCCCCCGCGACCGAGGGTGTGCGTGTAGCATTGTGTATTCCCTGCACGCGCTTCTCATAGGTTTCCTGCTTCCCCTCCCTCCCTCTCCAGCATCTTTTTATTCATTGAAAGTGACTCCACTGTTTCTGTTGTACTGAGACACGCGTTATCGTTTATTGTTTTGTTTGATTGCCCTACTTTTTGTTTTGATCGCCAGTACGAGTATCGCCCTTCCTCCCCCTCCGCATGCTCCCTCCATCGCCTTATATGTGCATCGCTGGCATGACGATTCACCCATGCGTGTTTCCTTCCCTTCCTATCCCCCTCACCCACAGACAGACTCACAGAGAGTAATGGATTATATTGATACCGTGATCGTAGCACTGCCACCTTTCTCTGTTTCTCAAGTACGTGCATGATACTTGACCTCAACTTTGACAGGCGCCTTCTGCGTCACGTGCAAATGGGCGATGTCAGAGGCAAGAGGACAGAAAGCGCGCAGACTCTGAAGTCCTTTCTTCGTCGCGAGTCCTCAGAACCGTTAAAATCCATCTTGTTGTGGAACAGGAGGCGGAGGATTCCTACATACATATATATATATATATATATGGGGGTAGGTGGGTATGTGCACCTCCTGCAAGCAGCGGCTACTTGTTCTTCCTGACCATTTGCCCCCTGGCCCTTATCGACCGTAATAAGCAGCATAACGGCAATGTATTGGCCCCATCTCCCTCCTTCAAGACGAGCCGTCTCACATTATTGTGTATGTGTCAAGATACGCACGACTTTTCTTTCCCTTCCTCTACTCAATGCTTAGCATACCTTTCACCTAACCAATGTCTTTTGTCCAGACCCTTATCACAGCAGTGCAACCTGAGGTGGTGCAGTGGCGCCGCCACATCCACGAACATCCATATGTTGCATATGAGGAGCAGCCCACCGCCGACTACGTGGCGGATCTCCTTGGCTGCATGCCCGCGCCGCTGGACATTCGTCGGCTGACGCCGAACAGCGTCGTGGCGGACCTTCGGGGTGGCGCTGGCGAGGGCCCCATGTACGCCCTGCGCGCCGACATGGATGCACTGCCGCTGCAGGAGGAGAGCGACGAGCCCTTCAGCTCGAAGCGGCCAGGCGTGATGCACGCGTGCGGTCACGATGCGCACACGGCGATGCTGCTTGGCGCAGTGAAGGTGCTGTGCCAGATGCGCGACCGCATCCGTGGCACCGTCCGCTTTATTTTCCAGCACGCCGAGGAGGTGATTCCGAGCGGGGCGAAGCAGCTGGTGGGGCTTGGGGTGCTGGACGGCGTGTCCATGATCTTTGGGCTGCATGTCGATGTCATGCGCCCCTCTGGGTCAATCTGGTGTCGTGTAGGTACGATTATGGGTGCCTGCAACGACTTCGACATTGTGATTCGCGGTGCTGGCGGCCATGCCTCGCAGCCGGAGCTGTGTGTCGATCCCATTCACATTGCCTCCGAGGTAGTGGCAAACCTCCAGTCCGTTGTATCCCGTCGCGTGAGTGCGCTGAAGGCACCTGTGCTGAGCGTCACGCATATCGCGGGCGGCACCGGTGCGTATAACGTGATACCAGACTCCGTGCACATGCGCGGCACGCTGCGCTGTCTCGACCGCGACACTCAGGCCTGCGTCCCTGGTCTGATGGAGGAGATGATCGCCGGCATCACAAAGGCGCATGGCGCCAAGTACGAGCTGAGCTGGCTGGAGCCCAACATTGTGACGTACAACGACCCGAAGGCGTACGAAGTAGCTAAAGCTGCCGCGGTCCGTCTTGTCGGTGATGAGAACTACCATGAGCTCTCCACTCCTCTTCTGGGAGTGGCTGATTTTTCGGAATATCAGGCGGTGGTCCCCGGCTGTCTGTGCTGGCTGGGTGTGGGAAACAGCGGTTTGGGAGACGCTAACAATCACAACTACAGTACAAAATTCCGTCTTAACGAAGCGGCGATGGAAGTTGGTGTAAAGCACCATGTGCTCATCATCGCGTCACTCATGATGCAGACAGAAGGCTCGAAAGAGACGTAGCTTTACGCACTCTTGTAGTATATTCCTCTTCCTTTGTACGTATTGATCCGTCCTACTTCTGGCCACCTCAGCGTGCTATCAGGGGCCAGCACCCCACACAAAGGGGGGGGCGCCACAGGCCTGCAGCCTTCCCTCGGGTGCGGTTGCAGACACCAGGTGTCTGCGGAAAGACCGGGCTGGCGCTGTGCTGAAGAGGGTTACAGCCATTATGAAGTTTGGTGCAGCAAGCTGCGCACCGTGTCAACGGTTTAGCGAATAGACGCGCCCGCCTGCTGCTGCTCTGCTTTTTCTGCGTTGCGGTGATGTCGACCGTAGTCCTGGACCTGCCCTGCACTCCGTGCAGTGTGGGAGTGCGGTGGACTGAACGACACCAAACGGCGCCGGCTGGCCCGGCTCCGTGGCGGATCTCCGATGCAAGTCTGCATTCTGCAAGAGACGCGCCTCGCCTCACATGCCTGTAAGGCATCGGGTCTCCCACGTTTTCAGCATTGCGGTGCTGCAAGGGAAAAGAGGCGCGGTGGTGGCGTCCCCGTGCTCGTACATCAGAGCACACGCGCAGGTGTGGGCTCTCCCCCGTGTGCAAGGACGAGGTTGGAGGAGTGACGATCTGGCTTTGCTGCGGTGCAGCCCTACTGGACGGATGCACCCCACCACCTCCTACATACCTGAGAGGGACCTGTGGCGCGGGAGGGTCCCGATCAGGTGCCAGGCGGTGTTGCACGCAGTCCTCGCGTTATTGGGATGGGCACCGGCTTGCACCACCTGCTGCGGACACGAGTGGACGACTCGACCGGGCCGGGGCCATCCTGCACGATGGGCTCAGTATGAAGCACTTGACGTGTGCAAACGGTGAAGACACCTCGACAGGGTCGTGGAGACGTCGCCGTACGCCGCCCTGGCGCTCGACCGTTTCCTCTGTGACTGGGGCATCGCCACCACGGCTCTGAGTGGCCAGTGGGCGATCCAGCTCGCTGTCCGCTTTGGGGAGAGATGTGGCCCGGTGCCGCCAGTGATGGCTGGCGGCTAACCATAGTCTTGTCACGTGCGAACTCAAAACTGCGCCCCCGAGGCATTCCCCGAGATCCAATGGTGCAAGCACTGTGCACACGCGCTGCCCAGTCCAGCTGGCATGGCGTAATGCAGCCAGGCAAGGCATCCTGAGGCCAGAGGGCACGAGGGATGGCCGAGAAAGGTGCGGGGAAATCCACACCGATCAGCCTCCCCTCCCCTCCCCCCCCCTAAGTGCGTGCGTGCGAAGTATGCCGCATCCCCTACATCCGACCGCGTGCACTGAGATGGCACAGATGCCGGAGGCATGGCGAGCGCGCCACGAGCTACACCATCGAGTCCCCCAGACTCCGATGGTCAGGTCGCCAGGTCACCATGTGGGATGCAGTGGCTTGAAGCGACGGAGGGCGAAGCATGCCATGCAGGCCGGGCACAGGGTCTCCGAGGGCCCTGGCCTGAGCCTGGCCGGCTTGGACTGAGGCGTGCGGTCCGCCCGAGTCCGTCTGGTGCCGATCGCGCAGCACGTACGCGAAGAAGGGCGGAGGACGGACGAGAAGAGCCCGCTAGCTGCGTGGCCCGACTCGACAGCAGGCGGTTCGGTCTTGACAGCCAGGGTTGGCGTGTGGTGCAGCAGAGGAAGAGGCGGACTGTGGTTGTGCGTGCGCCTGTTGGCTGACTTGCTCGCGATGGGATGGACACGTTGGAAAACTATACGTTCTCCTTGTTTCAGTCTCCTATCGACATCTCCATGGAGTTCGATCTCGCCTACACGTACCCTTCCCCACCTCTACGTCGCAAGGGGGCTTTCTTGGTCTTAACGGAGCTGCGGAACGAGAGCCAACATGGATGAACTTCCTCGATTTATCCTGAGTATCAGCCTTCCTTAATCCCTTAGACCCCCTCTTATGTGTTTATCCGCCTTCTCTCTCTTTCCTGTCGCAAACCTGCTAAAGAGTCTTATTCAGGACCCGTTGTGCGTTCTCCCTCCCGCGGCAACGGCGTACAAGCGAGGAAGCTTTTCTACTGTAGCCATTTTTCTCACACCTGTTCAGTCCTTTTGTTTTGTTGTCTTTGCAGGCCAACACAGCTGTGTCATGTCGAGGGAGATATGACCATGTGTTGGTGTGTACGCACACACTGGTGTATCAAATTCTCTTTCTTTGCGGATAGTGTGTGCTCTCATCCTTTTTGCTGAGTCAGGGCACTACTTGGCTGATGAGGTGAGCGCATCGTTCACTGCGCGACTTGTCAGCAGCTGGTGCGACAGACGGTGGTGGTGTCCGCTGCGGTGTCGACAAGGGAAATTCATAGGTGTTCATGAATGAGCGGGGTGTGTGCATGTCGGCCAAATGAAAGAAAACAAGCCTTTGCTGATGATGATGATGAACTAGAAACACGAGCACATGCACACACCGTAATATTTCCCTCATGCCCTCTCTATCTCTCCCTGTACGCCTCTCTTTTCCCGTCAGTCTCCTATTTTTCTTTGTTGCTCAGTTTCCTCAAGCTATCTTCATCGTCATGCTTAGTTGGTCAGTGGATGTTATTCTTCTCTCCTTCGTTTTCTCTTTTCTCCTCCCTCATCCACCGCATCCCAGTTACTATCGATGTGTTCCTTTTGTGCCCCCCCCCCATGCAGACCCTGTGGCGAAGATGCCGATGGAAGGAGGGAGGTGGTAGCAGAGAAGTCGAATGCCCGACCGTATCACCTCTTTCTTTCGTTACCCTCACACTCTTTCTGTCTCTCGTCATTGTGTTCTTCGTGTTTTTGCTGCTCCGTATGTACACCGAGCGCGTATGTGCGCATGGGAAGAAGGAGTGCTTTTCGCTCTGCAGGTGAAGTGTTTTGAGGTGCTCGTTGTTCGTTTCGCCATGGCTGACTGCTGTTGTTACTCTGGCAGAGTATGCGCCTCTGGTACCGAACAACCCCGCGCAACCCCTTGCAACACCCCTCTACTTACGCCTTGCTACGTATAGAGGATATCATCCAGGGAAATGCGCCTGCTTTCCGCTACACCCTCCGTGTTGTACACAGTGTGTCTCTCTCTAACTACGTATGTACGCTGTAGACAAGACAAAACCACATCCGCCACTTACTGTGTATCACAGGATGCAGAGGCGCTGACCCGCACAGGCTGCGTCTTGTTTGCTTTTTAGTCGCTGCTGTTCTGTATGGTCGTGTCTTTGATAGAGGCACACGCCTCCGTCCTTGGGAGGCATGGAGAGGACGTGGCAATTCGTCGCGCACACACACATTCACATGGCTTAGTTGTACGCAGTTCTCGCAAAGTCTCCGTTTACATGCAGCACCGGCGGTAAAAGATTAAGCGGCATCCCAATGTCACTTGCTCGT
>RAIA01000015.1:0-21870 GCA_003664395.1 Leishmania lainsoni | reverse complement strand
TAATGATCGAATAAGTAACAATAGAGCACCTCACTCGAGTAATGGAGCACGGTTGTGTGTGGGGTGTGTTAGTGTGCGTCTGCGTCGTTGCGTGAGATGTGTGGGCATTCACCAGAGGGGAGCTTAACCGTTGCTTACGTTAATCAATGCCCAAAGAGCGAGATATTGATTGGGAGTGAATCCCTCCCCCACCTCCACTGCACCGTCCTCCACACCCCGTCATGAAGGGTATTGACACACGTGCCGTGACGAAATTGGTCGTGCTGAGAGAGAAGTACCTGCAGGTTCGTGCAAGCTGTAGAGCTCTCGCCACCGATTATGTACGAACATCCGGTGCTTCGGATACCAACTCCTCCGATGCATCCGTTGTTTTTTGGGGGGAGTCCCACTGTCAGCCGTGATTCTCTCGTTGCAGCCACAGACGTCGGCAGAGGTGCAAGCACAGAGAACTACGCGCGCCCAACGTGCCAACCCCTTTTCGCTTCCTTTCCACATACCCTCTCTCCCGTACTGCAATGTCAACGATAAGGCGTCTTTCACAACATAGGGGCGTACTGCGCCTTGGTGCGGCGACTGCCCTTCCCTTCCTCTCGTGTCCGTCGGTACGCGCTAGGGGAGGCTGCCATCTCGCTTATTTGCTTTCTTCCTTCTCTCAAGTCATGTCTGACGTATCGAGCACGTTTTCCTGGGCAACGGTGGATGCGGCGCTGGCGCACGGCGATGCAAGTGGTGCTGCTGCCACCGCATTAGAGGGCTTGCGTGCTTCTCCCTTCGACAGACGCGATCAGTTCTTCTCTCAGTTATCTTTGGCGCTCCTGCCCCGTGCACGTGCGCCAGAGACCGCCAGCTGTGTCGCGGAGGCATGCGAGGTACTCTGGGGAATGCCGGAGTTCCGCTTAAATCGGTCATCCGTCTCCAGCGTGACGGGCGAAGCGCTGCTGCTTGCGGTGGTTTTGGCGACGGCCTACACAACGGTTGACAAGCTCGAAAAGCGATCGCATTCGATGCGGCGGTTCTGCAGTCCTCGGCATTTTTTCACGTACGAAGGACTCACCCCGCTGGAGCGCCTGGCCTGCGTCGCCCGCGTCCTGAAAGCCTCGCGAGTCACCGCGGACCCGCGTCACGCGGACTCGGCGGTGCAGAAGGGAATGTCGCTCTACCACGGGATCGCTGACCGAGCACGCTACGAAGGCTGTGACGACGAGGTGCAACGCCATCGCCACGCCGTTGTGTGCGCCTACCTCCTCGAGCTCGGTTTGTATCGCCAAGAACGTCACGATTACCTGCGCGCCTTTCAGTCCTTTTTCGCCCTGCACGAAAACAGCGAAGACGCGGTGGTGCTCCAGCGCTCTGCACTGTGTGCTTTGTGCGTTCGCGCGAGTGAGGCAGAGAGACAGGCAGCGCTGTACAGTGTCACGCTGCGCGGCAAAGACGCTCTTCTCCCACCGTCGTTGTACCATTACGTGCAAGTGGCATACAATGGCCAGCTTTTTAGCGCTGCTGACGTGGAGGGCGTCTTGGCAACTGCCGGGCCCTACTTGCCACAATCGATTCTTCGCAGCGCTCTGCGGGAACACAACATCATCATTCTCGCCAAGACGTTCGAGTGTGTGCACTGGCGCTCCCTCTGCGTGCACATGGATGACGGGGGCATAACAGAGGGTGAGCTGTACGACCTTCTCGTGTCTATGGTACAGGCACAACGAGTCAGCGCTGCAATTTATCAGGACACCGGCTTCATTGAATTTACCAACACCGCCAGGGCACACTCGCAAATCACCGACACCAACGCATTCAACCGCATTTCAGCGGCAGCGACGGCAATCGGCAAGGCGCACCCTGAGCTGCTGCTAGTCTGAGGTAACATTGAAGAGTTCGAATAGGAAGTCTGTGTGTATGTCTCTCGCTCTCTGTGTACCATTCCTTTGACTCTTCGCGCACTCCTGTGCTCGCTTAGCCCTGTCGCTTGTTTTCCTGGCGAGGATCATCAGGGCCACTTGCGTGCACTGGCATTAGACAAAAGCGAATGAGTTAACACGTTCATGATATGCAGTGTGAACGAAACGCAGGCCTCCGCCAACGAGGCGTCGCTTTGCGCCGCGTGTGGGGTGTAACCTCAACACCAGACGGAAGCACCCCCTTGCTCGGTGGGAGTGGGAGGGGCACGCGACCAAAACCGTTACTTTCTGTCTCTCTGTCCTCCTCCTTTTCCCCCTGCACCTCTTATTTTCACCCACACGGACACCTACCTACTCCACCTCTCCTCGCTTCTTTGTCGTTACTTGTGATACCCCTGTGGTCGTTTCGCCTTTCCCACTCCAACTCTCTCGCCTTCATCCCTCTTCCTCTTACACACGTACACGCTCTACATCCGTGCGCTCCTCATCGAGGCCTCTCTTGGGAGCCTGTGGCGTCACCACCTGAACGCGGGTGCCGTAAGAGCGACACGATAAAGTAGTACATCATCTTTGGCGTATACCGGTATGTGTCTGTGGGGGTGCACTCTACCTCAGCCTTGTTCTATGCACCGAGCAGTCCGCTCATGCAGCTAGCGCTCATCAACAGCTCTTCTTTTTTTCCCCGTTCCTGCCACCCTTTCGCTTGTATTGCTCGCGACGTTTGTGTCTCGGACACCCCCCCCCCCAACCCCACCCCCCCACCACCTCGAATTTTTGGGTAACACAAGCCCGAAGAGGCACACTGGGGCCTTCACGTGGGCACATTGAACCCCTGTTGTTCGCCTCGACCGCGCGTCTGTTCTTTTGTTTTTTTTTTCGATTTGGCTCTCCCCTCGCACTGTTTCGGCTGCCTCCACTCTTCCTTTGCTGGACGTGCGTGCGCTTTTCATCTTTGCAGGCCATCTTCCTTCCTAGCCTCTCTTCGTGCTGGTGCTTAAAGCATCCTCGTGCAACACCACATGTGTTTCATCTTTATCGTCTAACATGGTGCTTGTGTGTGTGTGGTGTGTGTGTGTGTGTGTGACTGTTTCGCTTTCGCGTTCGTCCCTCTCCTATTCCTATCCTACCTTTCGGTGCCTTCTCAATGGAGAACCGTGGCAAGAGCGAGTGGAGGCTTCTGGTCGTCTTGGCCGTTGGTGCCATTGCGTACTATCTCTTTACCTTGAAGCTGGCGCCGAGCCCAGAGGAGCGGCGGCTGGCAGCTCTTCGCCGAATCCGCGACGGTGCCTCCCCACTCACGCTGCTGGAAGAAGGATTCACCTCAGTTGAGCTTCTCCATGCCGGTGTGCCGATGGAGGCTCTGAACTCTGCCTCCGCAGTGTCTCTGTCTACCTCGCCGTCTCAAACCCCGCGAAGGGAGTCGTGCTCCCGCTCACCCAGCACGCCAAGCTCATGTTCACGGGTCTGCGATCCTCTAATGATGCTGGTAACGGACACCATGCACGTTGTCAAGGAGACGCTCAGGGGCGGTCGGCGCTGCCGCAGCATGAGCACTGGCGTCAGCAACGTCCGCGAGGCAACGCGCAGCAAAACTACTGACTCAACAAGAGCTCTGTCTACCCGCTCAAGCCAGCTGCACGCGAAGAGCCCCTCAAACTGCTCGCTGCACTCCTCCACTCGACTCACAGCACATGTGCAGTCGCCACCTGTGCAGCAAGAGTTTTATGACTGCCGCTCGCCGATGCGAAGCACTGCAACTCGCACCCCTGCGGGTGCTCTCCGCGTGCGAGTGGCGGCACTCTCCGCGGCAATCACACGTGACTACGCAAGCGAACCGCCACGTACAACTACCCGCTCGAGGTGCTCCGCTTCCTTCACGAGGATAGCTCCCGGCTGAGTATCATGGCGGAGAACTGCAGCGCTCTTGACGGCGACGAGGTGCTGACAACCGAAGCGTACGTCAAGCGTTCACTGGAGCGTGCTCGTGCCGCAGCAAAGGATGCTAAGGCCTACTTCAAGGTGAGTCTCTCCACTGCTGCCCGCAACATCGCCACGACCGTGATGGAGTCATACGTAAACATCTACACTGGGCCCTCGCCGGTGATTCTTGCCGCCCTCTACCTTGTCAAGGGAAACATAGCCTACACGATTCAGCTGGAGACCCACATAGGCACTTACGAAGAACGACTCCCAGATCTGCTCTACACGGCACAGAGCGCGCGACTGCTGTGCGCGGAGAAGACGCCGTGTAGCTTGTGGCGTCGTCGACCGGGGCGGAACGAGTACCACGTTCAAGCACAGAGCGTCGACCGCACTTACGTCG
Source organism: Leishmania lainsoni (assembly GCA_003664395.1). Lineage (NCBI taxonomy): Eukaryota > Euglenozoa > Kinetoplastea > Trypanosomatida > Trypanosomatidae > Leishmania > Leishmania lainsoni. The sequence continues at coordinate 17,649 of RAIA01000015.1, read as the reverse complement.
TGGAGATCCCCGTGGATGTTGCGGTGCGGGCACCGAGGACTCCTCACGCTCTGCGAAGTGAGCTCATTTTGATGCCGTGCAGCAGCGGCGGCGACACCGGGGCGCAGTGGAACGCTATCGTAGCGGTTTTTCCGAGTGCGGCACGCGAGCATGCGCAAAAGGGAGAAACAGCACAAGGTAATCCCACTACTACGCGACGCGCACGTGTTGATTGAACTCACGGTGTACATGCCTGACAGTGCAGCGGCAGGCACGACATCGTCACCGCTGCCGCTGCCGCCTCCACTCGCGGCTGTCATGGCACGCGAGGCCACTGCGAGAGATGCACAGCTTTTCAGCAGCGTTTACCAATCTGCTGAGCTGACCATGCCCCTCCACCACCTGAGTACTTCCAAACGGTCGTGTGCGAGCACCCCTATGAGACTTCCGTGATGCTCTTCATCACTTCTTTGACCTCTGCAGAGTCGTTTGAGGTGGAGCTGCGCTGTCTGAAGGACATGAACGATGTCTCGCTGAAGCAGCTGCTCTCGTACGTGCAGACACTGCTGCTCAACCATGCCCACCCGCGGTGCTCGACGAACGCTGCAGGTCAAGCATGTTTCTCTATCGAGGGACTCGCCGTGTCGCCAACGGAGACGACGTTGCGGGTGTATGGGGTACAACAGGGAGCGGAAACCTGGCTCATTATGCGATGGCTGTGCGCGAGCACTGCTGTGGAGCTGAGCGAGCTGGAGCAGTACCGTAGAGAGCTCGTCAAGAGTGTTCTATGCTGAATTGGCTGAATGGAGAAACGCACATCGATTCCCACACAACTGACAAGGCCCCAGTCTTCATACTCTCTTGCTATTCTCCTTTCTTCTGTGTCTCTTCTGCTGAAGGCGCCGAATGCCTGTACCGTTTGTTTGGATGACTGCTGCTGGTATTACACGTGGAGCCGCCGTGTCGGCAAACGTGGGAGACATGGATGCTTTGTGTGTGTGTGTCTCGTCTCCTCCCAAGCCCACTCCCATTGCCATAGAGCACATGGACCGAAGGAAAGGAATAAGCGTAAGAGCTGCGCGTGCAACTCTCTTCTCCACTGCCCAAAGCTTCTCAAGGCCCATGTCACGCTTCTTAAGCTGAAATTTGAATGTGATCAACATGGCTCGGCGTTCCTCTATGCCGTTTACCTCCTTTTCTGCTCTCTTATTCGCTCTCTTCTTGGGCGCACTGCACCACACCCTCCGACCCCTCATGCCCTCTTCTTTCACGGCCCATCTCAAAGCGGCAAGGTAAGTGCTGTATTACTCACCAACATGTGTATAGCACCCTTCGATGTTTTTTGTTTGTTTGTTTGTTTCCACTTTGCTGAGCTTTGCTCGTTGTCCGACAGTATCGACAGCCCTGCGTTTTTCATTCACCGTAGACTTTTCCCCCCTGTGCGGGCCTTCCGCTCTCACAGGGCACACGTGAGCACCGGAATACGGCTCGCTTGTGTTTGGCCTTGTGAGGGTATGCATACGCCTCCGTGTGCGCATTGATCAGCGTCCTCGTGCCTACTGGCACGTTAGAGCGCAGGCATATGTGAGACCCTTAAAGCTCATTTATATTATCGATGAATGCACGCCGATGGCTCAGCTCCCCTCTCTCCTCTCTTTTCTTCCTCTTCTGTTGCTGCCGGAAAGCAAATGAGCCTCTTGTGCAGTAGTGGAAGCTGAAATGTGTATGTATTCATGCGCATGGGCGCCTCGTTCTCTTTCACCATCAACCCTACAGAACACCCATCATCACTACAGACACGAATGAACGTTAAACTCGATGACGTGCTACATCGAGCAGACCCACAGTGCATAGGTTGGTTGTAGAGGCTAACTGCACGTGGCTGCCAGTACTTCCCTCCCCTCCCCAAACCAGGTGAGTATTACAAGGCAGAAGCCGGTGTGTAGCGCTTCTGATGTGCTTGTGCAGCGCAGCCACGCTGTCCCTGACCCCATCCGTTCCTCACTCCGGAATCCTTCCGCGAGTGGAGCATGGCGGCAAAGAATCGGCATCATCTATCTCCACAAGGATACGCTGCAGCGCTGCAGGCATGACGTCATGGCTGGAGAGCGCTCTACCATCCGTTTCGGCTCTGGGGCCAATGAAGCAGGCATCACCTGAAATGGTGATGGGAATGTGCGCGGTGGGTCGTAAGGCACCAGGGGGGGGGGCTGCGATGAACACCATCAACGACTGGGCCTCCCAGCCCTACATCCTGTAGGGAAGAGATGTGGGTCGACGTGGACACTGGCAAGAGGTAGGCCGAGGAGATGTTTTCTTTTTGCGGTATGGAACACGAGCGGTCATCAGCAGGCTGTAGGGGAGCATCGATATGTGGGACCTGTTGGCTGGGTGCCTAAGGCTTCCACAGGAAGGCCGCTGGTATGCTGTGGGAATTGCAGAAACACGACGCGCAGCTTACGGGAGCGACAGCCGAAACCGCAGCACTGAGTGGCAAGGCCGATGCGGCGGCGACAAGCATGGCCATCTTGTCGGCACCCCTGTGGGACGCAGCGGAAGAGGCAACCCAGCAGCTCTCAAAAGGCGCATGCTGACATGGCCTCAGCAGCGCAGACGATTAGCAGCCTAGCGCACTCTCAAAGCGCGACCTCAGGGACGGACAGAGGCCACGGTGGGGGGGGGGGTAGCGGCTGTGGAAACCAAAGCATCCACAGCAGCAGGTAGTCAGACAGTACAGTCATCATTCCCGGCATGGGGGGAGGGGCGCTCGAGACTTAGCGCGTGTTCTGCGGGATTCCGACGTGGGCGACACTTCTGACTCGCCAGATGTCGGGTTCGGGTGCCACTCCAAGGATGGGGACTGGGGACTGTCGGCCTATTTTGCCCAAGACGTAGATCCCGGTGGCGAGGTCGCAACAGGAGGCTTTGGTGCTTTCGACCCTGAGACCTGAAGCCGACTGCTGGTGACGTAGGCCGGAGTACGCCTTTTCGACCGGGAGGTAAAGGAGCGGTGTGTCCGCCCCCCCTCCTCCTGCCCCCGGAAGAGGTGCCACACATGAAGGCGTACCACGAGGCACTAGGCGGGCTCATGATGCTCGTGTGAGGCCACTATCATTGATGGTCACCACGGAACGTCTTGCTCAGATTCACAGTTGCAACACACATTGGCAAGATCTTCAACGTGGCGTTGAGGACTCACAACATCCATGTGCAAGACGCTTGACGCAACATCGTCCACGGACTCCACTTAAGACTAGCGGCGCGAGTCCGCAGAGGAAACATGCAGCCACCTCCACCGCTCCTGCGCGGAGGGGGACAGCTGGAGACGGAGCGTTGGGCAAATGGACTCTGAGGTCGAAGCGGTCTAGAACGAGGCGGCCGTGTCCACGGACAGGGATGTGACCGTAGACCACCAGTGACGACGGGGCTTAACTCCCCCCACCCCACCCCACCCCAGACCCGGGGAAGTCGTCTTGAAAACAGAGGAAGAGGACAGCGCAGCCAACCAGGCGCCACCCTTCTCGTGCGGAGGCTCGATGGGGTTTGCCTCGCGCGAATCCTCGTAGGAAGGCGCGCTGCCCCCTTCTCGGGCAACAAGGCAGGCGGCTCTCTCCCTCGAGGGACTTGAGGGCGCCACGTGGGTTCATCGCGCGCCAGCAGTGCGCCGCCACTGCTTCTGTATCGAAGGCTGCACCCCACCGCTGCCCGTGGCCCTGCACCAGGGTCTCTCCGCCAAGCGGCCATGGAGGCACCAACGATTTCTTGGGCAACAAGTCTGCCACTTTTATCGAGCTCCACTGTTGCCATGTGGATCAAGAAACTGCCGCGGTCTTTGTGGTGAGTCTGCAGGCTACCCCGTCTGCCAAGCACACATACCTGCACCATCATCTCAGCGTGTTCTCCAAGTTTGGACAGTCGGTCCACTACCTCAAATTGCTGGATGCAGTGATCAAAGGAGCGAGGGGTCCTCGAACCGCGCAGCAGGGCCTATCCATCCCCAGCGAGTCTCTGAACGGCATCGTTGTGGGGGGAGGGGGTCGCGTCTCCACTCCTCTGCGCAGTGTACCGAATCATGTGGAGAGCTGCGTGCAGGTAGGACAACATCATCAGGATGACGGCCATGTCGTTTCTACTTATTTTTCTCGACGGGCTAGTGATCGACTTCGGCGAGTGGAGATGGAAAATCCCAGTACACCTGTGACGGCTGTTGTGGGAAGTCTCTACCCGGCAAGCGCCGCTCTTCCTCTTCCCAGCACAGGAGGATCAACCTTCCGCTGATGGTTCGCGGTTTTCGCGTGCACTGCATCAGGGCTGAAGCGATGGATACCATCTTAGCCCGAGTATCAGACAACGCGATCTGCGAGCGCGACGCCGTGATTCGGCGCTTCCCCCTCCCCCGCGCAGCAAGTGACCCAGGGCATAGCCGCTCGATATGCTCACCGGAGGATGCTGTTGGCGAGGAAGCTCGGGTCTTCTTGTCTCCCAAAGCTCCTTGGTGGGCGACTTGTGGCCGGGTAGCTCTTTCTTCGGCGAAAGCGTACTGCTGCCCCTTCCCTCCTTCCCGAAGGGCCAGACATTAACATGCTGCTTAGCGCTCGCACACCCGTACCGGTGCCTGCTGATGAATGTTTCACTCCTCTGCACGTCTGCAGGATGACAGCGTTGCGTTGCGCCCCGATACGACGCTGCATGCGAGCGGGGGTACAGCAGTGTATGGCTAGCCTGAGGGCTGATGTAAAGGCGGCATCCACAGCCCCTCACACACGCCTTTTACTCAGCGCTGGGCAGCGCCGTTAGTGGCCGTGGGTGTGGACGAAAAAACAACTGACGATGCAGAGATCGTGGACTCACTGCACTCGGCTTTCAGAGTGCTGGAGGAGAAGCCTGCTGCATTGCAGAACGCCGTCTGCCTGCCCCACACGCTGCTACCAGAGGCTCCCTGGCAGAGCCTGCCGACGGTTTCGGGGAGTCGTGTGACTTGACGTGTTTGCTTCCCCAAGCACAACTGCTGCAGCACCTCCGCGCTCGATTTCCATTCCGCGACGGGACCGACTCGTGCTACGAGATGCGAGCGCTGCCGAATGGGGCTGCGCGTTAGTCCCTAGATAATGCCCGCGCACTCGTCGGCTGCCCGTGGGGGTGGTCTCGTCTGCGCGGATGTATAGGTGGGCCTCTTCACAGACAACAGTCCTCGCATGAACCGACAACCTGCAAATCGCAGGGGAAGGGGCGGTGGTGCCATCGCGGTCCACGCTGAACACGAGAGGGGGACGGTGTGCGCACAAGTTTGCACCTTTGTGGTCGTCCGCTTTGACCTCCGCCCACGATGTGTGCCTGTGGGTCCAAAGGCCCTCAAGGGCGCCCCGAGAGACGAATTCAGCCGATTTCCTCCAATTCGTTGTGGCACAACTAAAGGCCTTCGTGAGAAAACTGTGGTTCGCTGCGCGCGCTGGCGATTCCCGTTCATCGGTATTGGAAGCATTTGAAGGAAGCCCGAAGGGTCGTGGCAGAGCTGAGCCGATGGCACATCACACTCGAGCATAAAGGTACAGCTGAGCCCTTCGGTGTTGCGCCAGATGAAGAACTGATTTCCGCGCGCGATCGACCATTGCTCACGCCGAGCTGGTGTTGCGCAGCCGACGAGGGCAGGTATGTAACGCTTAGACAGATTCGTCACTCGCTGGTCGGGGTGGTTGTTGTATCCGCCGGGATACAAAGCGGGCCGCCGTGGTTGGTGATCGATAAGGGGACGCGGCTGAAGCACGCGCAGCTACCCAAGTGATTGGCTCCCTTCGCAATGCAGTGCCTCTCAGATCCTACATGTATCCCCTCGTGGGCAACAAACCCACGCTTTCCGGAGTGTGTAAGGGATACGAGCGCGCCTTCACCGTCAGCCATGAACTCCGCCTCGGTCCGACAGCGATTACCCCCATACAGAGCGAGCCTCCAATACGTCTCCTCGCGACACAGACTAGCGGATACCTTGAGGCCGGCCTTGTGTCCGATGCACGGGCTGGTTTGGACGCGTAGTTTCCTTTTCCTTGTCTGGTTAAGTCACGTGTGATACGGAATAACGGAACTCCCGCACACACGCTACGACCCAAAATGCCTTTCCATTGTCCATTGCCTGCAATCGAATGATCCACGCCACTCCCTCCCCCCCACACACACACACGCAGTACTCTCAGCTGGTGTGAAGGCAGTCCTTTCTCCCTGCTCTCTACCCTTTCGTCATACGTTTTCTTCTTTTTAGGGGCCACACTAACTTGTCTACACCTCACTCACGGCGTGCCCCCTCCTTGGACTGTAGTGACGCGGGCCGTGGTTCGGCAAATAGCCCACGAGCGACTCGGGAGGCTCGAAAGAGATCGGACCTGGTGAGACTGGATAGGTTGAAGGAGGTGTTGACGACTTGCCTCATAAGTGGTCATGTGCACGCTAAGCAGGCAAGTATCACACATTAAGTGGAGCTCCTAATCTGTGCGAGGGATGGAAGGTCCAGCTTGGCGTCCAAGCATACCATTGCAGAGCACGCTTGCGACCAGTGGGGTAGAAAGTCAATCGTATCTCTCCTGCGTCGCTCTCTTTTAGCTCTTCTTCCTTAACGCTGCGACACCTGCGTTCTTCTAGTGGGAGATTAATATCACTCAACTTCATTCCTCCTATCACAAATTTGGATCGGCTAAGCAGGTATTCATATTCATCGCCCATCTCCTTCTCCGCTGCAGGTCTATGGCTGCACTTCCGCAGTCCTACGAGACGCGGTTGGTGGCGGTGTCCGCCTCCAGCGTCAACCAGCAGCGCATTAACTACGGTAGTCGCGTGCTGTTGCCATCCAGCGTGCTTGATGACCTGTGCCGCATGACCATGGTGTATCCCCTCCAGTTTGAGATCATCACCCCGAGTAAAAAGCGTGTGTACGCAGCTGTTCTCGAGTTCAACGCGCAGGCAGGTTCGGTGGTGCTGCCGGACTGGATGTTCCAGCACCTGGGTCTTCGTGGCACAATGGTGGTAAAGGTGCAGAGCTGCAGTCTTCCGCCAGGATCCCTCGTGAAGCTCCGGCCGCATCAGAAGGCGCTTGTCATGTTCGAGAATCCGCGGAACCTGCTGGAGCTACGCCTTGCTCAGTATCCCGTGCTCACCAAGGGCACCACTATCGTGATTAGCTACGTGGATCGTGAGTTCCAACTCGACCTGGTGGAAATCATTGATATGAAGCAGCAGCTCGTAGATGGTATCCTAACGGTGCGTGCCGACGGTGCACCAGTGATGCTGAAGGTTGACTTTGAACGGCCGCTTGACATGCCACCGTCGCCGCTAGAGACGCCAATTTCTGCGGCCGCATCACCAACTGGCGCCAACGTTATTGGCGCGAGTAGTCCAACTGGTGTGCAGTTTCAACCCTTTAACTTCCGGCCGCCGAGTCTCACGGACAGCCCTAAAGTGCCTGCTGGGGCACAACCGCTGAATCACCAACCAGGTCAATCATACTCCACGTTCACAGGAGCGAAAGGCAGCAGCTCCACCGCCCAGCAAGAGAACCCTGCCTTCACCGGCTCTGGCCGAACGGTGCGTGGAGTCCTGCTGTCTGAAAATCAGTCAAACGAAGTCTCAGCAAGACTTCCTGCTGCACCGCCGATTGCGCATCCCTCTCCGGAGGAGCTCCGTGCGATGCGACTGAAGGCCCTCGGTGGAGAAAGGCGCTCATGAAGTCCTCCTATTTGTGTGTGTGTGTGTGTGCGCGCGCATTCTTGGGTCTGTATGTGTGTCGCCAGACCATCTCTCCTCCATCACCAACCAAACCATCTCTACCGCCACCGGAAGCAAGAGCAAAGGAGATACTACATTACTACCATTGCTCGTAAGTAGGCATTATCGATTACCCCGCTAAATATTCCGCTACGTGTCACAGTGCGTGTGCACCATGAGTGAAAGCGCGATCTACAAGCACCATCATGCACTTTTTCACAACCACGAGCCCTCCACCCAAGGCTCAACCGCCCACCCTCAATGATCCTTTCCACGACCTCCTGACTCTCTTTGTCACCTTTCACATTCCCCCGGGACTTCTGCATGAGCAAATACACCCACCCACACACATACACAGAGACACATTATAAGCAGCTCCCCCGCACATTTCCTCCCCACGTTTTCCCACGTAAGTACTATCTGTTCCTCCCGGCTATACGCTCAACCTCCCAATAGACAGCGAGATACAGAAATAAATTTCTCATTTTCGTTTCCCCAGCCGCCACAGCAGCATACATTACAGCTGCTTCTCCACCTTCTTCGCTCCTCTTACCTCCTAGCGCGGCCGCACCTCGTACCCTTGAGAGAGACGTAGAGGAACGAGGACAGGCAAAGCACCATGGCCTCGAAGCTCCTGCGGGTGCTGGCGACCGCCCTGCTGGTCGCTGCGGCCGTGTCGGTCGACGCGCGCCTGGTGGTGCGCATGGTGCAGGTGGCACATCGCCACGGTGCCCGCAGTGCTCTCATCGACGACAATGCGACGCAGATTTGCGGCGCCGTGTATCCGTGCGGCGAGCTGACCGACGAGGGCGTCGAGATGGTCCGTGCGGTCGGCAAGTTTGCCCGCAGCCGCTACAACGACCCCTCACTTGTGGAGAGCCCTCTCTTCCCGTCCACGCAGTACAACTCCTCGGTCGTGTACACCCGCTCCACTGACACCCAGCGCACCATCCAGAGTGCGACCGCCTTCCTGCACGGCCTCTTCGAGAACAACTACTTCTTCCCGGTGGTGTACTCGCACAACATGACAACCGACACGCTGCTCAGCACCGACACGGTGCCGTCCGTGATGGGCCGTAGCTGGCTCGACAGCCCAGCGCTGTCCGCCACCCTCAACCCGGTGGTCGACGCGCACCTCACCTGGGACGCCATCCAGGCCGCCGCCAAGGACGCATGGATCGAGGGCCTGTGCGCGGACCCCAACGCCCGCGCCGACTGCGTCCTCAACCTGTACGACGTGGCCGCCGCATTCGAGGCTTCCGGTCGGCTTGACTCCACCAGCGATCTCAAGGCGGCGTATCCGGGCCTCGTCGAGGTAAACGCCGCCTGGTACAAGTATGTCTTTGGCTGGAACGACACAAGCAAGCTCGATCGCACTCAGGGCACGCCGTCGCAGAACCTTGCGCAGACGATGCTGGCCAACATGAACGCCCACCGCCTCTCGCCGTCGTACAAGCTGTTCGAGTACAGCGCTCACGACACAACGATCGCTCCCTTGGCGGTCACGTTCGGTGACCAGGGCAGCACGACGATGCGACCGCCCTACGCGGTTACCATCTTCGTGGAGCTTCTCCAGGACACCGAGGATGACAACGGCTGGTACGTGCGCCTCATCCGCGGCAACCCCGTGAAGGCCGCCAGCGGTATCTACGTCTTCCAGCAGAGCGGCATTGAGGTGCACTGCATGGACAGCGCTGGCAACATGTACGTCGCCTCCACTGGCATCTGCCCGCTGGATAACTTCCGCCGCATGGTCGACTACTCACGCCCCACCGTGGAGGATGGCAACTGCGCCATGACGACGACTCAGTACAGCAACTTGGGCTGCCCGCGCACCATCGCGGACAACGCGCCGGTGCCGTTGCGCTGCGAGGTTTACCGCCGGGTTTGCACAAACACGGCTTGCCCGCCCGCCCACATCCTCTCGGCGGCCGACTACCAGTGCTACCCCATAGCCGAAACACAGGGGCCCAGCAGCAGCACGAGCAGCAGCAGCAGCAGCAGCGGCATAAGCAGCAGCAGCGGCATAAGCAGCAGCGACAGCAGCAGCAGCAGCAGCAGCAGCAGCAGCATGAGCGGCATCAGCAGCAGCGACAGCAGCAGCAGCAGCGACAGCAGCAGCAGCGGCATAAGCAGCAGCAGCAGCAGCAACAGCAGCAGCAGCGGCATAAGCAGCAGCAGCAGCAGCAGCAGCAGCGGCATAAGCAGCAGCAGCAGCAGCGGCAGCGACAGCAGCAGCAGCAGCAGCGGCATCAGCAGCAGCGTCAGCAGCAGCAGCGACAGCAGCAGCAGCAGCGACAGCAGCAGCGGCATCAGCAGCAGCGACAGCAGCGGCAGCGGCATAAGCAGCAGCAGCAGCAGCAGCGGCATCAGCAGCAGCGACAGCAGCAGCAGCAGCAGCAGCGGCATCAGCAGCAGCAGCGACAGCAGCAGCAGCAGCAGCGGCATCAGCAGCAGCGTCAGCAGCAGCAGCGACAGCAGCAGCAGCAGCAGCGGCAGCGACAGCAGCAGCAGCAGCAGCATGAGCGGCATCAGCAGCAGTGACAGCAGCAGCAGCAGCAGCGGCATCAGCAGCAGCGACAGCAGCAGCAGCAGCAGCGGCATCAGCAGCAGCGACAGCAGCAGCAGCAGCAGCAGCAGCGTCAGCAGCAGCAGCGACAGCAGCAGCAGCAGCAGCGGCAGCGACAGCAGCAGCAGCAGCAGCATGAGCGGCATCAGCAGCAGTGACAGCAGCAGCAGCAGCAGCGGCATCAGCAGCAGCGACAGCAGCAGCAGCAGCAGCGGCATCAGCAGCAGCGACAGCAGCAGCAGCAGCAGCGGCAGCGACAGCAGCAGCAGCAGCAGCGACAGCAGCAGCAGCGGCATAAGCAGCAGCAGCGGCATCAGCAGCAGCGACAGCAGAAGCAGCAGCAGGGACAGCAGCAGCAGCAGCGGCAGCAGCGGCATCAGCAGCAGCAGCGACAGCAGCAGCAGCAGCAGCGACAGCAGCAGCAGCGGCATAAGCAGCAGCGGCAGCAGCAGCAGCGGCATAAGCAGCAGCAGCAGCAGCGGCATAAGCAGCAGCGACAGCAGCAGCAGCGGCATCAGCAGCAGCAGCAGCGACAGCAGCAGCAGCAGCAGCAGCATGAGCGGCATCAGCAGCAGCGACAGCAGCAGCAGCAGCAGCGGCATCAGCAGCAGCGGCAGCGACAGCAGCAGCAGCGGCATAAGCAGCAGCAGCAGCAGCGACAGCAGCAGCAGCGGCATAAGCAGCAGCAGCGGCATCAGCAGCAGCGACAGCAGAAGCAGCAGCAGGGACAGCAGCAGCAGCGGCATAAGCAGCAGCAGCGACAGCAGCAGCAGCAGCAGCGACAGCAGCAGCAGCGGCAGCAGCGGCATCAGCAGCAGCAGCAGCGACAGCAGCAGCAGCGGCATAAGCAGCAGCAGCGACAGCAGCAGCAGCAGCAGCGACAGCAGCAGCAGCGGCATAAGCAGCAGCGGCAGCAGCAGCAGCGGCATCAGCAGCAGCGACAGCAGCAGCAGCGGCATAAGCAGCAGCAGCAGCAGCGGCATAAGCAGCAGCGACAGCAGCAGCAGCGCATCAGCAGCAGCAGCAGCGACAGCAGCAGCAGCAGCGGCATCAGCAGCAGCAGCGGCATCAGCAGCAGCAGCGGCATCAGCAGCAGCAGCGCATCAGCAGCAGCAGCAGCGACAGCAGCAGCAGCGGTATCACGAACAGCCGCAGGGGCATCAGCAGCAGGGGCAGCAGCGACAGCAGCAGCAGCAGCAGCGGCAGCGACAGCAGCAGCAGCAGCAGCGGCAGCGACAGCAGCAGCAGCAGCAGCGGCAGCGACAGCAGCAGCAGCAGCAGCAGCAGCATGAGCGGCATCAGCAGCAGCGACAGCAGCAGCAGCAGCAGCGTCAGCAGCAGCAGCGACAGCAGCAGCAGCAGCAGCGGCAGCACAGCAGCAGCAGCAGCAGCATGAGCGGCATCAGCAGCAGCGACAGCAGCAGCAGCAGCACGGCATCAGCAGCAGCGACAGCAGCAGCAGCAGCAGCGGCATCAGCAGCGCGACAGCAGCAGCAGCGGCATAAGCAGCAGCAGCAGCAGCGACAGCAGCAGCAGTGGCATAAGCAGCAGCAGCAGCAGCAGCAGCGGCATAAGCAGCAGCAGCAGCAGCGGCATCAGCAGCAGCAGCGACAGCAGCAGCAGCAGCGACAGCAGCAGCGGCATCAGCAGCAGCGACAGCAGCGGCATCAGCAGCAGCGACAGCAGCAGCAGCGGCATAAGCAGCAGCAGCAGCAGCAGCGGCATCAGCAGCAGCGACAGCAGCAGCAGCGACAGCAGCAGCAGCAGCAGCAGCGGCATCAGCAGCAGCAGCGACAGCAGCAGCAGCAGCAGCAGCAGCGGCATCAGCAGCAGCGTCAGCAGCAGCAGCGACAGCAGCACCAGCAGCAGCGGCAGCGACAGCAGCAGCAGCGGTATCACGAACAGCCGCAGGGGCATCAGCAGCAGGGCAGCAGCGGCAGCGACAGCAGCAGCAGCAGCAGCGGCAGCAGCAGCAGCGGCATAAGCAGCAGCAGCGCATCAGCAGCAGCGACAGCAGCAGCAGCAGCAGCGGCATCAGCAGCAGCGACAGCAGCAGCAGCAGCAGCGGCATCAGCAGCAGCGTCAGCAGCAGCGTCAGCAGCAGCAGCGACAGCACAGCAGCAGCAGCGGCAGCGACAGCAGCAGCAGCAGCAGCATGAGCGGCATCAGCAGCAGCGACAGCAGCAGCAGCGGCATAAGCAGCAGCAGCAGAAGCGACAGCAGCAGCAGCGGCATAAGCAGCAGCAGCAGCGGCAGCAGCGGCATAAGCAGCAGCAGCAGCAGCGGCAGCAGCAGCAGCGGCATAAGCAGCAGCAGCGGGCATCAGCAGCAGCGACAGCAGCAGCAGCAGCAGCGCGGCATCAGCAGCAGCGACAGCAGCAGCAGCAGCAGCGGCATCAGCAGCAGCGTCAGCAGCAGCAGCAGCAGCGGCAGCGACAGCAGCAGCAGCAGCAGCATGAGCGGCATCAGCAGCAGCGACAGCAGCAGCAGCGGCATAAGCAGCAGCAGCAGAAGCGACAGCAGCAGCAGCGGCATAAGCAGCAGCAGCAGCAGCAGCAGCGGCATAAGCAGCAGCAGCAGCAGCGGCAGCAGCAGCAGCGGCATCAGCAGCAGCGACAGCAGCAGCAGCAGCAGCGGCATCAGCAGCAGCGACAGCAGCAGCAGCAGCAGCGGCATCAGCAGCAGCGTCAGCAGCAGCGTCAGCAGCAGCAGCGACAGCAGCAGCAGCAGCGACAGCAGCAGCAGCGGCATAAGCAGCAGCAGCAGAAGCGACAGCAGCAGCAGCGGCATAAGCAGCAGCAGCAGCAGCAGCAGCGGCATAAGCAGCAGCAGCAGCAGCGGCATCAGCAGCAGCAGCGACAGCAGCAGCAGCAGCGACAGCAGCAGCGGCATCAGCAGCAGCGACAGCAGCGGCATCAGCAGCAGCGACAGCAGCAGCAGCGGCATAAGCAGCAGCAGCAGCAGCAGCGGCATCAGCAGCAGCGACAGCAGCAGCAGCGACGCAGCAGCAGCAGCAGCAGCGGCATCAGCAGCAGCAGCGACAGCAGCAGCAGCAGCAGCAGCAGCAGCGGCATCAGCAGCAGCGTCAGCAGCAGCAGCGACAGCAGCAGCAGCAGCAGCGGCAGCGACAGCAGCAGCAGCAGCAGCGGCCAGCGACAGCAGCAGCAGCGTATCACGAACAGCCGCAGGGGCATCAGCAGCAGGGGCAGCAGCGACAGCAGCAGCAGCAGCAGCGGCAGCGACAGCAGCAGCAGCAGCAGCGGCAGCGACAGCAGCAGCAGCAGCAGCGGCAGCGACCAGCAGCAGCAGCAGCATGAGCGGCATCAGCAGCAGCGATAGCAGCGGCAGCAGCAGCGGCATCAGCAGCAGCAGCGACAGCAGCAGCAGCAGCAGCAGCAGCAGCAGCGACAGCAGCAGCAGCAGCGGCATCAGCAGCAGCGACAGCAGCAGCAGCGGCATCAGCGGCCGCGGCATCAGCAAGAGCGGCAGCGGCAGCATGAGCGGCAGCGAGAGCACGAGCAGAAGCGGCATTGCAACTCCACCTGCCCCCTCTGCCTTCATGAGGTCCATGAACTGGAGGCCGCGCGTGGTCTCTCCGGTGAAGAGGCGCCTCATTGCAGAGGACATTGTCCACGATGCGACCAACGTGTTGCTGTTGGTGCGGCCATCCAGGAAGACAACCGTCAAGGCTGAAGTCGTCGCCGTAATGTTTCCTGATATTCTTCCTCTCCGCATGTATAGCTGCAGATGAATACTGGGCGCAGTCTTCGGAGCTTCCGGGTGGCAAGGTAAGCATCTGCCTCTCTCGTTGGTCTCCCTCTCCCTTTCTTATCTTGTTCTTTTTTTTCTCTGTATATATAAGCGCCTCTGTTACTTTCCTGTAACCTTGCTCGCAGGCTGTGTATGCTTGCTTCATTAGTTTATTCATTCTCACTTTCTCTCCCTTTTCTCGCCTCTCTCCGGCACACGTGCCAATCCGATAAGAACTCCATGGAAGCAACGGGAACGAGGAGAGCAACGGTGCATTGATGTACAAACGCAGGCTTCCCCTGCCCTTTCTTGAATGGAGCTAAAAAATAAATAAACAAAAAGTGAATGTCCTCGTTAAAGTAGCGGTGCGCACGTGGCGCCTCTGGTTCTCTGGGTTTGTATGGGCGTATGGGAGGCCTGTGTAGTGGTGCTTTTCGTCTACTCGCTCACTCCCCTTGAAGCACGCCATGGTGCGCGTATTCGCCGCTTTGATTTCCGTTTCACAGTTTTTGTTGTTCCCCCCTCCACCTCAGGCTAGATGTTTCTCAGGTACTTGTAGATGTACTCAGTTTCTGTGTGAGTGTGTGGGTGTGTGTTTCTTCTGTCTCTTCAGCCTTCATCTCTGCAGCGTGGCGTACCTATGATCACCATCCTTGTCCTTGTCATGGTACCTTCGTCGAGGTGCCTGAATGTGGTTTCTTCTTGGGGTATTCGTAGTCGATGCGCGACCACGTCCCGTGCACCTCCCCCTCTACGCCACTCTGGGGCTATTGTGAATTGGAGAACACGGACGAGACTGAAAAGCTTTCAACATCGCAATGTCTTCGGTGCTGAGATGCAATGTACAGACTACGGAATTAGGCCACCGGTATTAAATACACGCCGATATCTCCTCCCCTCGCAACCGCACCACACGATGTGACATGCTACGACAGGAACTCCCTGGATTTGCTTCACCGTAGGGCACAGCACACCCCCCGATACCACGCACGGAGGTGTTCTTCGTTACTACCTTATTGGAAAACTCAAGCAATTTGGAAGACGCTCGCCGTACCTTTTCTGTCCACCCTTTCGCGCACGCGCGCTTTTTTTTCTTCTTTGCCCCCTTTTGTTTTCGTTCTGGGTGGGGCTAGGGGAGCCGTTTACTGACCTCGAACATATTCCAGCCCCCTCCCCTCTCTCTCTCCACCCCCTCCCCCACGGATCTCCTCAGCCTCTGTCTTGTCTTCTATTTTTTCTTCTTTGCTGTATTACGCCATTACTGAGCTGAAGGCGTTCTTTCTCGTTTTGTTTTGTTCGTTGCGAGTGTTTTCGGCTGTTTCCCTCCAACGCTGATTACCTCCGTACTTACTCTCTATAGATGAGCTTTCTTTCCCACTTCCCTTCCACCACCACCCCCTCCATTCTTACCCCTTGTCTACTCCGTTACTTTATTTATCCCTCCTTTACCTCTGCCGCCCTCCCCCCCGGCACATTCTTTTTGATCTTTCACTCAATTCTCAAGTGCGCGTCTTTCCGCTCACTCTTCGCCTTCCTCTTGTTTCATGGCATTTCTCATGCAGGCACGGCGCTGTTGCCACCCGTATCCAATTTCGCCATCAGTCACTATCGGTGTGGAGGCGCCGAGGAGAGCGTTCGATGTCGTCGTGATCGTGGAGGTGGCTCGAAAAACTAAAGGTAACAAGTGTGAAACAGTGAAACAAAGCGGGGTAAGACAAACCCACAAGATGCAGTGGGGGACTCAAAAGGGATTTCACACTGTCATAGCGTACACCCACCCACTCATTGAGCGTACACGCGTGTTGTGTGTGTGTGTGTGTGTTGGGGGGGGGGGGACGTGCACTATCATCGCCCTCACGCCTGCATGCTTGTGGAAGCATGTACGCGCATTTGAAGCGGCGTAAGGAAACTGAGTCCTCCACTTATTTTGCGTTGAATCCTCCACATCCTTCTTAAATACGCGCGTATCTGTATGCTCTTTCGTGAGCTACGCAGCTTTCGGCCGTACGCGGTGTGCCGCTCTGTTAAGGGATCTTTTTCGATTTTTCGTCTTGCGTTGCGCTCCCCTCCCCTTCTCTGTTTGGCCACCTTTTAGGGCATTCTATTGGGTTTACTATCTACCCCCTCTTACGTTCTTTTAGGTTCTCCTTGTACCCGAGTGACAGCCTGTGTGTGTGTGTGTGTGTGTGTGTGTGTATGTCCACGTGTTGCGGTGTGGCAAGCCAGTGCACTCGATTCTGTAGAGGGAAAAGGGAGAGAGGCAAGGCGGCCTTGGCGCACTACACAGTCCCCCATAGGCACGGGCAGTTGTTCAATGAAAGGCATCAGTGGGAACCAAGCAGAAACACTTGCGTAGCCGACCTACTTGAAGAAGACAGTACACGTTTCACCTGCCGAAGTGATTTCTTGTGATGCGCCACATCTCGTTCTCCGATCCCCTCAACACATACCTGCCTCTCTCACAGGCGTTCATACACGTACGCACGACACTCCAGTTGAAACTCGGGGGAAAGGCGCTAAAAGAAGAGGAAAAAAGGTGAGGGTTCTTCATACACGCTGCCTCTTGCTCTCCACGTTCTTACCCATTGCCTTGCTTTGAGTCCTTTGATTTTTCTTGCGTGGAAACGTGAGTTCCGAGGAGGAAGGAAAGCATGGGAGGGGGGTGGCTGGCGACTGGAGAGGTGAGGAACTGTCGTCTACGCGGAAACCTCTTTTTTCTATTCTTTTGTTTTTTTTTCGATTTATGACCGTTCATCCCACACACACTCGGCGCTGACAGCGACTGCGGTAGGCGGCAGCGGAGCGACGAGTTTGGTCCCAATTGAAGTGCAACCGCTACCGGGGTGTCTGGCCGTGCTGTTGCATGTACCGATCTGGGATGAGCACGTGTTTGCGGCTTTCGGCTGAGTAGTTCCGAGCTGATCTTCCTCACTCCCTGTTCTTTTGTGCAGGTCTCTCTCTTTCTTATTTTCCCTTCTACCTTTTTTCGGGTTGACTGCCTCCTTTATTCTCTGTTGGCGTCTTGCTACCTTTCGCTGTGCCGTGATGCTTCTTGGGCAATGTTATCTATGGTATAAACACGACTGGTACTGCCAGCTTCTCAGCGCTCTTCCAGCCCCCTTCTCTCATTGGGTTCAAATCCGTTCCGGGAGATGAACGTGGACAAAGCCACACAGCGTTCGGGGGAGTGGTGGAATGTAGAAGGATAAGAGAGCGTGGGACGAAGCGAGAAGCAAAGAGAAACGGCGTAGCTGATTTGGCGCGCAAGGACTCTGCAGTGTTGTGTGGCGTACCTCAACACACTTGCTGGCGTTCTCTTGCAACTCCACGGGCACCTTCCTCTCTCTTCCCTGCTGCATCTACTCCCCCTTTCTCTGCCGAATGTATTGGCACCGTCAG
This sequence comes from Leishmania lainsoni, assembly GCA_003664395.1. Lineage (NCBI taxonomy): Eukaryota > Euglenozoa > Kinetoplastea > Trypanosomatida > Trypanosomatidae > Leishmania > Leishmania lainsoni. Next base: position 203 of record RAIA01000015.1, on the reverse strand, counting down.
CACGGTCCGCTGTGATTATGCTGACAGAACAGCTCAAGGCAAAGGGCATGAGGAGGGGGGGGCACTTTTCTACACCGACGCGTCTCGGAGCCTACACTGTCTTTCTTCTGCAGCTCAACGGCCTAGAGGGAAGGAGGCCGCAAGAATGTTTTCTGTTCGCATTCCTGTCGCGTGCCGTGATCGAGAATGGCGTGGATCGGCGA
>RAIA01000019.1:0-22153 GCA_003664395.1 Leishmania lainsoni | reverse complement strand
AAAACACCATGCACGACAGAGCAAACGAAGGAGAAGAAAGGAGGTGCCCCCCAGTTCCTTCTCGGTGCCCTGCAAGAGTGACGCGCTAACGGCTGCCGCGTGTAGGGAGGGTGAGGAGTGCGCAGGTACCGCGCAAGAAGAGAACAAGAGAGTCCGTCCTTTCCCTCTCGTCTCCGTCCACATGAGTTCCACAGCAGACAGCGGTGCACAGAAGGTGCGTGGTGTATTTCGACGACGCGTTGGTGGACAAAAGAGAGAAACAAGACGACACACAGCCTGGTGAGGCGCGGGGCGATGGTCTATGGGCGTGGAGGTACCTCTTTGCGGTGAATGTGTGGTCGCGATGGCCGGATAGCACATGCAGAAGTTACAGCACGAAAGAGGAGGAACGAGGAGGCCTGAACAGTTGTCACACACGCACACACACCGCTGAAGAGGGATGAAGAAACAAGGAGCAAAACAGTGGTGCCGCGAAGCAGAAAAGAGAACGGAGAGAACAACAACCACAACAAACACAACAATGCAGGCGCTGTCGCACACTGACACGACAGAGCAAGGGCTGGGGAGAAGAAATGGCGCGTGAGGAGGGGAAGGGCGTAGAGAATAAAGTACGCACATCGAGAAACATAGACACCCGTAGAGAGGGAAGAAAGAGTCGTACATGCGGCCTTGCACGGACGCTGAGGTATTTCCTTCGTCGGGGTGTGGGAGTGCGAGTCAAGGGAGGCACCGCGACACCGCCGCAAACGTTTGTTCCCGGCTCCGATGTGCGTGGCAATCTACACACAGGTGAAAAAATAATCGACCACTAAAAGGGGGGCAAAAACTACCCCATGCGATGGAGAGAGACGTCTGTCCATCACCGCCGAGTGGTGCCCATGTCCGCACTTGTGCTCGGACTCAGCAACGCGCATCATATCACTCACACCATCAGAATGATGAGCCCCATACACCCTCCCTGATACGGATACGGGCCTCCTCTCCCTTCCCCACAACTCGAAGAAGCTGCCCGGCTTGCGTGCCGTGCACTACAACGCTGAGGCGGAAGGAGAAGAGGAGAGGCAAGCGCTACCTTCAACAATCAGAGAGGGAGGGCGTTCGTCTCCGTGCGGTGTCGTATAAGTGCAAGAAAAGAAACTCCAAGAGCACAAAATGCACGAGATGCGCAAGCGAGGGAGGCGGAAAGGCACGGAGGAACGTGAAGGCGGGACCTCTGTTGCATTGCACAGTGAGAGACTTAAAGGGGGATCGATTAGGGGGTGACAATGGCAGTCGCCAGGCACCAAGGCTTTAAAACGCTACGGTGTTCAGTACGGATCCAAAGGATGCTTCTGTTGGTGTAGGTGAGCCCGCAGCATGTGGTCGTCGCGCATGAGGCTCGTCATGTAACAAGTGTTGTTGAGAATAGCGATGTACACGCTCTCCGGCAGGAAGTGCGGCAGCTGCGCATGGCACTTTCCTCGACACACAACACGCTTGTGTGTCGATGGAATGTCGTTCGGTTTCCGAAGCTCTTCCTTGGCCGAACGCCGAGCCCGTGTCGACGAGAAATCGTCTATCAAGTCGCTCGCGCAGCAGACCGCCTAAGTTGCGCAAACACGGCGGAGGTCGTCTCGAACCGGAGCAGCGACTCGGGCAGTCGGCCGATCATGAAGAAGTTGTAGACGTCCAGCTCGTAGCTGGGAACCTCTGTAGCAGGCGTCGAGTTGGCGGCGGGGCTGAGGAGATTGGTGCGGTGGGTGGTGGTGTCAGTGCGCATCTTCGACTCGGCACTCGCCTAACCACTTGTCGCACGGCATTTGACAGGGCGTTAAAGGGGTATTGCTGCTGGGTGAGCTCAGCCTCACGCTGTGCCACCACTGTCGCCCAGTACGCCTCTTCTACATCTCGACGCACTTTGCGGCAATTGAGCTCCACGACGGCCTGCACGCGGGCACGGTGGGCCGGATGCACTCTGAATGCGCACCGCTTGCGCTTCTAAGAAATAGGCGGCCCCAGCGCAGCTTCGTGTGTGGAATTCGAAGATTGGGAAGAATTGTGTCAGGAGCCGGTTCGCTGCAACGCTGCCGCCGCTGGAAGATCTTGGGATGCGCGTACTTGGCCACAATCGCCATCGTCTGCACCATCTGCTTGTGAAAACGGTAGAGCTTCCAGATGGAAGGAAAAGAAGGCGCAGGGTGTCGTACGCCGCGAACTTGACCAGCTGCGAGTCCGTGAGGCTCACAGTGTTTTCTAGCGGCGAATAGGTCGAGCACTCAAGCGCCTCTTCGAGAGCGGCCGGTGTCGAGTTTTAGCCTCAGTGAGCGGCCCAGCTGACTCCACAGACGCCGCGGCTCCTTCGGAGGCCACGCAACGAGCGTGGAGCTTGACAAGCCGCCATCAAAGAGGCCATTGAGGTGTGACGAGTCCTCACCTCCTTCCATGCTGAGCTTCTCTCCAAACGGCACGCAGTGCACGGCGAGATACTTCTCGTCTGCGGGAAGGACCGCGGAAGATTTCACCAGTGGCAAAGGGCACCCATCCGCCTTCCTTGGATGGCGCTGTCGGCTGCGCGATATGGTTGCAAAGATGTCGTCAGAGCGGCGCAGGGTGCAAGCCCAGGGGGCAGAGGCGGGTACAGTAAAAATGCACCTCGGCATGTGCCTCGGCGGGTTGAGCGAAAACATGGCGCGGGCGGCTACTCGCGGTGGTGTTCGCTTGGTAACGGCGATGGCGTGGTGCTGCCGCTGAGGTCCCTGACATTGGAGGATGCGGCACCACCACCTCCTGTGGAAGCACCGTCGCTGTCGCAGTACGCCGCTTCTGCATTGCTGAGTAGGGGGAGCAGGGTAACACAGAAGGGGTGAATTGGCATGCAAATCTACATAAACGGCAAGAAGGTCCGCGCGAGCTGGTGAGGGTGAAAGTAGAGAAAAGATGAAACAAAGCGAACACCGAGCATGGGCATAATGCCGGCACACAGTGCTGTACGCACGTCCCTGCGCGTTGGCGTACGTTTTGAAAGCAGCGAAGAAGTGACTCAAGCGCTTGCGGTTCCAAAACTTTCCTGCACGACGCCACCGAGAATCAAATGAAGTCTCCTCCCCCCCCTTTGAGGTGGTGAGTAGTGAAGAAGGGGTTAAAGAAGGAGAGAGAAGTCGGATATACGCGCTAGAGACAGCAGACCTACACAGCCACGCACAGATGACGACGTGTAACTCGTAGAGATGGCATTCAGCAGTAGAGAGTCACTTTCGAGTCGGACACATCATCGACCGCACCAGCGCTGCGACCACCCCGCGGATATGAGGAATATATGGTTCACGTACCTGAGCGTGACTGCAGGCAGCGCTGTGGCATTGCACACGCGCCGATGCGCTGCGTGGTCAAGGGACGCCACCACTCCCTCAGCCCACAAAGGGTATTGCTTTTGTTGTTGCACCGAAGAGCCCATGCGAGTCAGGCGTCGGAGCGTTACTCATGCTTTGCATTACACAACGAGAAAATCGTGAACAACGGCAAAATAGAAAGTGCACACAGCGGGAGAACGGCAGCACCGACAGTGCAGGTTGAGCGTGGGTGGGTGGTGGTATCGATAGAGCCAGGTATGGCAAGGTCAGACGAGAACCACAGCAAGCGCCCCCATCCTCACATCCTGCCTCAGCCTGTCGTTCTCTCTCACCCCCAAACCAAAACACCTCCGCCACCCCTCCAGACTTGCTTGCAGAAGAACAGAGATGGTGCAAGAAGGAAGGAGCGAACAACAATCACCTCCACAAGCACCGGCGATGGAGGCACAAAGCATACACTCATACAGACAGTGAACAACGACGACAACTTGTGCATTCATCCCATCGCCAGGGGGGCAAGCACATGCACGCATGCACATGTCTTTCCAACTCTGTTTCGCCCAAGGCCCTCCACTCTCTACCGCTTAGGAGGTAAGCACAGAAGAGAGGGAGAGAGACGAGGGAAGCAGAGTGGGATCGCAGGGAAAAGAAAAGAAGTCTGTATTACTCTCCTCTCCTGCCTTCATAGTTGTTCAACCGCCTATCTGCGCTTCACCGTCGCGCTCTTCGCGCGCTTCTGCGAGCGCCACTTCTTCAGAAGAACGTCCGCGGCGTTTCTGTAGGCCCATCGGTGGCGGTCCTTCACAAATTCCAACTCGTCCGCAATCTGCTTAAACACCTTGGCGAAGTCCACCGGTTGAGCCGGGGCTTGCGGCATCTGCTGCATGATCATTGCACTAGTCCCTTCCGCCTCGACATCCTCACCGAGCAGCAGCTCCAGCAGACCCTGGTTGCCGGACATGATGAGGAAGTAGAGACTGAGGGAGGTGACGTAGTTGCAGTTGAGCACATCAATCTCGAGTCCGCGCTGCATCATCTCACGAAAGCGGTGCGACAAGGGAAACGGAAACTTAGCGACCACAAAGCCGGAGAAGAAGTATGAGACGAGCATCATCATACCAATGTTCGGCACCATCATCATGAACTGGTTCTTTAGCAAACCCGACATGAGGTTCGGGTCGTTCATCATCTCCATCGGGTTGACCGGATCCACCTTCTTCTTCAACATGCCATTCAGCATGTGCTCCGCCCGGTGCTTGAAGGACTCAGGCGACAGAACAGCACCGCCACTGAGTAGTAGGCGGCCGTAATTCTGAATGTTCATGTTGCAGATGCGGACCATATCTGGCTTGCTGGAGGAGTTCATGAGGATGCCGGCGTAGTGGCGCAGCACACCCATGAACAGGACAATCACAATCAAAGGCAATAGCACCCAGTCCCGGATGCTGGGGTCTAACAGAATGTTTTGCTCAGCCGCCATTGTTCGAGCAGACCCAGGGAGGAAGAGGAGGGACGACAAGACACGAGAGGCAATGAAAAGCACGAGTGGTGTCGAATTCAAGAAAGGGAAAACTTCGGTGAGTACGACCTCGTCGCCGTGTGTGTGTGTGTGTGTGTGTGTGTGTGTGTGTGTGACCCGTGTGTTGCGCCGGTGTATCTTCGGTACTGGATCGTGTGGAGTTCTTATGTGCGCCAGGCTTTGAAACGGCCAGAAGGGCACTGCGATAGACTCCCACGTGAGGCACACGGAGAGAAACACGCCACGAGAAGCCGCCACACCAAATCGTCTCACCACGTGAATGCGTGAAGCAGCACTGAAGAGGCGAAAAAACAAAAAATAAGCAAAATCGAGTTCCTCTTCAAGAGAAAAAGGGGGGTACGACGGTCGACGGTGAATCGATTGGGCGGAAAATGGAGGAAGGGAAACGAGAGACCGTGTCACGAAGAAGACTGGCGTAAAGATACGAGAGAGGGAGTTGGAGTAATGACAAGTGGTGCCCGGGTGGAAGTTTTTCGGGAAGGAAAAGAGAGAGGAGGTGCAGAGAATCGGGTAGATGAAATACGGCCTCTACACAACACAAGTAGCACATGTGAACACGTAGGAGCACTGCGTCTCTTGTTCGGCGAACACGCCATTGAAAAACGGAGACCAACCCCACTCAGAGTACGAGCAGTCAGCCCACACAAGGCAGCCGCAATACCCTCTGCAGTACGACATTACAAGAGCCTGAGAAAGGGAAGGAGGGAATACGACGAGATGCATGTGAATGGCACATGCGGTTCGCGGTTTGGGGTTTCGAAGGGGAGAGAAAGAGAGGCTAAGTGGGTCGTGGTGGAGAACTCCTCACCCTCAAGCACACATCCATCTGGCGCCAAGGGAAGACGGAGAGAGACGACCAAAAAGTGGAGGACTGCTGGAGAAGGGAGACGGGAGCACACGCACAAGCACACACGCACACACATATGCACACACATATACACAAGCAGAAGCACTCAGCAAATGCTACGGATCAGCGACAAGCGGTTTCAGAGTCGGCGTGAAAAAGAAGGAGTCCTTAGGGCGTCGGATACACTGCAGATACAGCACCTCCTCCCCGATGATAGCGATTGGCCACACTCCGCGGCCTCTTTCAATAAAAACAAAAAAGAAAAGAAGCGATGATTACTCGTCGCGCGACTCCCCACTCGCGTCTGGGAAAATCAGCTGTGTGAACGATGTGAGGCGACGCGCGTAGTAGTCGGGTGGGATAGTGGACAGCATGTCCTGATCCCAGAGAAATGACTTGAAGAAGTTGGCCCCCTTTTTCTTTATCGTGTACGTAGTGAGCATATCGATTATGCCAACATAGTAGATTTCCTGATCGCAAAAGCTGCGCACGCCTTTTGCAAACTCTGGCGGTGTCATGGAATGACTCGTCTTCTTGTCGGACAGGTGACTGTCCTTTGCAAGGGAGGCAGGCCGCACCTCGGCCCAAGATGATGCAGATGCGACGCCGTGCTGAGCTGAATTGCTCATCCTATCACTGATACAATGCCTCCCTGACTGCGGTGCTTTGTTCTCGTGATAGGTGACGCCGATGAGCAGTGAGTAGTCCATCATCCCCGAATTATTAAGAAAGTCATAGTCGCGGAGCAGCTGCTCCAGAAGTCGCTTGCGTGTGTTTTGTGGTAACAAGAAGAGCCGTGTCAGGTCCTTGTCGTGCAGCGTGGGCAGACTTTGCACGCCCTTGGCCCCCTTCACAACGACTCCATCCTCCCTGTCGTAGAGCTGCTCAGACGCATCGGTCACGGGTTTGACAATCCCGTCTCGTTTCTTTTGGGCCTCAATGAGGTGCAGATTGAGCTCGCTGCCGCGGCGAAGGAAGTCCGGGTTGCGGAGCGACTTGCCAGGTTTCGGGATGCGACCCTTGATGTCCCACTTTTCATGCAGCACGGAGGCGGCTGCGAAGATGTCGTTGAAGCACAAAATATAACCCTTTTCTTTCCGCACTGACACTTTCAGAAGCATGTAAAAACGCATGAGGAGGCTCCCTGGGTGAGCAGCAATGTGTAGCATGTAAGCATGCAAGACATCGAGCAAAACGCGAGCCTCCTCCACTGAAATCGTCTTACACATGAACGCCATGGTCTTTGATTTGAGGAAAAACGCTTGAGAGCGTCCCTCGCCTAGCTCCATCCTCAGGCACTCCTCAGGCAACGACCACTCGTCGGCGAAATGCGAATCTGTCACCCCCTCCAGCTGGCGAAGATAGGAGAACACGTTTGGAGCGTACTCGGTGACGTGTACCTTCACCCGCTTTCCCTTGCTATCCGTCGATGACACGGTGAGTCGCTGGACAGCGCAGTAGTCCACTGGCTTGATTGCCTTGGAGTGCTCAGCTAGGCGGCGCGAGTACAAGACACCGCCTGCGAGGATGGTGCGGCCGCGTCCGCTTTCTTCAGTTGCGTTTCTACTGTTACCTTCAGCGCCGCCACCACCTGCGGCGCCGTGAGCCCACGGCCGCTCGTCGCAGTACCGCCGACTTGACCCATGATGATCTGCCAGAGTAACGACTCGTGTAGGTCTGCGCGCGTTTCGAGGAGTGAAGGGGGAGCGAAAAACAATACTGTAGGGGCGCTTGACTCCAAGAGGCTCTCGAGCCCTGTCGTGAATGTGTGTGTGGGTGTGACTACGGGCTTCAAGCAACGCACTCGTGGGGTGAGAAAGAAAGCCACTAAGGATCATCAGGAAGGTATAACCAGGCGCGTCAGGGGAGAAAAAAAAAAAACTGAAACGATAAAGCTCCTTCCAACTGCAAAGAGTACGGTGCATTGGCCTTCCTCACCGTTCAAGCATTGCGTGCGCACCAGCAGCTGCAACAAAGTGCTTTCCTGGTGGATAGCTCATCATATCTAAGAGGGGTGAAATAGGAAGTCGGTGCGTCTCTATCTCGATCCTCCTTTAGGTTCCTTTTCCTTCTTGTATTGCTTAGCCGCAGCAGTGGTGGTGCATGACCTTACAGAGATACATATCTACAATATGCGTGGAGTCCTGCATACGAGATGGCGCACCCCGTCGGGCATCAGTCTCTCCTGTACTTGCGCATCAGCCTCTCCTTCAAGGAAAGTTCATGGCCCTGCGAAGTTGGGGTCGGCTGCTGCGGATGCAGCTGAGGTGTCCTGGCAGGTGCGCTTGCCTGCTGGGTGTTCGTCTCCTCGCGGTGACGTTTGTGCGACAGGAGCTGCTGAAGGATGTACGACTCCGCCGCCTGCCTCGACACCGGAACATGTTGCCCTGCGTACGTGGAAACAGAGGGCTGCGGAGCGGATGACGGTGACGGACCAGCAGTTCTGTCCATCGGCAGGTATGTCTCCGCTGCAGCCGAGGAGTCCACCTGAGCACCGTTGCCGAAGATTTTTGCTTTCATGGCGCGACGCCGCTGCTCGCGCCAGTCCTCCGGGTTGGCACAGAGCCTCAAAAGCTCCGGATTGACATTGGACAGATCCCCATCGTTGTCGGCCATGGATAAGATGAACACACAAAGTGAAGAGGGGCAGGGCGAAAGGGGCAAAAAAAAAAAACGGCGGAGAGAAGACGCGAAGGCCCGCCGACTTCAGAGTTTGGTTGCGTACCGCTCAAACCGAGTCAATTTTTCAGATGAAAAAGAGTTCGTGTGAACGCTGCAAGCGAATGTTAATCACCAGCTTGACCGGTTGCCGCGTCCAAATGAATGCTGAGAGAGAAACCGGCGTGGGGAATCAGATGAGCGTAGGAGCAGTGCCGTGTCGCTCGAGGCGTGTCAAGAGGTACGCATACACCGTGTAGCTGGTGCACGATGGGTCGTAGTGGAGGGCGGAGAAGGAGTGTGAAGAGTCAGAGACAGACTATTTGCCGCCGCACACATGAAATAGAAAAGCGAAAGGGCCTCGTAACTCAGTAGGCGATAAAGAGACATGATAAAAGTAAAAGATCAAGGTGGGTGACGTGCGCGGCGCCGTCTCACACACATCCCCAGCATGGGTGTGCGCGCGTAGGAAAGTCTTCGCTTTTGATCGAGCGTTGCCCCTTCGTGACAAAGTGGGCACAGTCCGCACCCTCAGCAAAAGTGCCGCTGGCATGTCAGATGCACTCTCTCATTCATTGAGTGATGCTCAACTAGCTGGAAACTGGATTCGCAAAGCATGACGAGACAGGTCACGAGAGCGGGATGTCTTCGTCTATTTATTACTTTATTTCCCTGCAGATATCTTTGGAGGGTGTCCTGCAAGAGCAGCGGCACACTCTGAGATGCACCGCACCTCACCTCACCCGTCTCCGGAAAGCGCACAGAGATAATTCAACCGTATCGACGTTCACAGCATTCCACTGCCGTCAGCAGAGGTGGCACTGCTCATTGTAACTATGACTAAATTGTGTATCTCAGTATGCTCATGAGTGATAAGGTCACGGAAAGCATGGATAGGTTCGAATCATGGCGCAGCTGCCACACAAGAGAGTGCACTGTCTAGAACACATATGTGCGATAGCACGGCACAGATGCACAACAAATCTTGATGCCTCGGAATAACATTGCCACGCATGGAAAGGGCACGGCCAAGGACCTAAAGACACCTTGCACAGTCTGACAGCGAACAAAATGGCTCGTTGCGCATTTTGCCAGGCACCATAAACACCCAAAGAAAGAAAACAGATATGTGCGTGCACACGCACAGCTTCCCCCTAAAGCGAGCCTCGATCCAGTGGAGGAGGAGAGGAGGTACAACTTGCTACACACAGCTCCTCCCCACTCCCTCTCCAGTGCATAGCAAGGAGTTCATTGTAACTATGACTAAATTGTGTATCTCAGTATGCTCATGAGTAATAAGGTCACGGAAAGCATGGATAGGTTCGAATCATAACTCTAGTACGGTACCCCAAGGTCTCTGAAGGGATAGAGGCTGGGAACGCGTGCGTTTCCGCGAGAGCCGCGCTTTGCGGAAGGCTGAGCCTGGGGTGCTGCGATCCTCGTCGAGCGCGCGTGTACTCTCCGCAGAACTGCCGTCATTGCACGATTACGTCACCACTACTTCGGCTTCACGAAGCTCGCCCACAGGTACAAGCAAAGGCACACAACGCCTAACACAACGGCAGATCAGTGGAGGTAGACCAGAAAAAAGTCCCTGAGGTGCTTCAGTGAAGGGAATCAGCTCAAACAGAACGCATATATGGAATGATCATCCTCTCTGCCTCTGCCCACTGCACGCGACCCCGTAGGCGCAAACACACACAAACAAACACACACACACAAGCAAATGTGTGTGCGTGCACACGCACAGCTTCCCCCTAAAGCGAGCCTCGATCCAGTGGAGGAGGAGAGGAGGTACAACTTGCTACACACAGCTCCTCCCCACTCCCTCTCCAGTGCATAGCAAGGAGTTCATTGTAACTATGACTAAATTGTGTATCTCAGTATGCTCATGAGTGATAAGGTCACGGAAAGCATGGATAGGTTCGAATCATGGCGCAGCTGCCACACAAGAGAGTGCACTGTCTAGAACACATATGTGCGATAGCACGGCACAGATGCACAACAAATCTTGATGCCTCGGAATAACATTGCCACGCATGGAAAGGGCACGGCCAAGGACCTAAAGACACCTTGCACAGTCTGACAGCGAACAAAATGGCTCGTTGCGCATTTTGCCAGGCACCATAAACACCCAAAGAAAGAAAACAGATATGTGCGTGCACACGCACAGCTTCCCCCTAAAGCGAGCCTCGATCCAGTGGAGGAGGAGAGGAGGTACAACTTGCTACACACAGCTCCTCCCCACTCCCTCTCCAGTGCATAGCAAGGAGTTCATTGTAACTATGACTAAATTGTGTATCTCAGTATGCTCATGAGTAATAAGGTCACGGAAAGCATGGATAGGTTCGAATCATAACTCTAGTACGGTACCCCAAGGTCTCTGAAGGGATAGAGGCTGGGAACGCGTGCGTTTCCGCGAGAGCCGCGCTTTGCGGAAGGCTGAGCCTGGGGTGCTGCGATCCTCGTCGAGCGCGCGTGTACTCTCCGCAGAACTGCCGTCATTGCACGATTACGTCACCACTACTTCGGCTTCACGAAGCTCGCCCACAGGTACAAGCAAAGGCACACAACGCCTAACACAACGGCAGATCAGTGGAGGTAGACCAGAAAAAAGTCCCTGAGGTGCTTCAGTGAAGGGAATCAGCTCAAACAGAACGCATATATGGAATGATCATCCTCTCTGCCTCTGCCCACTGCACGCGACCCCCGTAGGCGCAAACACACACAAACAAACACACACACACAAGCAAATGTGTGTGCGTGCACACGCACAGCTTCCCCCTAAAGCGAGCCTCGATCCAGTGGAGGAGGAGAGGAGGTACAACTTGCTACACACAGCTCCTCCCCACTCCCTCTCCAGTGCATAGCAAGGAGTTCATTGTAACTATGACTAAATTGTGTATCTCAGTATGCTCATGAGTGATAAGGTCACGGAAAGCATGGATAGGTTCGAATCATGGCGCAGCTGCCACACAAGAGAGTGCACTGTCTAGAACACATATGTGCGATAGCACGGCACAGATGCACAACAAATCTTGATGCCTCGGAATAACATTGCCACGCATGGAAAGGGCACGGCCAAGGACCTAAAGACACCTTGCACAGTCTGACAGCGAACAAAATGGCTCGTTGCGCATTTTGCCAGGCACCATAAACACCCAAAGAAAGAAAACAGATATGTGCGTGCACACGCACAGCTTCCCCCTAAAGCGAGCCTCGATCCAGTGGAGGAGGAGAGGAGGTACAACTTGCTACACACAGCTCCTCCCCACTCCCTCTCCAGTGCATAGCAAGGAGTTCATTGTAACTATGACTAAATTGTGTATCTCAGTATGCTCATGAGTAATAAGGTCACGGAAAGCATGGATAGGTTCGAATCATAACTCTAGTACGGTACCCCAAGGTCTCTGAAGGGATAGAGGCTGGGAACGCGTGCGTTTCCGCGAGAGCCGCGCTTTGCGGAAGGCTGAGCCTGGGGTGCTGCGATCCTCGTCGAGCGCGCGTGTACTCTCCGCAGAACTGCCGTCATTGCACGATTACGTCACCACTACTTCGGCTTCACGAAGCTCGCCCACAGGTACAAGCAAAGGCACACAACGCCTAACACAACGGCAGATCAGTGGAGGTAGACCAGAAAAAAGTCCCTGAGGTGCTTCAGTGAAGGGAATCAGCTCAAACAGAACGCATATATGGAATGATCATCCTCTCTGCCTCTGCCCACTGCACGCGACCCCCGTAGGCGCAAACACACACAAACAAACACACACACACAAGCAAATGTGTGTGCGTGCACACGCACAGCTTCCCCCTAAAGCGAGCCTCGATCCAGTGGAGGAGGAGAGGAGGTACAACTTGCTACACACAGCTCCTCCCCACTCCCTCTCCAGTGCATAGCAAGGAGTTCATTGTAACTATGACTAAATTGTGTATCTCAGTATGCTCATGAATGATAAGGTCACGGAAAGCATGGATAGGTTCGAATCATGGCGCAGCTGCCACACAAGAGAGTGCACTGTCTAGAACACATATGTGCGATAGCACGGCACAGATGCACAACAAATCTTGATGCCTCGGAATAACATTGCCACGCATGGAAAGGGCACGGCCAAGGACCTAAAGACACCTTGCACAGTCTGACAGCGAACAAAATGGCTCGCGCATTTTGCCAGGCACCATAAACACCCAAAGAAAGAAAACAGATATGTGCGTGCACACGCACAGCTTCCCCCTAAAGCGAGCCTCGATCCAGTGGAGGAGGAGAGGAGGTACAACTTGCTACACACAGCTCCTCCCCACTCCCTCTCCAGTGCATAGCAAGGAGTTCATTGTAACTATGACTAAATTGTGTATCTCAGTATGCTCATGAGTGATAAGGTCACGGAAAGCATGGATAGGTTCGAATCATAACTCTAGTACGGTACCCCAAGGTCTCTGAAGGGATAGAGGCTGGGAACGCGTGCGTTTCCGCGAGAGCCGCGCTTTGCGGAAGGCTGAGCCTGGGGTGCTGCGATCCTCGTCGAGCGCGCGTGTACTCTCCGCAGAACTGCCGTCATTGCACGATTACGTCACCACTACTTCGGCTTCACGAAGCTCGCCCACAGGTACAAGCAAAGGCACACAACGCCTAACACAACGGCAGATCAGTGGAGGTAGACCAGAAAAAAGTCCCTGAGGTGCTTCAGTGAAGGGAATCAGCTCAAACAGAACGCATATATGGAATGATCATCCTCTCTGCCTCTGCCCACTGCACGCGACCCCCGTAGGCGCAAACACACACAAACAAACACACACACGCAAGCAAATGTGTGCGCGTGTGTTTGTTTGTGCATACGGCGGTCAAAACTAGCCGCTCTCTCGTCCAGTTGGAAAGGAAAAACCTCCCCTCCAGCTCTGTGACACCGAAACTCAGCAATGAATGCAAGGGAGAACAAAATATATGTCTTCGTCCACGCAACAGAGCTCCCGACTGCCACGCTTCATGCACATCACACGCTCTCGGGCTTATTTTCTGCGAAGCGATCCACTGATAGAGGGCAGCCTTCGCGGTAAGCATCACCCTTCAACCATCTAGAGAAAGTCCCTTATGGACTGCTGTCAACATACGCGTCTCAGTGCAAGAAGGTTGGACAAGAAAAAGCGTGAATGAGTCCACCACAAGCGGGTGTCTCACTTCCACAATCACTTGTGCTGCTTGTACATGTCTGTACTTCTCTCGATGTGTGTCAGTCTACACAAGGAAAGTATCGAGCTCAGAGAGAATTAAGAAAAGGATGAAGAGTGCAGAGAGAAAAGTACAGGACGTCACTGGTTCGAAGAATACGACGTGCCTTAGAGGGCTCTATAGTGCGCGGGAAGGGGGTAAGATCCCACGTTCATACTGGCGACGAGCAGAGATCAAATGAGCACAGTGTCTGTGGCAACGGCGCGCGAAGTGATACCAAAACGTAAAATGAGAAACACACCGATGGCATCCCCTTGCCTTTCGGACTAGCAACGACATGCCCCCTCCCTTCGTTAGGCACATCACCTCGTGCGGACTTCACCGCAGCCCGTGACAGCGCTCGAGGTTGGATCCTGTGTACCGTTGCACAGTTGCGGTACGGGGGATGCCATTCTTTTTTTTTCGTGAAACGCCTCTTGGGTACACGCATGGGCGTACTTCTATGAGATCTCTCTCTCTCTTTCTATGAGCCGTTTGTGCTGCATCAGCACCTAATACGCACAAGAGCACAACCCTCGCCGACAGACGTGATGTGCCACTCTCCTCCGCTGGATATTCTCGCTCCACTCAGCTTTTTCTCATGGCTTCGGAGACGCCACGCTCAGTAGCGCATACGGGTCATACCAGAGAGGCACCGAGACAGCTGCACCCGGCGCACGAGGCTGCGCGCTCAGAATGTTCTCTAGCCGCTCACGCCATACCACCTGCATCTTCTCAGCGTAGTCGCGCTTGGAGTTGAGGAAGCGCACGGTGTCCTCCTCCAACTTTGTGCACAGCGGCGGCACACGCAACTCCACTGGTAGGCGAACAGCGGAGAACACATTGACTCGGGGCACTACCCACTTTTGCATGTCGACGTTGTCACTCAGCATAGCGTGCAGGTGGCCGGCCTCGCCATCAGACCGCCTCCGCTTTAGCGGATTCTCCATGTCCGCGTCATCAGAGCGCGGGGCCTTGAAAATGTACCGTTGCTCCATCACCAGCAGCAGCGCGCCCCACGCCGCCCTCTTTGACTCCGGGATGAGGGGCAGGGTGCGGAGCCACATCAGGTCGCGTGTGCGCCGTTGGTTCATATCTGTCTGCCACGCCTGCTGAGAAGTACTGCCCCATGCCACGACACGCCACCGCGCGAGTTGCTCGATAAGCTGCATGAGTGGCTCTGCCTCTTCACTCTGAATGAAGTGGGAGGCGAACCGGCGGAACGACAGAAGACCACCTAGGCGCTCAAAGACTGTCTGGACGCTGCTGCTGGAGGCCGCCAGCACGTCCATCAAGATGCACATCTCCTCCGTGTGTTCTGTCATCTCGCACAGCCTCAGAAGGCCGGGAAGGGCCTCCAGTCGATCATCCGGAAAAGCCCGGGACGCATCCCCGCCCTTCACATGCGCCAGTACCGACAACCAAAACAGACGCTTCATCTCGGGAGGCATCTGTTTCACGCCTGTGGAAGCGAGTCGAGGAGCGGTGGCAGTTGTCACGCTGCCGTGCCCAACACCACCGCTAACGTGCTTCATGGCCACCTTCACTGGCGGGCGAGGTCCACCGACGCCAGGAACGACCGGCAACTTCACGGTACCTGTGCCTGGTAGCCGCCCCGCGAATGGCGCTCGGGTCTCTGTAGCCTGCACTGGAGCCGCAGCAGCAGCCGACGGAGGACGAGGCGTCACCCCAGCGGGGACGGCCGCCGACGCGGCGGATGTCGTCCCAACCTGCACAGCCTCGATCTTGTACCCTGCGCCACTCCGTAGGTACGTTTCGACCTTTACACGGCGGTCCAATGCTGAGGGAAAACGAACATTCGCAGTCGACTGCTCGCCACCGTAACGTGTGCCGCCCTTAACCCAGTCCATGTACTTGATGTGATACGTCTGGGACGATAGCAACGCTTCTGGCACTCGACTTTGAACGATGAGCATCGGCGCAAGCTGGCCGACAAAGGCATCCCAGAGCGGTTTGAGGGGGCCGGGCTGGAGGTTGTCGTACAGCAGCTTCACATTGTCGCAGCAGCAGGCAAAGCAAATCGCCAGTTCGCCCGAGTTCTTCCATGTTAAGCGTTGCATTGCACGGCCGCTGCGCTGCGCCTGTTGGTACTGCCGTTGGTACTCCTGCCGCACCTCCGTCACAAACATCTCCACCGCGGCACGGAAGTAATCCAGCGTGCGGTGACGCCCATCCGGATAGCGCTTCTTATCGGTACTCAAGAAAAACAACACCTTCGCCATGTCCTGCATGTCCTTGAGGGGCGGTGGTGGGATGTACTCCTTGTCTGGCCTCTCAAAGCGCAATTCAGGATTCAGCTGCACATGCCGCTGCTGCTGCTGCTGCTGCTGCTGTGACTGTTGCGTGGCCGCGGCTCTCCCTATTGAAACGGCGTTTTGACCCTGCGGTGGGGACGAAGGGCGCTCGCTATCAGATGATTCGAGCCCAGAGGAACTGCTGCTGCGGCTACTGCTGCTGCTGCTGTCGGAGAGAGTGCTGCTGACCTCGTCAGAGCTGGTACTGCTGGCATTCGATGACCCGCTAGAAGCTGTTGACGACTGCTGGCGGGGAGCGCCATCAGCCGTGTTCTCGGCGCGGTCTGAGGACATGACAAAACGACGCTGTGTAAGTACGACACGAAGAGGCCAATGTGTGTGGGCGTGCGTGTGGAGGGAACTACACGACTCCACAGGGGTAAAAGTAGATGTGCGCCGCACACCTTGGAAAGCGAATAGCAGCAAGAGGGACACTAAGAAAGCAAAAAAAGTGGGTGGCAACGGCGATTCCGCGTGCACAGTGGCTGCACATCGCCCAGAAGCTCCTCTATGCTCAGCGAGTGAGAAACCGTGCAGACACGCACAAACTCCAGCGCAGCTGATGCGAACTGGATCGGGCAGAGGTAGAAAATAAGCAAGAAGGAGCAGAGACGAAGTCCACCGATACGGAACAGCGACGAGCTGCCAAAGAAGTTGAAGAAAGTGGAGAGAAGAGAGAGTGGTGCGCTGCATCGTACGTACATACGTACTGGCGCAAAGAGGAACATGGGAAACAGGAAACAAGTCCCACTAACTATGCCATTCTGTTCCTTTGGGAGTAGAGGGATCCGACATCACGTTCTTACAGCTCCATCAAGGCGCCACCTCTTCCACTGTAATGAGATACAGGGACACTGCCCTTGCCTGGCACTGGTGCCAACACGCACTCCCTAATCCCACCATGCTTTATCGTGCCATTTCCATTTCGTAGGCGCTTTGCATTCTTAGGGGATTACTATAACAGCAGGCAGGCAAGAGAGAACGATGTATGGCGAAAGAGATGGAGGAAGACGTCGGTGTAAGCAGTTTCTCTTCGCACGCCTCCTATGATGATGCTCCCCATCACTTTCCTTCTTCACCTCAATAGCGCTAGAGGCACACAGGGGGAGTGAGGGAGGGGGGGGATAAAATGCACTGAAGGCGCGATATGGAAAAGAAAATACGGAAAAGGAAAAGTTAATCGCCACCACAGCGGCGCATCATAGCAGAAGGGGGAGGGGGCGTAGAAAACCCCCCAAACAAACAAAAAAAAAAATAGCAAACAAAGGATCCAGCAGAACCTCGTTCGTCAAGTATGAGCGGCACGGGGGCATGACGTGCAGCCCCAGCAGCAGTACCACACAGTGTCGTCGCCGGGTTGCAAAAAAGGATCGCTACCCCTGGGCAAACACTTGCAGAGCTGAGCCATATTCCCCCCTCCCCTCCCGCTCCACATCACGGAAGTGATAGCGAGGACGGTGTGGTGGTGGAGGCAGGGAAGACGCCAGCGGCCAGCGTCGCGATACAGTGCTGCAGCCGCGCCTCTCTTGCCGCGAGTGCCTCCTCCAACATAGGATACGCGTCTTCAACCTCAGCAAGGCGCCGACAGAGCACTGGGCAGATAGTCATTGCTGCAAGAGCCTCGTCAGCGGCCACTGGCCAAACAGACCGCATGCGTGCGCCGTGCATTCCTGGTGCACTCTCCTTCACACCGCCATCACGAAGCGCGTAGGCATCCAACACCGAGGCGCACAGGCGCTCCGTTCGATGCGAAAACTCGCCTTGAAGTGGCACCGTTGTTGAGGAGCTCAGGAGCGCAGTGTGGTAGAGCATCGCAATCTTCGGCGGCGGTAACCGAGAAATAAGGCAAGCCGTGTCTGGGTGGTCCATGAGGTGCAGCGCGAACTCGCTCATCAGCGGGCGCAGCGCGTCGTTCGCTAACAGCCCCTCAAAGTCCATTTTCTCAGCAGCAGCAGCGGCGGCGGTAGCAACGTATAAGGGAGGAAGTAGACAAGGAATATCGGGTGTGCGTCCTTTCCTCTCTTTTTGGTCGTCGCTGTCGATGGAGTGAGCCCCCACAGGGGCGTCAAATGAACGCCGTGAAGTGAAAAGAAAGAAAAGAAAGGAAAATGGCGAGGAATAAAATGAGAGATGGAAAAGAAGGGAAAGAAGGGAAAGAAAGGCGTGTAAGTAACGCGGAAGCGCCCATCGTAGGCTGTGCACGCCATCGTGTCACCCTACCACGACAACAGCAACCAGAACGACGCGCATGTCACGCCTGGAGCGGTGTTGTAAAGTGACCGCCACCATTCAAGGGGCATTCTGCACGGTGATCTGCGCTAAGAGGAGATCGACACAACTACAGAAGCGCTGCCCAGGAAAGTACCGATTGGGCAGAAAAAGTTGCCTCAAGTGTGTGTGTGTGTGTGGGTGGGTGTGTGTACATCTGCCATCATATTTGAGGAGAGAACAGCACGGCTTCCACTCGCATTCTTGGCAATGCTCCGGACGGAACACTCTACGGTTGAAACTCACTCAAACGTACACGTAGCTCAGGCAACCGAAGAGGAGACACACACACACGCACACACCATCCCTCTTCCCTCACGTAGACAGCGGCACACACTCGTAAGACTGGAAATGCGGTTCGGTGGGCGGCTCGCTCAAAACCAAGCCAGCCATCAAAAAGGTTGCGCTGTGAGTACGCGCACGCGGCCGTTGAAGGGGTCGTACGTCGTGATCTTCACGACCAGCCCCCCACTCGCACGGAGGGCTTCCTCAAACGCGGCAGGGGTCGCCACAGCCGTGCGACCCACGTGAGAGATGATGTGGCCCACGCCGAGCTGGTGCGCAGCAGCAGCCGACCCGGACGACACCCCCATAAGCACCACCCCGTCCCCCGCTGCCTCCACCGTGACGCCAAGACGCTCCGCGAGTGTTCTCTGCACTGGCGGTCTCGAAGCCGCTGTTGTCGATAACGGTTGATCCCTCGAACCGGCTGATTGTGATAAGTGCACGTGTGACGGCAGTGGTGAGGTGGACTTTGATCGTGGGCTGCGGTGAGAGACACTCCTATTAGACGGAATTGGATTTTGCTGCGATTTCGGCAGAGGAAGGGGAACATTCGTAGAGACGCTGTCACGAGGCACTGCGGTGGCAGCGCCATCAGATTTCTCCGCAACAGGCCCCAGAGTCGCCACAGTGCACTCCAAGTTCTTCAGTCGTTCCTCCAGCGTCTTCACGTCTGATTTACTGAGCGCTGTTGCCTCCATGCAGTCCATCTGCTTCTGCATGTACTCTACGGTCTTCACAGTCTCGTAGACATCAGCAAGCGGAGCCGCAGTGAGCACATCGTGAGCCTGAGCCACAAAGTCAGTGTAGGAAGACGTTAGCTCTTGGAGCTGCTGTTGGGTGCTAAGGCTCACCTGATGCAGCTGCCGGACCATGTCGCTGATATCATCTCTAACCGATGCGGTCAGCTCGCTCCGCATCACCTCCAACTCCTCCTTCGTTCGCTCAACAACACTGCTGCAGACGCGGTCACGAAACATCTCCATCTGCTGCTGCGTCTCTACCCGCATTTCCCGCAGATGCTTGGCGGAAGTCGCCATGGCAATATCGTTGATGTGCTTCAAATCCTCCGCATAAGTCTGCAGACTACGCTCAGCGGCGATAAGGACCGTCTCGTGCGACGCGCGCAGTGCGTCGTCGAGGACCTCGGGATCTTCCGCTTGTTTGTACATGAGTTGGATACGCCGATCTGCCGCCCGCCTCTCGCGTGCATCACCGGGCGCCCTGTCAATAAAGTTCGCAGGGCCAGTGGAAGATATAGCACGGACACTGCCTGCACCAGTAGTGACAGGGCCAACCTCGCCGCCACCACCATGACGTAGCTCTGTCTTGAACAGCTCTGTATCGTTGGCGTGTGCCACGAGGAGAGACAAAACATCGATCAGGTGAGACGGACACACGCCGCTGTGGCAGAGCACGTCAAACCTGCGGTTAAGCGCAGTCGCCATTACGTTGAGCCACGCCTTCCTCACTTGAGATGCACAGAGGAAAGGAAAGGAAAGGCGTGCGCACACGCGAGGTTGAAGGAAACAGAAGCAAATGAAGGCGTAAAGAGGGCGCTACACACAGGTGATAAAGGGAAAAAGACTCGCGAGCACCGATGAAAGGCAAACGGAGAGAGAGCGGAGAGCGAAGCAAGAAGAAATGAAAAGCGGATGACACTTCAGAACTCCCTCCAGCACGTCCGTGAAAGAGTCTCCGTGAGGGAGTGCGGGCGTTCGTGTGAAAATTTACAAAATAAAAAGTGTGCAGTAGCGGAGTGCAGGAAATTGGAAAGGAACGTAGGAAAGAAGAGGGGCTTGGGCACCACAAGAATCCAAGTAGCTGCGCGTTTCTTTGACTACGCTCCTCGCATGCTCAGCTGGTGAGACGTGACGAGAGAGCACATTACCCACTTCTCACGCAGGCTCATCAGCACTCCCTTGGCCCAATCGTCTTGCTTTCTTTTAGGCGTGTTTGGAATGACCTGTAAGATGAGCCCTTCGTGCCCCCGCCCCGCAAAAATAGAAAAGCGTTTTTCGCCCGGAGGATGCGCACTCTTCCCTGGTGATGAGGGGAGACCGCAGTGGACAGTATCCAGGGTCCAGTGCCCCCGTCCCTCTGTGCGGAGAAGCCAAGGAGCCCCCGCCCCGATTCCTGCCAGTGCCGAAAACCACCTCTGGCGGTGGCAGGGTCAAGTGCCCACGACGCAGGTGTGTGTGTGTGTGTGGGTGGGTGGGTGGGTGGGTGTGTGGGTGGGTGGGGCGGTGTAGCGCTGCGGATGTCGGCGGTCAGGCTCTGGATGGCGTGGCGTTGGAGCGGCCTGTGACGGTGGACAGGACTACGCCACCCACATGATGGGCGGGGTGTCAGCGCGACTCGAATGTACTGCACCTGGTCCTCGCTGTCCACTGGTGCGGGCACCTGGGCCACCCGGTGCGTCCAGCTCCGGGTGGTGACTGGCAGAGAGCGGTGGGTGGGTAGAGTCTGAGGCCGTGGTCGTGCTCCGATAACTGGAGCTGCATTGCTGCAACGCGTGTCTAGCGCTGCTTCGCACCAGGCGGTGGGTCCTGTGACAGGCTGGGTCCGGGGGTGGGGGTTGAACTCACGTTGCACGTCGGAGAGCGGGAACAGCAAACTTTGTTGTATTCTGATATGTGGCACACCGGCGCAGAGGTAAGACCGAAATTGTGAGAGAAAAGAGTTTGTGAAGTCAGGCAACGACATGCGCAGAGAGAGCGAGAGACGCACGCACTAAAGAGTCACCTCCGTCGCGTTTACTCCGGGCAGTCAACGAGAAAACGAGGAAAAAATAGGCAAAAGAGAAAGCAGAGGCAAGATATGCACGTATCTACGAGACACGGCCCCAACACGTTCACAAGTCACCAGCACACATGCGTCGCAAGCTTGAATTTACTCCTGAATGAGGTGGCAATGCTTCTTGTCCCGTAGCGTGCTCATGAGAGACATGTAGCGGACACGCACGACCTCCGTCTCTTGCGACTGGATTAACAGGCGCCTCGCTACTAATGTGAAGGAGTGTTACGCTCAATCATCATCTCCAGCGCAAAGCACATGCCCCTCTTCGTCACCCGTGTCCCACTTATGTCGACGAAATCAATGTGACAAGCCTGAGGCGAGAAACGCAGTGTATGGACGAGAAAAATGAAGACCGAGTCGTCCAGCAAGGCGTTGTCCGTAGTGTAGATGCGACGCGCGTTAGTCATACGGCCATTCGCAATGGCAATGACGACCGCAGCACCGGCAGAGACTCGATGTGCAGGTCTTGCGGATTCGAAACGAGGAGGTCAACCAGCATCCTCTTCTCCTCTTCTGTCTCCACCTCACGCGCAAAGAAGCGAAAGAGCTGGTCGATGGAAAACTGTGTCTTAGCGGTTGCCTTCTTAATTCGCTCCAGTCGCTGCGCCTCCTCGATGATCTCCCTGCGTGTCGCCTCGGCCTCCGCTGCAGCTCCGACACGGTCTTGCGTTCACCGTCGCTGTACATGGTTCGAACGCTGTCGTCGGTCTTTCTCTGGTAATGACAATATAGAAAGAGGAGAGAGAGAAATACGTCAGCACCTCTGTGAATAATACGGCACTGGTGCCGGGTATGATCTGAGATTCGTGTGCGAGTAGTATACTGCTTATCTTTGTGCCAAGACCTGTGTCTGGCCGATGAAGTCTGTGGGCAGAGCAGAGGACTCTGTGAGCATGTCGGCAAATGTACGTA